>VWZV01012734.1:0-70167 GCA_013397155.1 Irena cyanogastra | reverse complement strand
AGCAAAAAAAAAAAAACCACAAATCAGAGACTCAAAAGATACTTAAGGATTGTATATAATTAATAAGCAATTTTCTTCCTGAATATAACTAATTTGAATTTATTGATAAATCTGCCCCATAAGTTCTCGGAAATTAATATCTCAATTTTTTCCAAGATTTAGTCCTAGCTTTCACTAGAGAAATTTGGGGGTTTGTCACTCTCTTATTTTTCTTGATTTTATTTCACTTAATGATAGCTAAATCTTGTATTGTTTTAACAGCCTAGTTTTCCATCTCTGAAGTTGAAGTTATTTACTATTTATTTATTGGAACCTTTAGCTTTGAATTTTTCAATCTAAAGTGTTTTACATGAATATTTATAGTTCTTAAAGAAAAAAACCCCAACAAAAAAAGCCCCAAACTAAAATCAACTGTTAAAGAATAGTAAAATTAAAATTAAGAAAAAAACCCAATTTAATAACATGATATTGCCTAAGCCAAAAAAGTGAAGCACTATTATCTTTTCCTACCAAAGTATTTTCCTTTTCCAACTATTTGACCCCCATTTTCTTTTCCAAATATTTAATGCCCATCAAACCTTTTTGTTATTGCATTTGCAAAAAAATCATTTTGCACAATTATATGGAGAGATTCTGGTTTATTCTCACACTGAACATGTGGGTCTACGTGAGTCCAAAGTTTATTTTACAATGTATTTTATTACTAATATTTTTCAACATTTTAACAGAATAATTTTTTTAAAAAGTAGTCATTGACCTACTATCACTGCCGTTGTTAATATCAATTGAAAGTCAATATAAACAGCTAAACAATGGGATTGAATATTCCTTAACACATCAGAGCCGTAATTTAAGCCTGCATTCTTCCCACTGACTGGTTCCTGCAAATCCAGACAGACCTTTAATGAGTAAAATAATGATTTATAATAATTTCACTGTTACTTGGTCTTTTGTTTTTTAGTGATGTGCAATATTGATCTCACAGTACCTTCAGTCATTGACTGAACATCATTAGCATAGAAATTTCTATTAAGATGTATATAACCCAGTGCCGTATATTAAAGTTATACAATTTATTTTACTGATAGATACTATCAAGTTCAGCCTCACCACCTTTATCACATTTAATAATATATATATTCACATTTCTTAGGAACCTCAAATATAAAATACAGTTTGTAACATCCCCTAGTTAAATTGAGTCAGAAATGAAGAGGACAAGCTCAGTGTTCATTGTATATTATCTTTGATGGTATTCAAATTATTTCTGCACCATTAAGCATATTTCTAATTTCAATTGCTCTTCATTATTTAGGGAGAAAAAATAAAAAGAAAAGAAAAAAAGGAGCTAGAGTTTATATCCANTATACTAACCAAAGCTTATGTAAAGCTTCCCTGGAGGAGATGTAGGGACAGAGAGAAAAGGAGACAACAAAATGTGTTGAGCTTACTAACTGAACAAGACTGAATACACTTTTCTTTGCTCTGTTATATTTGTAATACAGAATATGGACTTTTTCACCTCTGTTTTGATTAAATTTTTGTTCGGTGGGGATGGGAGGAGGCCAATTTGGCAATTCTCTTTTAATTACACAATTTATCTCAGCAGAAATTTCTTCTTTTCCAGGTCTTTCTTTAAATGTAGTGGATTCTATACCTTTTCAGCTAGATGTTTTTTGTTGTAGTACTTGTTTTCTTTCATTTTTATGTGTGTATAAATTTAGTTTTATTATAGTCTCTCATAAATTCTCATAAACCATGAATGTTATCACATTGATAAAATTTGTTGTTAAGTTCACATCTTGAAAGATACATAATATTCCAATTTTATATATTTAGGATCGATTTCTTACTTTTCTTAGCCTCTTCTTTTTACTTTCTTCTTTTTTCAGACTAATATCTGTTATTAAACATCTATTTGACATTAATTTTTTTCTGTAATAACAAAAGCCTTAGCATTTATCATTCCAAATACTTCTGATTTGCTCGTATTTTTCTTCCCTTTTAACATTTTGCCCTATAAAATTTATTTTTAAAAATATTATAATACTGTTCATATTTCTTGATATAAGAAGTGGGAGATAAATCCACTTAGGGAATGAAAAAAGTTAGTCATCTAGTTGAAATCAGTTAATATTGTTAACTTGTCAATTTGAAGAGCAAATACCGGAAAATCATATTAAAAAAATTCAGCAATGATTACATATAAACAGAAATATAATGCACCAATCAGTTGTTTAAAAATATATTAGCAATCCTAGTAATCATGATTATTCCAAAGAATTGCAATCAGTTCAGGCAGCAAAAAAAAAAACCCCACAAATCAGAAAATCANCATCAAACCTTTTTGTTATTGCATTTGCAAAAAAATCATTTTGCACAATTATATGGAGAGATTCTGGTTTATTCTCACACTGAACATGTGGGTCTACGTGAGTCCAAAGTTTATTTTACAATGTATTTTATTACTAATATTTTTCAACATTTTAACAGAATAATTTTTTTAAAAAGTAGTCATTGACCTACTATCACTGCCGTTGTTAATATCAATTGAAAGTCAATATAAACAGCTAAACAATGGGATTGAATATTCCTTAACACATCAGAGCCGTAATTTAAGCCTGCATTCTTCCCACTGACTGGTTCCTGCAAATCCAGACAGACCTTTAATGAGTAAAATAATGATTTATAATAATTTCACTGTTACTTGGTCTTTTGTTTTTTAGTGATGTGCAATATTGATCTCACAGTACCTTCAGTCATTGACTGAACATCATTAGCATAGAAATTTCTATTAAGATGTATATAACCCAGTGCCGTATATTAAAGTTATACAATTTATTTTACTGATAGATACTATCAAGTTCAGCCTCACCACCTTTATCACATTTAATAATATATATATTCACATTTCTTAGGAACCTCAAATATAAAATACAGTTTGTAACATCCCCTAGTTAAATTGAGTCAGAAATGAAGAGGACAAGCTCAGTGTTCATTGTATATTATCTTTGATGGTATTCAAATTATTTCTGCACCATTAAGCATATTTCTAATTTCAATTGCTCTTCATTATTTAGGGAGAAAAAATAAAAGGAAAAGAAAAAAAGGAGCTAGAGTTTATATCCAAATGGTTTTCCATTTCACTTAGACTCAACATCATTTTACTTTTTCTTATCCATGACACATTGGAATCTCAAGCATGAAATTATGAAACTAAATGTACAAGAAACTTACTTTATGTCGGCTATATTTCCCCCAGCATAAATTGCCCTTTTTGTACTTCTTTTTGTTTAGTTACTTGGTGTGAAATTTTGACACTTTTTATACAGTAGAATGAATAGGTCACCCACTGTAGACTGACTTCTCCAAAGTACTGCTGGTTCTCACAAGACTAAATCTATTCACATTTTGGACTAATCAATCTGATTACCTCAGGAAGCTGTTATTTTTTCCACACTGTTTTCACTTCGGAAAGACGACTAGATTTACTTATTCAGTGAGCACTTGCTACAGAAGTCCTTTATAAATCTGTTAAAAACTTATTCCTATGCAGAATTAAATTAAATTAAATTTTTAAATGTTACAACTTCCCAATACCATTCAAAAAATCTGGAGCTTATTCAACTACATTTCACTACATGTTTTCTCCAATTTCTGAGTTGGCTTAGTTTATTTTATCCTTTATTATCTTAAATGTGCACAAATAAAAAAAAATTCTAAGTAAATTGATGTGGGTTTTTTTCTGTCATTGAGTACTCTTTAGAGCCCTTTGTGTTTGAGTAACAATACTATGATTTTGTTTCACAACCTTCTCCTATATTTGGGTTTTCACTTTTTCTTTAATATACATAATTCTTTTAAACAATAGTGTTACAAAGTGCCACTGCCAGACAATTATATAGATATCCTAGGCTTCTGCAAAGTGAATGGACCAACTTGAATCTAGTTACTTTTGAAGTAAAAAAAAAAAAAAAGAAAAAAAAAATCTGGCATTGAAATAAATTATCTATCTGTCCATTTTTCAGTCTCATTTTTATCTACCGTTTTCTTGAACTAAGGAAGACTGAAGAATAAATAGATAACATCATGCCATCCCCCTTACACTTGAGGGGAAGTACCCAGCGAAGTGGGACTGAAATACAATCATCATGATTGATTTTATTATTTGCCTGAGGCCTTGTCATTGTCTGCTGGTAACAGATTTAGGCGCTCATTTCAGCCACATAAAGATACACCACTTCGAAGACAAGAAGCCAGGCATCATTTTGGGTTTGTTTCTTATTGCTTGCTTTTGTTTTTCCCCCAAGGACTCTTACTAAGACAGAAAGTTCTCTGTTACCCCTAAAACATCGTAATTCCACTGAAAGTATACAGTGGGCTAAAATCCAATTGACAAGATAAAATCAAGCTAAAAAACCCAAATATCCTGCTATTGTATTTGAAGGCATGCAGGTGAAACTATGTCTAAAGGAGCATTTGGTCATCAGTTAATTATAAAATTAATTTTTAGAAAAGACCAATAATATTTTAGAGGAAAAGAAGATTCTCCTCTGGATCTGTCACCTATCATCACATCTCTTACTTATGCACTAATAACAAAAGTAAACCCTCTGCACTAATGATGAAAAACTGAATGGATGGTTATTATTACCTAAAAAGGACAGACATAAAATCAAAGCTGTACTGAAGCTTAATCTGTTTAGTGTTATCCATATTTTTGCTTTGATCGGATTTCTGAACAGCAATAGCCAAGTTCATGAAAAACACTTTGGTTACATAACAACAAGTGTTTTACATGACAGTTTACATAACAGTTGAAAAATACTTATCGCTTTGCAGCACGTGAAAACATTTGTGTGGGAGAAACTGGATTTGTTCTCTCTAAAAGTCAAACTCAGTGGAGAATGAATATAATCAAAAAATAAAGAGAATTAATGAAATCAATCTTAACCATTGAAGAATGGTCAGCAACCAAATAACTTAAAAAAAACAGGAAAATATTCCCTGTTTTTACAACTTCAAACACTACAGAAATGATACAAAAATATACTGAGTTGGGGTTTGGTTTTGTTTAGGTTTTTTTTGAGAAACAAAGAGAAGAAAATAAGGAACAAAAATGAGTTTGTGGTCAAAATTTGGGCTAGGATTATATTCTCTAGGGGAAAATATACCAGAATATATCTCATTATATTTGATACTTGAAATGATGCATGGATTAAGGAAAGCTGAGGACACTGGTTCCCATGCTAAAGACAGGAAGCCAAACAGGTCCATTAAGATCAGCCCTGTAGTCTTAAAACTCATGCCTAAGCATAGGGCAAAAGTTGTGGTTAGAACTATGGAAAAGAAGCCTAGGTGAGTTTTGTCTCCTGTGAAATTTCCCAGTACTCTGAGGCTCAACACAAGGCTGTTGCTCCCAGGTGTTTCAGACTGTCCTGACACTCTTGGTTACAGCCTATGTTGCTGCTCTTGAAGATGATAGATTTGAGAAGTTAGGTTCAAGACAAGTGGCGTGGATGGTACTACTTTCAGCATCAGCAAGAAAAAAAAATGCGGCCAAGGATGAGGACCGACTGATCTGTAGACTTTCTAGGGGTGTAGCTGATGAGGAGGATCAGCAGAACCCTTGAAGTGTGCTGGCAGCTGTAGCCTGGTTAAGTTCTTTGACAGAAGACCAAGACAGTTTGTGGTGAATGGCTCTAAATTATGGCAAAACAGAAACTTAAACTGGAGACAAAGGCAGTTGAGAAAGGTTGAGACATCTGAGGGTAATCACAAAAAAACAACAATGCCATGGATCAAATAATTTGAGTTATGGGAATATGTTTCAGTCCTTGAAAAGATAAACATTTTAGATGTTAGAAAAAAATTCTTCACTGAAAGAGTGATTGCTTGCTGGAGTCATCTGGAGGTGGTGGAGCCACCATCCCTGGATATGTTTAAAAAAATAATTGATGTGGCACTGAATTCCATGGTTTAGTTGATGAGGAGGTGTTAGCTCATAGTTTGGACTACATGACCTTAAAGGTCTTTTCCAACCTAGTTCATTCTGTGACTCTGTAATAATTTCAGGAGAGGAAAGGTAAATTGAAACCGTCAGTGCTGGTTGAGGGCAACAGAAGATGCTGATCCTGGGACCAAAATGGGGTAACTGGTACAATCCAAATGTTTCTTCTTTACACAGTTTCTTTGCAAGTAGTAGCTGGAATAGTTAACAGTCTTCACAGTTCCAGTAGCTCTCTTTTTAAACAAAGCAACCACAAGAACTAATGATGATGGTTGTTAACTAGTCTAAGCGGCTATGTCTGGTATCAATGGGCCTTCAGTATGGAAGAAGCATGGTAAACAAGAAAAGTCACCATTTCAAGGTCAAAGCAAAGACCAAAAGCTTAGCTGGGCTACCAAGTTAGATAATCAAGAGGGAAATGCAATGAATTACACTGAAAAGTCTAATGGGAGAATTTTTCACAGCCAAGAAAAGCAAGAATATGATTTGGAATAAGCTGAGGTACTAAGGAGCAAACATGGATGTCTGGAACTGTTGTTAAAAACCCCTGGGTTTGAAAGAAAATTCATGCTCATTTTTGAATCAACATTTAATACTGGAAAAAGATTTTACGTGTCTGGATTTTTTTCACAAATTTAGGTACTTTCGAGATTAAAGTGACACCTAAAAATATGAAAGATCAATATTGATGTTCTGAAAATTTACTTTTTGCTTAAGCATAATTAAAATTAGTAATAGACCTTTAAAATGTATTATATTGCATGTAAACTGTGTATGCGTATGTAGTCTTTTTCTTGGAGAAACACCGGTATTCCTACAGACCTAAAGCAGGACCGTGTTGCTAAAAACTTAAGATGGTATTTCATTCTGCTTTCTACATATTAAAGACCTGTTTGTACTTAAAATTAAGGTGGAAATTCCTGTTTCTCTTATGGTTATATCCTCATAAACTATGAACTCTATATTCAGTGTATAACATTCACATGACCTAGAATCTAAGGTGCATGAAGAGGTGTCCAAAAGTTCATGGATTTATTGACAACTGCTACATGTTACATAAGTCTGGCTGTAATTAATGCCAGGGTTTGTGCTATAAAGGCAAAATTGAAGAAAACAGTTTATTAAGTCTGTGCCAGGCTCCAGGGTTAAATTGGAGACATTGCTTTTAAAGACCAGCAATTTATATTGATCTGCAATTCTGCCAGAAGGCACTTGGTGACTCCTAAATGCTGGAGTTAGGAACAGTGTTAGGTCTCACAAAAAAGACAGATTTTTTTTTTTGAGCATGAATGCAATTGAAGTAATGTTTTTTTATTGAATTTAGGCTTCATTTTGCTTAAATAAAGAGGCTGCATGATAAATTATTTCTTCTTTCCTTTTCCTCCTATATCAATATCCAGAGCTCCAAATTTAATCAAAACAATATTTACCATGCTGTACAGAGAATCCTGTTGTGTGAAAAAAAAAAAAAAAAAAAGGAACCCACTAGGCTTCTGGAAAACTATAGGTGGAATATATTACTCTTACATGAGTCTCCTTCCTTTGCTAGAGATTTGGTACTCTTTAGTGATGCAGAATCATACAGAAATGAACTGTGATGAGTTATTTCAGTAAAAGGTTGTATCAGAAGAAACCATCACAAGCCTTGGCAAAAATAATCATAAATAATTGCCTCCTGAGAAAGATGTCTAGCACTTCATGGGATTGGAAGCACATAAGATCAGTAAGAAGTTAAAGTGAATTGGAATCAAAAGTGAAATACACTTCAGTGAAGTGGAACTGAAATCTACAGGAAAAGGGTGGCTGTGAGGTCACTGAGTAGTGTATGGGTATTTTATTCTGCAACACTCCTTAGAATTGCTTTGACTCTAACTCCTCTGTCACATTTTACAGTGGATTTTTTAATCATTTTTCGTACTTCAAGATCAGTCAAAAGATTACACAATTTTCTGCCTCATTTTTTATTAATACAATTTGTACAATAGCTTTAATAAAAGGAAAATATTTTCACCTCACAAAGTTCTGACATTACAATCTTGGAAAAAAAAAATCTCTGAGCATTGATAAAAACAGTGAGTGGCCATTGTATATTTTAAAAATTGTGTTCTTTAAAATACATTTTCTGTGTTTGCTCCTACACATATCAAAATTCAGATGAAAGCTAAATAAAAAAATTGCAATTTGTTTTGTTAGTCATCGGTATTTATGTGGCAAGGATTCAAATGAAAAAAACCTGCATTTTTACGGTAACTGTGCTTTAAAAATGCGATACTTCAGTTCTATGCAACTTCAGCTTATATAAAAAAAACAAATACTAGATTCAATAATGTGAGATTCATTCAAGCAAAATGAAGCTTAATTGTTTTCATTATTAATGTATAGAGCATAATTCCCATGGTCCATGTCCCCTCACAGTAATGGAATCGAATGAATTAATCAGTAAATAATATATGAGAATACAACATTCAAAGCATTCTGAGACTGTGGAATGAATTATTAGCTATGCAGCCACACTTTATAGTACTAAGTGTATCTAGAGTGACCTCACTTACATGATCTTAAAAGGAGAGAAGCAAATTCTATAGATCTCTGCTAAACATGAAATGGAAGTATTTAGCAGATATTAATGTGAGTAACAGCTTTGTTCGAGGCGATATTTTTCTTTGACACATAATTAAAAGAAGGAAGCAAAGACTGAATATTTCTGATAACAAATTAGTTATATAAAGAGCTATTAAATTTTGTTTTCCTGTTGGTTACTAAGGTCTGGAGGTAAATTTCGATGCTGTTAACCATTTTGAAGAAATAATTTACCTTATATGATTATATAAAAAACCACTTTTATAGCCTTGGAGGAAATTAGAACAGATTATTCCCCTCTTCCATTTTCACTCTATGCTTTCTACTTCGTTCTTTCTATTCTTAAGAATTAACTAAAGAGAATTTGTCATATAGTGTTTTTGATTTGTCTCTGCATCCTGTTCTTTTAGTGATATTGCAGGTCATTGTCTACATCTGAACTAAGGAAAAAAGTTCCTCTGTCAGGAAGTTCCCCTTCTCCCATACTGAGATATTCACCCTACCTACCCTAGTGCAAATGGATCCTCTTTAATTTATAATTATTAACATTTTAGAAAAAAGGACTCACAGGTCTGTCCTTTAAGGAACATCAACTCAACTAGTTGGAATGTCAACCTTGTTCCTTCTCCATAAATTAATTAATTCTGAGTTATTTTGTCTGTGCAGGACTACAACTCTTTAAGGTGAATGGAAGATTTCTACTTCCTAACTTGGCCTACCTTTTAAGGATGAAGTACTATTACAGGAAGAAAACATGCTGTCCAATGACGTTCAAGACAAAAAACACTCAGAGTTACTAATCTGGTTGCATTTTGACAACTTTCCTACGCAGTGCTTCCCTTAATCAAACCTGAATTAATACATGAATGTTTTTCTTCTCATCACACCTGTTTGAAATGAGTCAGCACACCTCTGAAACGAAGGGTATTGTTAAATAAACAGTCAGTGCTGTGGTCATGTGACAGCCTAAAACAGGTCTGCCACACATTGGTCAATCGACAATAACTTGCCTTAGGGAAGTGGTCCTCGTGAGCTACTCTGGTCATTTCTGAATTTAGAAATTCTGAGTGAAGAGTATCTTGTGTCAGGACCCAGTGGGTATTCTTTTACTAAAACTTGCCATATGCGTCTTGAACATCTTCTTTCACCCTTGATAACATATCAGATGAACAAATCATAATTAATACATATTGGTACTTGTCAACATGACATATTAAAGTGTTTAGAGAAGATAGAACATTCCTATCTATATTTCTTCTACTTTTCCAGATATACAGATTTTTCATTCCTAAAATAAAGTCAATATACACATTTATTTTTGCTGAATAACTTAAATTGGCTTTGGTAAGAAAATGACTGCCATCTGAGTATTTTTAGGTACGTGTATCATGATATGAAATACATTTTTATCTATATGTTGCAAAGAAATGTTTTTAAACTCAACAGCTGTTCTGTCTCTTCCTCTCTAGCATTACAGAAACATTATTATTTTAGTCAGTAACCTAGCACAGCTGACAAGGACAAAAAAGGAACATTTCTTCCTGTCACATAAAACATGATCATTTTATTAGCTGTCAACAGCTCCTCAAGTTCACATCAAGCACTGCCGGCACAACAGATGCACTTCTTTACTGGGAGAGTGGCCAGACACTGGAACAGGCTTCCTAGAGAGGGGGTCGATGCCCCAAACCAGTCGACATTTAAGGTGTATTTTGGCACTGCTATTAACAACTTGCTTTGAGTTTTGGTTGGCCCTGAAGAGGTCAGGCAGTAGGACTAGATAATGGCTTTATGTTACTCCTGACTGAAACAGTCTGTTCTATTGATCCTAACTTAACAACTAAAAGGATTTTCCATCCATCAAATGCAGTATTTGTTACATATTACAGAGAATTTGTGACTTTTTTTTAATTATTAACTTTCTTCAAATAAATATGTTTTCCTCTAGTATTTAATTAACATTGGGAAAATATTACCCTATTTTATGCTATTTTTATTATTAGTGTTATTGATATATTGTGGGCATTAATGGAATACTTTATTTTTAAATATTATATTATTTTGACTGCTTTAAGAATGTAATGAAAATAATTTTTATGACTGACAATATGAAACAACTATTAACATCATGACATTGTAAGAGCAGACAAGGAAAGTATTGAGGTCATAATATATTTTAAACAAGCACTTAATGTATTTTACTGGTCAATATTATTATAGGTTAGTTTTGAATTAGTAACTGAGAGATGAAAGGCTCCCAATATTATGAAATTCTTCCACCTTTCATCTATTATTCAGAGTGGTCTTTACATCTTAAAAAGGAAGATGCTGCAACTGCTCAGTTTTCAGAATCTTTAAAACTGTTTGGTTTTGCTGTTTTTATGAAAATTAAAACATTAATAAAACATTAAAATTCCTTAATATAAATTTTTCTAGACTCTCTACAGTTAAGAGTCCATAGGTTATTCATGTCCATTATTCTAACTACAATGGGAAGAATAAATGGCTGCCAAAATTGTTTTAAAGAGAAATTCCCACAAAGGGGAGGAGAAATCAGTGGGCATCAATTAAAGGACCTCTCAAATTCTACCGTACAGCTAATGCAATTCAAGAGGGAGCTGTGTGGATATGGAGCAACTGCTACATTCAAAAAAAGCTTCAAATTGGCTGAAAAACATACCTAAAAAAATAATTATTTGAAGTATATGCTGCATATAAAAGACATGAAGACAATACTGTTGGAGAAGGTATTCAGAAAATTTTTTTGTTCTAATTAGTGTATTTTAACTGTTCCTCAAGAGTTCTCCTGGTTATAAGATTAAGACATTATTTTCCCTATATATGTTGGGCTTCAGTTTTATGGAAAAAAAATAGATTCAGAACTTAAATCCAATAAAGAAACCACGCCTTCAAACACTACGTATTAAGAAATATCTCTGCCTTGGAAAGTGGTATCCACATTATAACTCTGAAGGAGTAAAAGACAAGTTGCTATACTTATTTACAAAAAGCAAGAAGCTGTGAAGACTTACTTAGGAGAGCTTTCAAGGGCAATTCTATTTGGAAATCTCAGACTTTTTTCTAAAATTGAAGCACCTGGCTCATACATAAAGAACTAGAGCTGTTTTTCTTTCTGGAAGTTCTTATGGTTATTCATTGGGAAAATAGCATGAAACTTTTTAATTTACAGGGTAATGTTGATAGTTAAATGTCAGAATTATGCTCATAGCCTTTCCTATCCATTCCCATCAGAATGATAATATTTTAAGAAATTGTTAGCTGAAGTACAAATGGAAACGCCTGAGTAGAAATCTTGCAGTCAGGGCTCCTTCCTTTTCTGATGCGTGTTGTAACTATTAAGTAGGCATACTTTCTTTCACTTGCTTTGTCTCCAGCTTTTTGAAATTTTGTGTTCTTCTTCTGCATTACACCTGACCTTTATCAGGATAATGAAGGAAAAAAAGAAATGTTGTGGACCATGAAGATAAGCTGTTTATAAAAGTGTTTTAAACTAAAAACAATACAGGCTTGTTGTCTACGCATAAAGACAAAATAGCAACAAACCAAATACTAGAGTGTAACACTTTCTCACCAAATTCTTTTAGACATTCCTCATGTAGAGGATTTAATGGATAATACCAAATTTACATACTTGAAGTAATTGATGTTACATAGAATTTTGATTCAGCAGAACAATACGACAATGAGCATAAGTCACAACACAAGTACAAACTGTGTGTAGCAGAGCATATTGACTGCAATACATATTTTGTTTACAATATAAATGTGATTCTCATAGCCATTCTCCATAATATACTCACTAGCAATATGCTGAGTATCCCCAATATTTGGAAAGAAATATAAGTACTTAAAGCACTTTAAGTCCATTGTTCTCCTTTAATATTAGCTGATTATTTATTTTCTATACTGCACATTGAACTAAATAATTTATACGATAACCTCCCCCCATCATGGTCTGACTAACTCAGGAAGATGTTTATGGTCTTTTGGATAAATCAAGGACAAACAGTAACAGCTGGTTGATTCACTGAGCTGGTATAACTGCTTGATTAGGGCAGCTGATATAACTGCTTGATCCAGTCAGTGGTTGTATCCACTTAGCTAAAATAAAAGCCACCCCTTGTGTTTCCCTTTGTGCTGACATAATTTCTGCTTTATTTCTAACAGTTATGGTCAGCCCTTCCCCGCAATTTCCCCTGAGATTAAAGAGCATATTGTCCTTGTCTAGATTTCTTCCACTGTAGTGATTTATCGATCAGCCACACCAAGAAAGCAGATTTTATTGGGAACTGCTAACTTGGCTGAAACTCATGAAACAGGAAGTTGCCCATTTGAGGCCAGCTATTCTAACAGATAATTCTTCCTGTTTTTAAAACAAAAAACTTATAAATACTTTTACTTTTCATTGCCATCATATTGCTTTATGGGCATTTACTTGCAATATCTCAAACAATATTCCTGGAAAAAAACTAGAGAAAATGCTTGGTGTAAATACCTCCAAAATCAGTTCTATGATGATTCCAGGTGAAATTACATAATTTATTTATTTTGTGGAAATTTATTTCAGATATTGGTGTAGAAGCATGGATACTATATTGAGTTCTGCATAACACTGCCTTACCACTTACTAATTCCATTTTTACAAGCACTTCAAGATTTCTTAGCAGCTTCATAAAAAAGGAGTGAACTAAGTCACATTGCCCAAAACTTCCATCAAGGAAAATAGTTTGAAATAATCATAAAATCAAAAGCAACAGAGCACAGTTGTTTTAGCATCCTAGAATATCAAATATAGAAAGAATTTATATGACAGTGGCAAAGCTGTTTTTCAACAGACAAAGATGGTGATCTTTGGAAAATATATTTCTGAAGCCCTTGTTTTTAAACTCTAGTTGAGCTAACAGTGATTAGTTAAGATCCAATATTGTCAATATCAAAGCATGTGTAAATGACTTTGAACATCATTAGTAGTTTAAGGTTTTTTCATTATTACTATTAGTAAACACAGATTTCTCTATTTTAAGTAAATGAAACTACTGGGGGTATCAATGCATATGAATCAATCGAACAGATGAAAAGGAACATGAGAATTAAAGTTTCATATAATAAATCACTGAGAATCTGACATCTTGGGAAAGAAAGAAACCTTCATAAAATGTCATAGTATTGTACCTAGAGGCAACATTTGCTCTGTGCTATAGAAAAGATCTATTCCCATTTATTCTCTGACAGGAGATTTAAGGTAAGCAATCAGCCAAGCATGGCATGTATTCTTTCTGAAGGAGAGGCATTTTAGGTGGGTGGCACAGTTTTGATATACTACCTTCTTACCTCACAGTGTTAGTTGGAAAAGACTTGTGCACCAAAGACTTATCCCCATACTTGTTGATGTACAGGAGTGTACACGCAGGCAAAAATATTTTCTTTTTCTAGAGTTTATTTATGCCAAAAAAAAATCCATGTCTAGCAAAATCAAAATCAGACTAAAAATCTAAAACCAAAATTTTCCACTCTCCACAAGATACTGGCAGGATAGCTGACTAAGACAGTGAATCCATTTGACAAAGAGGATGGCAAGATCTGACACAGCCACTTGCTCACTCTCCCCCAGTGGGATGTGGGGAGATAGTCAGAAGGGTAAAAATGAGAAAAATCTGGAACTGAAACAAAAAGAATGCTGGCTCTTCAGGACCATCTGTAAAGATTTTTTTGACCAGCCTTGTAGCTGGTGGTGACCCAGCCTTTGTTCTGGCCCAGTCTTGTCTGACCTGCTGCATTGCTCAGGAGCTGGAGAGGTGTGGGAGGGGGCATCCTGAGTGGCTGTGATGGTGCTGGCCAGCTCTGACCATGTGATGCTGGGACAGACAGGAAGGTCAGCAGTACTGTTCCACATACACAGGGCAAGGGAGGCCAGAATGGTGCTCCCAGTCCTCCCATGGGCAGAGAGACTGCCAAAAACACCCTGAGCACCCATCACTAGGCTTTGCCTGGCCACTGGCTCCAGCTCAAGGGGCTCTGGGTGGACCCAGGTCTTCCCTTACTGGTTCACAGTAGTCACACTCCTGCCAGGTGGTGGTGTCTCTCAAGGCAGGACACCAGTTGGGTGGCTTTGGCATTACAAGATAAAAAAAAGAAATAGGTGCTGTGGCCTGGAGAGGTAAACAGGTGAGTGTCTACAATAGCTGAAGCTGACAATGACACCAAAGGAACTAACCAAGCAAAAATGGACCCAGGCAAGAGAGAGTCTGATAGACAGTGCATATGAACACACAGGAGCAAAATATGAGTGAGATAAAGGTCATAAAAACATCCTATGTTTCTACATTTATGGGACCAGGTCAGCAAGATCTGATCACACTTCTACTGTTGCTCAAGACTACCTGTTCTAAAACAGAGATAGGCATTAAATCCTGATGACTCAAAGAATTATGGCAGGATAGAGATCAATCACTGTCAGCTCCTAAAGAGCAGAAGGAGAGATGTAAAACCAGCATGCCCTCAGGAGGCGTCAAGAAGTGTGGGGAAGGGCTTCACAACCAACACACTTAATTATCCATGCAAAAAGCCCTGTGCAAACTACCTCTATACTGGCATCTTAGTGCTTGGACACTCACCATTTTTTTATACGTGTCTTGGGGCTTGTGGGTATGAGACTGTGGGAGACTGATATCAGTTGAGGTTTAAAATATGTTCATCTTTCTTTTCTATGAGGTTTTACACTGAGCTACACTCCTGCTACAGTGCTGGAACATTATTTCCTTCAGGGCAGTCTGGAAATATTTGTGTTTTCCACAATCTGCAAAAGATATGTATACTGCCATAAATAATGCGACATTTGCCTGTGTAATTACAATCACTGAGATTAAATGCTCTGTTTGTCAAAACATGTGGTCATCTTTAGTGCTAAAATGTAAAAGAAAGCCAGTATTTTAAGACTGGGTTCATTTCATCCTGACTTCCCTCACAGTTAAAAAAAGAAATCCAGACTAAATGAAACCTCCAGAGGAAAACAGTGGACGAATACATCGTGGTATTTCTCAGTATCAGATTATGTGGAATTAAATTTAGATGCATAAATGTAGGAAAGCAATTAAAATGCCAAACCATACACATTTAGAGCAATTTTTCATGCCCTAGCATACTTGAGATTTGTGCATAGGCCTGCCACTTCTGGGCACAGGATCCATGGGTATCCTTCCTGGTTTCAAGATGCAACTTTATAGACCTCCCATCAGACAATGTCTGCTGTCTTGTGGGAGTTCAGGGCATGTGGGACATGCAGAAAGAGCAGGAACATACTGTCCAGCTGAAGATGACACTGGCCATTGCAACACAGACTTCTGTCACCCTCCAGACATCCACTAATCACTCTGAGAACAATGGTTCCCTGTGCAAAAATCCCTATCAACCACCTTTTTTAACAAGCACTCTGCCCTTCAGTATCTGTGTATCTAATCTGTGTTTTTTCTGGTTTCCTTTTCTTCTTGAAAATATCTTGGTTGTTATCTGGAATCAACAGTTCCTTAGTTTTAGTACATCTTTCTCAGTACAAACCATTCAAAAATCTTGTTTTCAAACAGTGATTCAGCAGGATCCATGAAAATGTCCTAATGTCCTCTACCCACGACATGTATTTATTGTGTGACAGGCCAGCTGACTGCTATCATAAAGCTACTCTGTTTTATATTACAAACCTCCTGGCATATCCCAGTTATTCATGATTAACATGGTCCATAAAATGTATGAGAGGTTTTGTTGCAGAGAAGACCCCAAAGCTGTTCATTTTAAATTAATGAAATGGCATACTTATGTATATTGAGTACACATGAGGCTAACAATTTATTAAAATTAAACATATTTAACACTGAGGCCTAAGCAACTGTTCTCTCCAAAGACTTAGCAGAGAGTTCAGGCTATGCAAAGATGTCACTGTGCTTGTCAAAACATACTGTATTCTTACTATCACTGCTAGGAGTGCATACTCTGGCTGTTTCTACACTTCACAGGAATCATAAGTCTCTCCAATTGCAGTTTCATCCTCCTTCTCCCATGTAAACATTCGACCAGAGTGTGCACCTCATTGAAAGGTTTTGTCTTTACCCTGATAAAAAATTTAAAGTCCTTTAAAAATCATAAATTTAGATCAGTTTGTTACAAATACACTAAAATCCAAGGCTGAGTTGAATCATTGCTACCCTCTAGGTGTGAAAATTCAATGAAGGAATAAAGGCAGAAAGTTAACATTTTGATATTAAGATATTATCAATTTCCCACTCATACTTTCTCCTAGTGAAAAAAGAGAGGGATAGGAACTGAATCATCCAATCAAGCATTAATTGCAATTAGTGAAAATTTCTGAGCAGCAGATGTATAGGTACTCAAGATAAGCACAGTGACAGAAGAGATCTCTTCACAAATCTCCAACAACAAAGACCATACTGGGTTTGTGTGGCAAGGTTTTGGGAGTGGGGCAGCTAGAAGGGTGGCTTTTGTGATAAGCTGGTAGAAGCAGAACCTTCCACACTGTCCAACAGAGCCAGTGCCAGCCAGCTCCAAGATGGACCTGCCCTTGGCCAAGGATGACCCCATCAACAGTGGCAGTAATGCCAAGATATGATAGCATGTTTGAGAAGGGGGAAAAAGTTAAGAAGGGGAAAAAGTCCCAGGTGCCAGAGCAGAGATTCATTCCCCTGCAGCCCGTGGTGCAGACCATGGCAAAGAAGCTGTGCCCCATCAGCCCATGGAAGTCTGTGGTGCAGCAGATATCCACCTGCACCCTGTGGAGGGCCCCCAGGTCCCTAAACATCACAATTATCATCATCATCATCACCATTACGACTACTACTACTACTACTAATAATATTACTATTCTTTTTCCTATTAATATTAATATTATGAATATCATTAATATTATTTTCACCATCATCCTTTCAGCTAATTTCTTTGTGTTCTGCCTCTTAAAGTTTCTGATTTAAGTGCTGGTGAAGGTTAACCTCATAAATATTCTAACTGTAGACTGTTGAGTGTATTAAAGACTGCTTTGTGACTTCAGCCTTTCAAACTCATGTTTTCTGCCTGTCTGTATAAATTTAAGAACATACTCTTTTTTGTAGGAAAACAGTTATTTCATTTTTCTTGTAATCATGGCTGTTTGGCAATCTATAAAATAGTTACAGATATCTTCTAAATCTTGTGAGCCATCCCATCTCAGATAATCCATTCAAATTTGAACCAGCTGAAGGTTAAGATCACTATTCTTTTAAGATCTGTTTCCAAGAATTTTCAAGGTCCCTGAAAACCTTAATTATTTTGCAATTGTACATAAATACACATGTACACAAAAATACTAACACATACTAACATTTATGGATATGTGTATATACGTGTGTATATTTTACACACACACATTCACACATGTATCCATGTATTTTTCCAAACTGCTATTTATTAATATTTTCACACATATCTAATTATGACAAAGCTAATGGCAGTAATGGAATTTTTTTATTTAAATCTGTTTCTCTTTACACTCTACCATGACTCTTATCATCACAAGTTTCAATGTCTTTTTTGAGAAACTGGAACTTCAGATATATAGACTGCCTTGGAAAATTCCTGAGATGCTGACTCATACAGAATTCAAATTATATGTCTAGAAGTGACAAAATGGTGCAGCAGTCCAAAGAATATAGAAAAAGCATGATTGCAGAGTCTGAGTGCTTTTAAACTGATGCTGAGATCACAGAACATTTTAACATTCTGAGGTAGCTATCCAAATGGAGTATTATTAAACCTGAAAAGGAATTTTAATTAGAAATCTGAATATAATCAGTGTATTTAGTGAAAGTTATACAAAGGAATACTTTGTAATATAAAGGTTGCAGTTGAACATTTAATAATTTATAAATATTACTTCTCAAGGTAAAAACAAATCCAAAAAATGATATTTATTAAAGATATTGTACAATGTCTCCTTGGAAAAAGAAGAAAACATTGTTTGAAAATACTAGCAATAATAATTAATCATAAAAAAATATTGCACCTATATGCTTGACATTCACATAGCACTCTGATAGTGCTATTTGTAATACTGAAATTGCACAGGTGAGCAGAGATATTTCCTCTCTGGAAGCCCTCACAGTCCACTTAAAATGTAGATTCAACGATCACTCCCTGGAAGTAATGGATGCATTAAAGAATACCTTTATGTGACTATGTGAGCTAGTTATACACACCAGAGGATGACTCTGGATTGTTTCCTCCTTCTGCTTCAACTCATGGTTTAAAAATCTTTTAGAGTATATGTGCATATATTCCAATTGGAATTTATAGCAAAATTTGAACTGACTTAGGTTTAGGAATAACTGAGTCCTAATCAAAATCTGAGCTTTCAGATATAAGTTAATTACTAACAAAAAGAAGTATCAGCTCTTTTCTGAGCGATAAAGTCTAGTCTCCTGATTGGTACTTAGACAAAGTAAATTGCTGTGGAGTCCTAAAATGCATCCTAAAACAGTGTGGCATTACCTTACTTTTTGAGCCTTGGAAAACTGCACTTTATTTTCAGTCATATTAGGCAAAAATTACAACAGCAAAAAGCATAACTTTCATTCTTTATTCTTCCTAACATATGAATGTACTCAAATTTATTAATATTAAAATTTGTAATTATATTTTAAGACTAAACTGTAAAATCACGTTTATATTTTTATCCTGTTATAAATTGAATGCTTGTATTTATTATGGTTTTATTTTTAGCCTACCAATAAAGGCAAGGGTTTAATTTTGCCAGACATTGCTTTTAAACAGGAAAAGGGAGCTTTATTTTTTTTTTTTATGTGCAAGTCAAATAGAGAAGATAAAAAAAATCTGGGTAAAAGTAAATTACTTTTGTAATAGGTCTAGGTGAAGAAATGTTACTACTATTTTCCAATTCCATATGAGAAAAGCGTGTTAGAGCTAAAATGAAGTCCAGGACAATCTGAGTTCACTTAACTTTATCAGAAAGAAATAATTGCTCGGTAGCTGTCTTTGAGCAATTTGAATGTATGCATATGCATGCTTAATATCACTCTGTAAAAGGTTTTAGCAATTAGTTAATTTCTAACGGTGATTAAAAATGCCTCTTGCAAGCTTTCCATACCCAACATTTGAAGGTATGATGAAGCATAAGCACTTTGTTAGCAGCGTGTTTTCTGTACATCTTAACTGTTTCAGTGAGACACATGGAAATGCAAACTGTTACATTGGGGAAAAATGTGTTTGCACCTAATTTTCATGTCAACATATAGCAGCACTTAAGCACTTTGCCAAAGAAAGAAAATGCATCCACCCATGCAGATATTAGATCACAAAATCTGAATGTGTCATTAGAACACAAAAAGAGGTACCAGAACTGCTACAACAAGGTTGCTTTGCCTCAGATTTACTTCACTATATCTGCTATGAACTTTTTCAAATCTCAGAGCATATCTTGTAATAGGCAACATTTAGTGACATATGTTGTAGTTATCATCAATTTCCCTCAATTTCAGGACAGAGAATTCCATGATTGAGTGCACATTTAAAGGTCATAAGCAAAAGCTGAATAATTCTTTTTAACCCAGCTGCTAGTCTCAGCTGAACTCACCTAGAGTATTCTAACCAATGCTCTAGAGAAATAAAAAGTTGCCACATACCTGAAGCAAACTGTCTAAGAAAGTAATTTACTCACTTCCATTAGTTTAGTAACTGGAAATACTGAACTAAGCTCTACTTAAGTAATGAGCAATTTAACATCCAGCAATTTGTTGATACTTCCAACTAATGAAGACTAAATAAGTTTGGAGCCAAAAGCAAAAACTGATTAATTTTGTTGAGTTTTGTATATTTTCTCTTGGGGGGAAAATTCAGGTACTGTAGTAGTCTGTGTTGGTTTTGATTGGGAAAGGGTTAATTTTCTTTAAAGTAGTTAGCATGGGGATTTATTTTGTGTTTGTGCTGAGAACTGTGTTGCTAATGTGGTGGGGGGAAGTTTTTGCTAAGTGCTTGCACAACACAAAGGACTTCTTTGTTTCTCATTTCATCCTGACAGCAAGAGGGCTGGGGGGCTGCAAGAAGCTGGGAGGGGACACAGCTGGAACAGTTAAGGCCATCTGACCAAAGGTATATTCCATGCCACATGGAATCAGAATCCCCAAAACAAATCATACTACATTCCCTAAATGCCAGGAATGTGTCTTAAAAGTGAATGTTTCCTTCAAATGAAAAAATAGCCCAGAGTCAAAAGATAAAAATCTTCTGAGGTATTTGTAAATTTTTTATCAAATATCGGCTATTCTGCTGCGTGTAGAATAACACAATATTATCACATGAAAAGTGAATTGATTTCAACAAGTCTGCCAAAATTAAGTCTTTGTGAGGAAGTCATCGTAAATGCAACCTATGTCCTGAAAGTGATAGGCTTCTATATCCTTGTCGTAAAGATGGGGGGTAGATCAAAATGGAAGAAATAGACAAAATTGCTTCTCTTTCTACTTTAGGAGTCTGTTGGCATAAGACCTTTAAAATTTTGCTTATACTACATAAATTATGTATCCTGAAATAAAACATATTTTCTTATATATATATATGGTTCCATATCTGGCCCAAAATCAACTCTCATGGTGGTTTTCTCCCTGGTTTTCTATAAAAAGATGCTGCTCCTAAAATAGTCTGTCTTGAATATTTTTCTGACTTCCATCGTTAAGTGGACTTCCATTGTTTAGTGTACTTCCTGGTATGGATTTGCTCTTAGAATCAGTTTTAAAATTCCTTGGCTCGGTATTTTAATTCTTATCCTCTTGCTGGTCCCCACACGTCTCTAGTCACTGTCCCTCAAAGCTGCAGAAGTAGCTACTCCTCTGTCTTCCTTCTGTCCTTGTCACTACGTCCCACACAGCTCTGTGTTCTCAGCCATATTCCAACAGGTAAATACAAAGCACCTGGGTCCGCTTTATAACCCTCACATCAAGACACATAGTATTGCTTGGCCCCTATAGTTAGATTATTTTTTTCTAAAAGATTGAAATGGTTTTATCAATATTTCTCTGTCCATCTTATCCCTCGAAGTGTGATGAGTTGCTGTGTAAGATTACTGCAACTCTTCAGCAGTGATTACTGATGCACCACCAACAGGCAAAGTAACAGGTAATGGACTCACCACTGCTTAAAACTGTGTCTTGTCTATGTTAATTTTGTCAGGATAATCATAGCCTGAAGCTGTAAAACTATTACTGAGTAGTGCAGAGTCTAAATGATGTGTGGGTCTCATTCGTGCTGTTCAGGACTGCCTTCCCCTGAGACAGATCTCTCTGATAGAGTGATAGACTGGTCTGGAAAGAGTCAATGGGTTAATTCTTAATTCCAGTTATGGAAAATCAGTGATCCACCACTTAA
This sequence comes from Irena cyanogastra, assembly GCA_013397155.1. Taxonomy (NCBI): domain Eukaryota; kingdom Metazoa; phylum Chordata; class Aves; order Passeriformes; family Irenidae; genus Irena; species Irena cyanogastra. Next base: position 48,140 of record VWZV01012734.1, on the reverse strand, counting down.
GTGGACTCTGGGCTCCACTCTTTAATTTGGTAATACCATTTGGGCCCTCTTATCTAGGAATATATGATACATTAGCTAAGAAAAAAAAAAGGCCTTAAAGGAAAAACATACTCCCCTTTATGAGTTAGCAGTAGAAAACAAATTGATATCAATGAATCTTAAGTCTTGCTTTCTAGAAATACTCAGAAGTCTAAATAGTGAAAGAATGCAACAAATAAAACACACACATTTTATGAAAATGCTAATGGCTTTTAAGTTATGAAATCAGAAAAGACAAGAAAAGTGAGACTCCAGATATAAAACTTTCCTCTACAGCAATGTGTATGGCAGGAAGCAGAGTTCATTCCACTTACAGAATGTAATGTTTGGGAGAAGGAAAAATCGTAATGCTCAAACTGCAATTTAAACAGATGATTAACCTTAATATTTCTCATGTTATGAAAAGGTTACGGTTTTAACTAAGTCTAATTAGACAAAACTTAATATTTGTCTTTATTTTTATCCTCATCCACTTAGATTTTAAGATTCTTAAGTAGAAAGAGACATTGTGTTAATGTTCTTTTATTTACCTCAGTTTTAACCCATTTTAATGGAATCGTATACAGATAGAAGAGTATAAAATAATAAAACTTAGATGGCGTGACTTTTCCCGTTGTAATTTTTAAAAGTAACTAACATTCTAAAGGCTTTCTGAGAGACAAAGAAATGTAAAAAGAAGAGATAAGTTACATTATTTCAATTCACTCAAATTTTTAGGAGCTTTCTGATTGTTCAGTAAACTATTTGACAGAAATTGAGGGTGATGGTAAAGCAATTCCCAAAATACACCTCCATGCAGTCTGAAAACTATATTAGAATGAAGGAGTTATAACCCAAAAGAATCTGTATGTTTTAATAGTCTTTTAGAAAATAATATTAATAACAGACACAGATCTACTTCAAAAATAAGATTAATTTGCTGGATATAACAAGATCTCTGGGCTAACATTATTCTTTGCTGGTTACAGAATCTGATGCCAAGGATGAAAAATTTCAAAGAAAATAACTTTGCAATTTACCCAAACTCCTGAGTATGAAGTATGAATCAGAAGCTCCAAGAAGTTTAACGTTTTTCTTCTCTGATTTTGATGATAACTACCTGAACTGTAAAGACATCAAATATTATTAGAATATCCATCTGTTATCACAGCCCGCTTTTTGCTCACATGATCAGAAGGCAATCACTCATGCTGCTTTTTTCTTAATAATCAGGATTTCAGTAATCAGTTCTTCCAGATGTTAGCTCCTCCAAAGAGGACTAAAGGTTAGGAAAGATGAGCATGTATCTTAGGGCATTACTTTGATAAAAGTCTCAAGCCATGAATACCCAAGGTTGTTCAGTTGCATGATTTGTCCTTTCTGAGTGCTGTGAACTGTATAGAAATGAAGTGCATCCCTGGCACCTGGACATGTCACCTTAATATATTTTACCCAAAAAATGGGTACTTAATCAAAATTTTGCTTTCTAATATTGATTATTGAGAAAGATATTCTGAATATTTTAGCAGACTTTTCATTTCCTTTCCAAAGCCAAAATTTATAGCATTTCTGAATATTACTGCTTTGGTTTGAGTTCTGGTTTGGTTTGCTTTGGTGATCTAAAAGTTTTTAAAAATAATTAAGAATCTCCTTAATGTACTAATTTTCAGGTGAATATTCTTTTCTGGGACCACATTTAGTGCAATTAATCCAAAACAAGAAACCACCAAATTTTAAGATCCCCAACTTTATTTAAAACTTGATACAGAATCAGAGTATCAATTAGGTTGGAAAAGACCTTTGTGACCGTCGAGTCCAACCTGTGACTGAACACCCCCATATCAAACAGACCATGATACTTTCAGCCTTTTTTTAAACACCTCCAGGCATGGTGACCCCACCAACTCCCTGGGCAGCTTATTCTCATGTTTAATCACCCTTTCTGTGAAGAAATGCCTCCTAATGTGCAGCCTGAACCTCCCCTGGCACAGCTTGAGGCTATGTCCTCTTGCCAAGTCGTTAGTTGCCTGGGATAAAAAGGCAAATTTCAGGTAGTTGTAGAGTGATAAAGTTTCCCCTGAGCCTTCTCTTCTCCAGGCTAAACAAGCTCACCTCCTTCAGCTGTACCTTACAGCATTTACTTTCCAGACCCTTCACCAGATTTGTTGCCCTTCTCGGGACTCTGCTCCAGCACTTCTTAACCGAATTGAGGGGCCCAGAACTGGACACAGGATTTAAGGTTTGGCCTCACAGGGGTGATTGTTAGGCCAGCTTCACGTAATTGTATCCCTCAGCCTGATGTAACACATCTTCTTTATTAGGATCTGTGTATCTGCAGACAACCTTTGCTGCAAGGGATCTGAGGGCCCTTGAGAATCCAAATATTATTTTATCAGAATCCATTTGTCAGACTAGGCTTAAAATAGGTCTTGAATAGCACTTGCTGAGATTACTGGGTTTCCCTTTGCAACAACAGGACTTACATTTTTAACTTACCAAGAAAAGAAATCTCAAGTACCTTGCTCACGCAGGTTTAATAACAGAGATTGAAATTTAATCTGATGCAAGAGTAGTTCTAGATAGTAAGGAAGGAATCAACCTCTGTCTGTGGCTTTGAACAAGAGATAAGATAGCGATTCCCTACACAGTTCTCCAAAATACAAATCAGTGTGGGCAACAGTGATGACTGATACTTTTATGCAGGTGAGGTTCCCTACAGGAAGATAGGCAGACATGTTATACTTTGTTTTCCAACGTGTTGGAATTCCAGTGTTGCTGCCATGAGAATGATGACACTCTGCACGGACCGCATGCGCAGTTCACGCTTAGTGCAAGAGGGAAATAAGCCTTGGGAAAATTTCACTGGTACTCTACATTAGGGTGGGAGTGGGAAGGGCTGCCTGTAAGCCTGCCATTTGCAGATCCTTGACACAGCAGCAAATCTGCAACTGTAGCTGCAACTCTAGTTGAGGGAAAACAATATTTATCCTGGAAAGTTTGGATGAACCCATCCAAACCTTTTGCTTAACAGAAGAAGTGCTGCAGCACTTTGTTCCTTGCTGAAATTACTTTCCCTGAGCAGATATGCAGCAGCAACTGGGAAAGAAGCCAGGGCATAAGGTGTCCTGCAGTGTTCTTGGATTAGAGTGAGTAGGAAGTTTTACTAGATAAATATGACTGTAGGTGCACTGAGACTAAAAGCTAAAGTCCTGGCAGACTCCTTGTTTTGGCAGTGATGTTTAACAACACTCTAGCTCTGACTCTCAGTGGGGTACTTTGTCTGCAATGTAAAACATGAGTGAGAGCACAGGTGCTTGTCACATACCTAATAAGCAGCATCAATAAAACAATGTCTTCTAATTTTTTATGGTGAAAAGGTGTTCAGAATAGTTGTGTTTTCAAGACTTTTTTTTTTTTCCACCACTGGCACACTTTCATGTGCGGTCTTTCCTCTTCAACACAAACAAATGATGTTTGTTATGGAATTATAACTGAAAGGTCTTGAGTCTTGAGGAGCCATTAGAAAACTTCATTTTTTCCTATGTATTTTTGAGATGTAATTAGTTGCAGACGACCAATGTGTGTGTAACACAGAGGAACACCTGTACTGTGTAAGAGAACACAGTCCCCAAAGAAAGGCACAATGGCTTGATTTTAGACTGTACACACTGGCATAAGAGATAAAAAACTCTAATTAACTCTAAAATTAACTTCTAATGTAGCTACTAATTTGAGATTTCACCAAAGCCACACTGTACAAAGTAGACATATCAGCTTTTTCTACAACAGCTTGAGGGTCCCTAACATAATGCTGCATTCTGTCATCAGGAAATAGCCTTGTTCGTCTAAATATATCTGGCTTTCAGATGTTTTACAAGAGTGATATTTTACAAAAATTCTTCCTTAAATTATCTATGCCATTATTCAGTTCTATTTTTTCCAACAAAAATATAACATAAACCATGTAGGATTTCTTTACCATTGCAGACTACATATATGACCACTGGATTCCAGGGCTTCAAGCATGCAGCAACCTTGCATCATGATTTATAAGGCCGAGTCCTGTGACAGCAGTAAAAAAAAAAAATCATCGTAATTTAATAAATCTCAAACACAGATTCAACAAGGGTGAGATTACTTTAATCCCCCCCATTCCCTTTTAATGCCAAATAGTTCTCCATTCTTTCTTTTCCATCCCTAGAAATTACTGGAGGATATCTAAAAAACTGTTGGTTTTCTGCAATTTCTATGTAAGTATATGTGACATTTTAAGGCTTGCTTACGGCCACAGAAGCTATTAATCATCTACCTAATAATTTATCATGAGAAGATAAACAGGTCTTCTAGCAATTTGCAAGAATCAGTCCCAGCACCCTAGGAACAATTTTTTTCAAGGAATGGGCATGCCTTTCTTTACTGAGATTTAATACCTCTTTTGGAGTAGATGCACCGTGGATTCAACATTTTTTAGTTTAATTTTTTCCCCTGTAGCACAGAACTGTATAGAAAAGATTTATCATTCAGTGGTTAAAAGCAGACATCTTGCTACAAAGTTGAAACAGGAGGTCAGGCTTTTCGCTGTGGAAGCAAAAACACAAACAAAGGAAATAGAAGCCTGGATCCTAATCTATTTTCCTCACTGCTTACATTTCTAGCATAACTTATCTTGTATCTATGTGTATCTCAGAAATTGCCTTTCTTCACATCTGTTCTGTACTTCCCTCAGAACTCACTGACTACTATGGATTTTTAAAGCAGTTTCAGCACGAAGGGTTGGTAACACATGCTTTGGAATCTGGATCTCATCCTACTCTGTCTGTGGCTCCTCTACAGGAGCTTTGAAATCTGGTGGCCTCATTGTCAACACTGCAATCCCACAGGAGCACCTCTAGGCCGAGTGCATTTTCCTCTCTCATTTCTCTCCAGTTGATTTTTTTATCTCATTAACTAGCAGAAATACAGATAACTGTCAGACAGAAATTCGGGCTACCACCCATGATATTCATACTCCTTTTTACCTACTGCCACTCCAGGTGGAATATTTACAACAAACCTTCAGATTTGCAAGTACCAAAGAAGGAAACTTAAAGTAACTGTTATTTATCTCTTGAGAAATTTTGAAGGCACAATATCTTATCAAGGCAGGTGACAGATACCATGATGAAGTCACATATCAAACTTGTTTCTCCATAAGCCAGTGGTAGTTTTGAAGGACCTGATGACACAGAATTACATCTACAATCTAGGATGACAAACTCCTGCAACACTGGGGATTTTAAGAGGAATTTATTAACCTTTTTTCTTTCTAAGATTTTAGCATAAGTAATAGAGACCTCTATCCACACGTCTCTTGTTGCTTGCATTCTTAATTGCTAACACAACATATCAGGGAATTAAATCTGAAGTCTACTAATAGCATTATGTCAATAAAGGATTAAGCTTAGGAAAATGCTTCTTACAGTATTATTTGAGATACATTTGCTCTTTCTGCTTTGTGGTGTTAGGAATTGTAACATTTTCTGGTGGAAGATTCTTTTCCATATAGTCTGTCTAGTAGATATATAGTCATAAGGTCTTAGAAAAATGGAGAATGGATTGTTTAATTTTCCCTAGAATGCAGTTATCTGGTCTGTCTGAATACCAGATATTTGTTCTCTTGATGGTAAGTTATTTTTTATTAAAGTAGATACTGAAGATAGCATTGAGAGCTCCTGAGGTCTTTGTAGAAGTAACTGGAACTGTGGCTGTCATAAAGTACCTCTTTTTCTTCAATTGTTTGTATATACATTCTCAGATATTTTAACTGCAATTTATAGTAACAGTTAAGCCTAACACCTCTTAGAAACACACTATCAGTCAAGCTGAAAATAGATATCTTTAAAATTAAAGTTGTTAAACTTCCAAGCAGCTGTCTTTAAACTGGTCCAAACCTATATAGAAAGTATTCATGTTCATGACTTTACATATTCATTAATTTTCTATTCTAAGCAGCATCTTTTTGAACTTTAAAATGTCAAGACTGTTCATTAGAATTGATTCTCTGATACTGTCTACCACAAGGTCACAGTCATAAGCTGGTTTTGCATCGTTTACTCTGATTTTTTAAAGAACAAACATGAAAAACAAAAGGAATCATAGTATTACTTATAAGAAGCTCTTAACAAACATTCTGCATAGCAGTCTAAAGTAATGTTAAAAAATAGCTTTAAAAAAGTTACAGAGAATGAATTAGGAAAGGAGCAAAACCAAATGAAGTGTATTAATTCACTCCAAGTCCACAATATGTCTGCAAGTTAAATATCATATCTAGTTATTGTTGCCCTGTTCTCAAATAACATTTAACAGACAGAAAAGGCAGACAAAGTTGCTGAGAGGTACAAGAAGAACACAGAATTATTTCTATTCAAGGACAAATTAGTAGATTTGTCTCTTCAGTCAGGAAGAAAAGACAAATGACCAGAAAAATGATAAAAAACTCTCTCACTTGAGAGTTACTGGTTGAGACTTGTTGAGGAAAGTTTGTTTGTTGTTTGCAGCACAGGAATATGTATGAATCTGGGGTGATGGCTTAGAACAAAATAAAGAAGGCATTCCTTTACATAATGGTCCAGGGATACCTACATCCCACAGGGAATAGCTTTCCAGAAGCCGTTTTTGATACAAAAATTTTACCTGGGTTCAAAAATTTATTGAATGAAATCACATAGGAAAATGTAACATTTGGCTTCTGCTCTTTCCAAGCCACAGAAAGCTGTTCTAAATCTGGCAGGGTGTACAGGTATGGAAATCATTAGAAGCCTGCCTAGATCTGACACTCCTCAGGTATCACTGCTAATCCAACTCAGAAATGGGACATGGACTTCAATTTTTTTACACTGATTTGGTAAAAAAACATCTTTATATTCATATGTAATGTGTAATAGGAACATATAGAAGACATTTCACTGTCTATTTGATAACAATGTGGTCAAAATTTAAGGTTGTTATCTATATATTTTTTTCTTCCCTAATTCAGCTAAGAACTGTATAAAAACATTAAACTTATCTACTAGAACATATTGGATCCTATTCTTTCAAGTTTCATTTTTAAACATGTGATATAAAACACGCCCTTTTCCCTCTCTTCACTTGTCTCTGTAATTTGTACTGATTTGTCAATGACATAAACTGCATATTATTGTCATATTAAAATATTAGCTGTTTCATTATTCCACACTTTTTTCAACAAAAATGTGTTATTCCCTGGAGATGAATAAAAATAAATCACTGAAACTCTTTTACTAGGAAAACCTGATTTTTTGTATTTTCTTCAGATTTATAGTTTTGTGAGTAGTTCATACCCAGATAGTCAGAGAGAAAATGTGAAAATTACCTGTCTCTAAAAGTGCTTAGAATACCATGGATCAAAACAGTTATGATACCTGATCCAAAGGGAAAAAAAGAAGGGAAAAAAAGGCAAAAAGATGCCTTCTCGTAGATGTTTAGCTTTGCGAATGCTTATGGTCTGAAATACTTGTACAAGAGAAAAGATTTAAGCTTTTGCATAATCAGAATTATAGTATATCCTACTCCATAAGCATCTCTTATATGGCTAAGAAAAATAAAACAGTTTAAAAAATTGCAGGAAAGGAAACAATCTTCCATTCATATATGGACATCCATATATGTGAACATTATAAGAAATAAATGTGACCAAAAACCCTGGATAATTATTATAGAATGATATAAGGCATCATTATGCAAAATCACTCATTTTCCAGTTCTGCTTGATGCTTTTCTGAATATGCAAAAGCAAATTCGAAAAAGAAGCAATATTTTGGTAAAAAAAGACAGACAGAAAGGGAACAAATAAGAGTATTCTCTTCTTTGTTCTGTTGTGGAACAAATAGTGCTGTTGAATCTATGTGATCCTGCCAGAACATATTTGTATCTCCTCAGTGAATGTATAGTTACGTCAGATAATATCACAGTAGTTTTCGTACTCATCAATTCTATAAAGTTATATTCCTGGCTTCTGCAGACGAGGATTCATTTAATTGCAAATTTTTCTTGTGGTTAGATTTATTTTAATTCTTTTAATGTATCTTTTTAAAGCAAGAACAGAATCAATGCATCAATGAAATTGCCAGTTTAAATCACGAATGTTAGCAGATTTGAAAACTTTGTAGTGAAGAAAATACATGAAAAGCAGAAGACGTGGAAAGGAGGGTAGAAAAGCTGTGGGCCTTTAAAAAAACACCTTTGTAAACTTCATTATTCCTTGGCTATATTCTAATTGTTCCTTGACTGATCCTTATAGTTGTAATTATGTATCCTTTTCTGCTAGACATTTCTGTGCATTTCCTATCCTACAGGTGAAAAGATACTTTTTAACATCTATTCTGCATCGTTTTTCTTTCATTTCCACTTGTGCTTACTGAGCTTGTCATCTGAAATCATCTGGAAATAGTTTCTTTTGCAGTTATTAACCACTTCATTTAACAATGTGAGCACTTTAACACGGTCTTATTCTTTTCGAGTCATCTTTTCCTTTCTTTTGATGTGAATAGGAAATGACTTTTAAAATCTCTGCAATTACTATTTCCAGGAGGGCAATATTACTGCAAATTTTTTTATCTTATCTACATAAACACTGTACTACACCTTCTTTTCAAATATACAAAAGCATTAAAGTACTGTGATGACAAATCACTCTGATTAATCAAAGATATAATTAACATACTTTCATATATTAAAGCACTCATCATTAGCAATCTAATGCTAATGTGAATGTAATGCAAAAATAATCTAATCAATGAAACAAGGGGGAGTGTTTTTTATGATTAATTGTTAGTAGCTAAATTAATGATTGAATTAATAATAGTTTCAATAATAATTTCAATAGTTTCAATTTATTAGGATAAATAATTCTGAAGAGAAAAGCTTCACTTCAAATACTGAAAAATGTTTAAAACATTTAAAGGTTTAGGGTTTTTTTCTGTTTATAGTTGGAAGACACTATATTGGTTGAATGTAAAGGACAAAAATATTAAAAAACTGCCCTCTGCCTATAAACATTAAGGGAAGAAAAAGTAAAATCAGAGGAGATTTAAAACAAAAGATTAATCACAGAACAGGTGAGGCTGGAAGGAATCACCGTCCCCAGGGTTTCTTAGTAAAGCACCTAAAGCAGATTGCCCAGGTTTGCATCCTTGAGGATTTTGAAGGAGAAAGAGGCTCCACAACTGCTCTGGACAGCCTGTTCCAATGCTGCTCAAATTAAAACGATTTGTCCTCATATTCATGTGGAATTTCCTGTGTTAATGTTTCTGCCGGTTTCCCCATGTCCTGTCACTGGGGACCTCTGAAAAGATCTGATCCCATCCTCTTGACACTTGCCTTTAAGTTATTTGTATTCTTTGATAATGTCTCTCTTCTTATCAGGATAAGATAAGGACGAGGCCCACATCCCTCAGCTTTGCCTCATGAGATGCTCCAGTGCCCTGCAGATCTTTGTTGCCCTGCACTGGACCTGCTAAAGGATCTCCATGTCCCCAGAACAGGACACAGCACTCAGATGTGGCCACACCAGGCCTGAGAAGAGGAGCCGTGTCCAGTCCCGCTGTAAAAGGACAGCTGGGGAGGATTATTTTCGATAGATTCCTCAGATAAAAATAAAGTGAAAATATGGCAGTGTTACATCTCAGAACTGTCGGTAAAGAAAGATAGGGGTTCATACCGAAGGGAGGATAGAAAAGGGAGCAAAGAGGAGAAAAGAGAGACAGAGCGAAACAGAAGACAGGGACAGCGTTACGCCGTACCCCGGGCGCCCTGTTAGCATCATCTCGGCAGCCGCAGCGTGTGTGCAGCGTGTGTGCTGCGAGATGCGGTGGGTCCGGGTGGCTCCCGCGGCGACTGGGCGCAATTTCCGAGCAGCAGGAGCAGCAGCAGCAGCAGCAGCACAGCAGCAGCAGCACAGCAGCAGCAGCACAGCAGCAGCAGCGTGTCCCCCAGGGGTGCAGAACAGGCTGCCCGCGCTACGGGCGCACTCCCGGAGCAGCTGCGGCTCTCGGGGCCGGGGCGCGGCGGCTGCACCGTGGGGAAACAGCGGAGCACCGGGGTGCTGTGGGGTCGAGCTGCCTCGGAAAAGCGGCGAAGCAGGGCAGGACAGGTGCAGATAGGGAAAACAGACCGGGGAAGAAACAGGGAGAAAAAGGCGAGGAGGAGAAGGGGTCCAAGCTGACCCTCCAGGCGAGCCCCCGCCCCCTCCAAGAAACACAAAGAAGAACGGCCCCAGCTGTGTCGCTGTTAACTTCTTTTGTGTGCTCAAGCTCCTCCCATAGCCCAATTTCCCTGGCAATTTTTCCCGGGCAGCCAGGGATCCACTGGCTAGTGTGAGGTCGCTTTGCAGCCCGGTCGCGAAATTTCCCTGCCCTGATCGGCTGTCATGCGAAGTGTCCCCGGGGACAGGGACGTGCACGGCCCTTACAGTAGTTTTTGACCTTATGTATAACATACGTTGAGGCATAAATAAAAATCAGATTGGTCCCTCTCAGCCCCGATCACCTCCCTCCGACCTGCCGGCAGTGCTCTTCCTGCTGCACCCCGGGATGCCATTGCCCTTCTTGGTCCCCAGGGCACGCTGCTGGCTCAAGGACAGCTCCTTGTCCACCAGGACCCCAGCTCCTTCTCCGCAGGGCTGCTTTCCAGGCCGGTCCCGAGCCTGTGCTGGAGTCGGGTTATTCTTCTCCAAGTGCAGGACCTTATATTTGCCTCTTTTTAGCTTACTTGTGTTCTTTTCTGCCCAACGTTGTCCAGGTCCCTCCGGATGACAGCGCAGATTTCTGCTGTCAGCCACTCCTCCCAGTTTTGTGTAATCAGCAAACCCAAAAAAGGGGTACACTGTGGTGCAACTCTCTGCTCAGTTGCTCCAGCTGCTCTTCCTTTTCTGAGGAATAATAACTATGAAGAGGTGAACTATTAGCAGCATAGAGACAACAATTTGGCTATTGCGAGTGGGTTGCTGTGGGTGAGGGGAATCTCAAGGGGGCATAAAATTACTACTATTATCAACAAAGTGAGATTAAAATTGTAGATGGTATTTCATGTGAATTGGGACGCCTAAAGATAAAATAAGAAGGTTTGTAACTAGTAGAAGGAGAGGAGTGAAAAAAACCCCACAATTCTTCTGGAAAATGTTTAATTAAAATTAATTAATTTGAAGTTGTTCTCTTCTCTTCTCTGCAGTCCAGCATGTTGGAAGGATATGGTTTACCGTAACTGCTGAAACTAAAAGCAAAATGTATAGAAAGATGGTCCAAAACTGCTGATAAAATTTTAGAATTAAAATTTAAGTTTTAGTTTCTGGACACACCATACTCCATGCTGTATGAAGCATCAGTTTACTTCATACATTTGACAAGAGTACCATAATGAATGTTCAGTTTGTAATGATGTCAAAAGTCACTAGAACTAAGAACACAGCTGCAATTCTTGTATTCTGTTTTTAATTGTGATGACTGTAAAATTAAAATGCAAGTTAGGACTAATTTAAAAAAATATGTCATTACCTTCAAAATATTTTTAAAAATCCACACAGAAATCTATTAGTATTGCCTGCAATTCCTTTTCAGGAAGTGAAAGGAGAAGGGGAAAGTGAAGAGAAAGGCAAAGGGGAAGCAATATTTAATAAAACTTGCAAGCTATATAATTTCTATTTTGCTTAATTCATCTCATATCTAAGCAAAATTTTCAAAGTATTTCTTTTTTTTCATGATAGAGGGTAAATCTAGTTTTAATGATTCAATCTCTCTTATGCCTTGGGGTATGCTAGTCTGTTTGTTTTGTACTTAATTGTTATTGCCTGCATAGACTCATTTGACAAGCAATACAAAATATTCAATGGAAAAAATTTGCAACTGATTACTAAAATCATTATAATTTATAATTTCCAACTATAATACATTTTATACATAATCTTATCTTGCATAATTTAATTGTATTTTTATTCCTGTTGTATTAATATTGGACTTAAGAGTTAATATGTATTTAATAACAATTTAAGGATTCCTTTTCAAAATCAATAACACCCTTGTCTTATTCCAATCTATTTACTAACTACTTCATATTCATTTATTTATTCAATAACTAGAAAGATTTTCAGGCTGTGTGTCTCTTCAGACAAGGAACTTTACTGTTTGTGTAAATATGAAAAACTGTTGATAAAAAATATGTAATGGTTTTATTAAATATTCTTCTTAAAAGAGAAATAATGAAGCAAAGGTGGAAGGGAAAAAGAGGAAGGAAATATTGGCAAAAGTAGGAGGAACAAATGGGTAAAATGTTGGAAGGAAGCATCATAGCAGTTCAGACCACAGGATTAGTCACAGAGTTAAATCCTTGGCTTATATTAGAAGGTGAAAATAGGCTGGTCCACATATAATACTTTACAATGGGCAGGTTTTTTTATAGTTCATTCAGACAGGAGCACTATTGGTCAGAGCTGGTTTACTTGTTAATAATAACTTTGATGAATCTAAAATATTAGGTGTATCTGCATCTCATCCATGATATGGAATACACAAGTAAAAATTCGTTTTTTCAGTTCTTCCACCTGCAAATATAGAAAGGAAGCAACTTCGGCCTCCTTGAACTCAGAAACAAGATATCTTACTGAATTATTAATTAGATTAATATCATCTATTCTTTGCTAAAATTTGGTAGCCTAGATTATAACTTTTTAATTTTCCAGAGTTTTGGGGTTTGTTTGTTTATGTTTGTCATTTTAGTGGCCAGGATTGCAGCACTTCCCAGAAGCACATGAACAGATGTGGTTTTCATAGGCAGATGAGTACTGCCCTGCATTCTGAGGAATATCAAAGTGGGAAAAAAAAGAAAAAAAAATATGGAGCTGTCCTAAATAAACTTTACCAACAGAAAAAAATTACTTGTGAGATCCTAACCTGCCTTTGTTGAAATTTTTCACTACATTGTGAGTTCAGTTAAACCTTGGAGCAATCCAGGTGGATTGCAATTAAACTGCATCTGGAGTACTTCCTACTCAGCATGAACAAGACTGAAGGCAACAAGCAACAGCTGTTCTACATTGCAGCTTTCTACTAATGTTACTGTATTTTTAGGATATTATAAATGAACAGTTTATACTCGGTCGTACCACATAAATTTGTACTACTACTACTCTGAGCAAAGCTTAGCAAAAGCTTCCAGCTTAAAGTAATACTAAATAATACTCTCTTATTTGAATTCTGTTAAACTACAGTACTGTTTTTTTTAATCTTTTGGAATCTTATTTCCCTGGAAATCTCAGGTTCTTTTATACTGAGGGTTCTTCTTTACATGTGCACAGTGAGCCACTGACTGAAAGAAGAAACTTTAAATTTCTTTATCACTGAAGAGTAGGTGTCTTAAACCATCTAGGTATAAAGTACAACTTTGATCTAAGATAAAGGTAATGGAGGGAAAATTTGATACTTACTTCATATGATTGAAGTCGGGATTCATATAAAGTGCCTGAAATCCATGGAATGTTCTGATTTTAATATTTATGCAAAATTTGTAGTGCAATGAATTTGGGGGTTTTTTGGTGGTGGTTTGTTTGTTTGTTTGGAGTTTGTTTGTTTTAATTTAAGTAATTACTTATTATTTTAAAAGATATTCTAGCATCCTCTGTAACTGAAATGTTTGGCAAAAGAGGGATTATATTGCACTGGGCAGCTGAGGAGGGCTCCAAAAATGAAAAGTGTTAAAAGGATTGGAAGGAGTATGTATGCCTGATAATTGAAATATGATGTTGTCTTTACTGTACATCTGTGAAGATGAGGTCTGACTTGGGGTCTAACAAGTATCCTTTGTGATTTCCAGATGTTTGTCCATGGCCTTTCAAGGAGTTTATGACTGATTACCTGTTTATCACACAAACTGGCCTAATCTCTAGACTGTGACATGAACAGCAGTATTTCTTACATGACAGCATTGTGCCAAGGAGAGAACAGAATTTCCAAAGAGTTGCTGGAATCACTTCTTTTAGTGGATCAATACAACAGCAAATTAATTGTCTTGGATAAAAACAGGAGGCTGAACTACTTGCAATATATTGTTTGAAGATTGCTGGGTTTTATGACATGAAATATGGTTGGTAAAAATGCTGAAAGTGTTAGCATATTTTAAGGCAGGTGGACAGCTCTTAGACAGAAACCCCTGAAGATTCCTCAGCATCTGTAATAGAATATGAGTTGCAGACTCATCATATTCTGCACCAAAGAAAAAATGGATAATGGAAGTGGAGGATTATAATTTAACAGCCTTTGTCACAAACAATTTGGAAATGTGCTGTGAAGAAGTCCAAGTTGTACAATCCAAATCAGCTTTCTTTCAGGCACTGAGAAAGGTTATATCCCACTTCCCTTGGACTTTTATAATACAGGAGTGTGAGGCAGTCAAGCCTCTTCATAGCTGTTGCTGGATAGAGATGGTTTTTAGATTCAATGTGTCTTATGTATTTTAGTATTTACTTTACAAAGCAATAAATGTTTAATTATGTTCAATTATATTATTGACTACGAGAAGAGTTTACAGATATGTAGATAGATAGATGAGTCATGTGTACATCAATCAGAGATATTTTTTTAAGAGGCCTTTTGTGTGTTAGGTTGCTACCCAAGAACTCAGAAGCCCTCCCTCCTCCTCCAGCAGCCTATTCCAGCATGAATAAAATGAGTGAAGGAGTTATACTGAGTGGGAAACAAAGTAGTGCAAAGACCATCTTACCTATTTAAAACAAAACAAACAAAAATCCCAAATAAAAACAACAAAACCAAACAAGACCCAAAAAAAAAAAACCAAAATCAAAAACCCCAAAACAAGCAAAAACCCACAAAACCAACCAAACAAACAAAACCAAAAAATACCACCCAAATTTGGACTGAAATAAAATTTGAATGGCAGCTACATCTTACAGTGTCAGGAGCACCACTCTAAAAGTGAAGAAGAGATAGGGCCACCTGCTATGTACAACTGATCCACTTGCAGAGAGAGCTAATATTAGCACTGATGGCATGAGTAAGACCTGGACATTTCATCTATGGAAAATTAATTGCTTTTGGGGCTCCTTTTATTGACTAGCAAAAACTGCCACACAGGCATTTTCTAGGATGCAGCCAATATAATGCTGATGGATTTTTCCCTGTATATGAAAAAGAAAATTAAAAAAATATCCATGAATGAATGAACCTGAAACAGGAAAGAATACAGTGTTCATCACACAAAGCTTGACTTCACATGAGAAAAAAAGAATAAGGAAAAAAGGAGGGGAGGAATGACACCTCACACAGGTTTTTACACATAAGATGAAGAAGTCTTAGTGACTTGAGCTTGGGTGGATGCCAGGAGCCCACCAAGTGCTCAATCACTCCCTTTCCCAGTGGGACGGAGGAGAGAAAATTAGATAGAAAACAACTCATAGGTTGAGTTAAGGCCGTTTGCTAAAGCAAAAGAGAAGTTTGAACATCTGCAATCAAAAAGAAAAAAAGAGTTTATTCTGTACTTCCCATCAGTGAGTGCTCTTCAGCCACTTCCTGGCAAGCCTCAGCACGTGTCACAGTTGCCCAGGAAGACAAACAATGTAAAAAAATAACAAATGCCCCACCCTGTTCCTTCTCCTTTCCTTAGCTTTTATATCCCAACTGACATCATACGGTATGGAAAGCCCCTGGGTTCAAACTGAGTCAGCTGCTCTAGTTGTGTCCCCTCTCAGCATCTCGCCCACCCCCAGCCCATTGACAGGGGATGGAAGGAAATGTTAGTGGGCTGGTGCTGATGCTGTGCCAGCTCTGCTCAGCAGTACCCAATGTACTGGGCTGCTATCGACACCTTTCCAGCTGCAAAGCTCAGCACTGAGAGGGCTGTGATGGGAAAATAAGCTCCAACTCAGCCAGACCCAACACAGAAGTAAAAGAGACTATTTGGCAGAAGTAAAGAATGTTTCAGGTTGAATATTAGTTCAACAGCATGGGAACTGTTAACAGTGAAAAAAATACAGACATGGGATGATAGAAAGTTATTTACAGTGTTTCTTAAGGGACGGTGGACACAGCTTCAGAATAAAACCAATTAATGTTTGACAAAGCTGATGGAGATGGCCATCTACAAAATCTTCAGGACCCAGGTGAGTTCTGTATCTGCAGTGTGGCTGCTGCATTCCCTTAGTGCAGACAGTAGACAGACAGCTTTTTCCCATGGGCTGGGTGCTGTAATGCTCAGAGAAACAGCCAATTCAGTGTCCTCAGTTCACTGAGCAAGTCTCTGGGATTGCTCGATCTGTTATTGTCTTTCTGACTCTGACCAGGTCTCTGTTTAATGTAATTATCATGTTATCAGATAACCTGACAAAGGTTATAGAACACTTATTCAACACAAGTAGACACAAGCATGCAAACCAAGGTGGTGACAAAATCAGCAGGGTTAATAAATATTGTTAACAAAATCCACACGAGTTGATTGCAGATCTGATAGCTATGACTTTTGCTGCTACAGAGGAGAGGAAAAGAGAAACCACAGGCAGGAGGAAAAGAATGAGGACACATAAAATACATATACAAGCTGAAAATACAGTGAAAATTGAACATCTATAATAATAATAGTGTATGGTAATGTCATCTTGAGTTAGATAAAATAAAAATATATTCTAAAATATACTGAGGAACAAAAGAAAAATACATGGAATTTAAGGATTTTGGGATACATCACAGGGCTAATGATGCTAATGGCAATAAGGTTCACGCTTTTAAGAGTGCTTCCTTCTTCCTATAGCAGGAGGTAAAGAGCTGCTAATGTTTAGATGAACCATTCCATGACATATTCTCTGATTAATGAGGAAGAGAAGAGAGAGACACCATTTTTTTTGCATATATTTTCAGAAAAACGAAACAAACAGGTAAGTATTTGATAACCTTTGCCTATTACAAATTTTAAAGCCAGAGGACATAAACTGGGGGATAATATGTGTATTATATAGTGTTGCTTTATGGTACTGATTCTGTTTCCTTTATTTTCTCCTCTCACATGATGAACTGTATTTTCTTCTTCCCATAGAGACACTTAGGTTATTTTGATGATGATAAAAACTAAAAATAAAATGAAATGGCTCTTAGAATAGACTAAAATAGAATGGGTGCCTGTGGATATCACAACATTTATTATTGTCTTTTTTTAATTTTGTTTTTGTCTTCCTTTTCTTTTTTTCTATCATGTCAACAAAATACTTTCAAGTGAAGCATAAAGAATTATGAATACCATATTAATAATCCATGTAACCATGTTAGAATTTATGACCTTTACTGAGGGAATTCCAGCAAAACTGATTTACAGTATCTTAAGGAGAGGACCTGTGTATATGCAAAATATCAAAAATGTTTTAACACAGAAAAAAAATTTAGTTAGCAGAATGCTAATGTTAGCTCAAAAATATGACTCTGGTATTTTCCAGATTTTATAGAAATTATATCATAACTCTATCTTCAGAAATGTTAATCTAATGAAAAAGTTTATCCAAACAGAAAAGCACTTTCATGTGTAGGACATGTAAGCAAAAAATAAATAATCTGCTTAGAAAAAAGGATTTTTTTTCATGAACCACACAAAATTATGTAAAGTAGAAGGAGGGTTCTCTGCTGCAGCAAATTACTTCTAATAAGCATTACATTACGTGAAACACAAGAAAACTAATAGCATTTTAGTAGTTCTACTACCTAGAAAAAATTTCAAAGATAAGACCATAAAGATCACAATAATGAGCATAAGTAAAACTAATTATTTTTGTTTGCCCAATGCCTTGATTGCTAGTAAAGTTTAATGCTCAACAACATGTCAAGCAAACAACAAAAAAATTGTGCACAGGCGTTATTTTCTACTGTAGGTGCAGAAAATTAATGATTAGAAATTGAGTTTTCAGAGTAATGTCTTATGTACACTGTTGTAAATTTCTGTAGTCTTCTAAAATTGTGATTGTTAAATTACAAATAATTTTATACATGAAAGATTGAAAATAATACAGCACAAAATTACCATATTTTAATGTGTTAAGCCAAATACTGGGATGAGAGATCCATACTTTCTCATTCATATTCATACTTACTGTGGTGTCTAAACTTGCAAGTGTTGGCAAGCAAAAATGCTGCTCTGCCAGCCATAAATTTACCGTATCTCCCTGAGTTACAGTAGTTTGACCCTAAACTCTTGATTTTCCTTTCCAGAAGTTAGAAGACTAATGATAAACTGATTCATAAAGTGAAAGTGACAAGGTACATTAAAATCATGCTAAAAAAACCCTTGTTGCCTTGTTTTTACACTATCAAACCAAATACATTGTGGTGATTTTTCAGTGACACCCTTATTCTGCAGATTTCAGCATCAAGGATGTTTTGAAAGCCACTTAAAAGTTGAATATGGCTATTGTTCCAAAGTACTGAAAGCTCTCAGTCAAGTGAGCACGGATCACTTGAACCATTGCATCACAACAGCCTTGCAGTACTGAACCAGCAACTTCAGAGAAGTCCATGTCAAAGTATCACCTCAGGGAAGAGCCACTAAAATCAGGTATTCAGTAGCATATCAGAACCAGAAATAATAAACTTATAGCACAATAAGACAGAAGATAGGATTTTCTGCCTGCCAAGCATCATGAAGTCATTTGCAGAGTCAATGTAGTCAGTCAACAAACAGATGCCTATAGATTCGATTCTATCTAATCAAATTCAGATATGATAGTTATTCATAGGGATGTAAAAAGTACAGAAAAAAGTGTCAGATCTTCTCATACAGACCTTCTCAACGTTTATTTTATTAGTAGTGTTAGCCCTGACACCAGGGTTAAATCGTACACCTTTCTTAAAACTGTCATTGAAGTCATGGATCTGTGAATTCCCTCGCACCATCCATTCTCAAATCACTTTGCTGTCCTGCACTTTCTCATAATTTTTTTTTGCTTTTTCTTCTACTGGTCAGGAAATCCACAGAGGAACTCTTTAATCTTCATTGTTTTGAGTACTTTTATATTCGCTGTGATTTTTATCCAGTTGGTTGAAAAACCTAACAATTTGTGCAAAATGAAGGATGTACTATGGATTATTTTACTACTTCTGGCAGGAGCCTTTTCAGTTTACAAATGTACATTTCATATTCTCATGTTTATTTCTTTTTTGACCTTGCTTTTCTATCTATCTTGCTAATTTTTCTTCAATATCGACCTACATTTGTATAGCCTTTTCTTCCTTTTGACATAACTCTTAAATCCAGCAAGATGGGTTTTAACCAAATATTTTTTTTCCCCTGGTTTTGGAACATCTTGCTACCCATTTTCTTTGAATTTTTCTGAAAATTAGACTGCAGTCAACACCTACCCTTCTCATTTCCCTAAACTTCACACCTTTTACAAAGAAATTCTCATTTTATTCATTGCTACAATGTTTTCTTTCTGTTGTTTCTCTTTTGCATTTTTTATATGAATATATTTTAAATTGTTCTCTATTTCTCCAACCAATTATTTCCTTATTTTTTAATTTATTTCTTATTTGTAGCAGTGTGT
Organism: Irena cyanogastra; assembly: GCA_013397155.1. Classification (NCBI taxonomy): domain Eukaryota; kingdom Metazoa; phylum Chordata; class Aves; order Passeriformes; family Irenidae; genus Irena; species Irena cyanogastra. The sequence goes on along the minus strand of VWZV01012734.1, from coordinate 28,543 downwards.
CTGGGGACTGTCTGCATTATTTAGGGATCTATTTTGCTTTTAAGTAAAAAAACTCTATAAATATTGGCTTTACCATGAAATCAGATGTTTATGCTCTTTTCTGATGCTTACTATTGTTTTCCGCATTCTTTTTTTGGACATATGAAGGTACTTTCTATATTCCTCAAGGAATCTGGTCCCACAGGACTCACCAAAGACATTTCCCTGACACAGAGGAGTTTTAATAACTGTACAGATCTGGAGAGACTTTTCAGCTGTGGGATTCATTATTATTTCATGGGAGGAATATTTAAGTGAACCTTCTCCCACCTTAGAAGGAGAAGGGAAGGGCAATAATAGAAGCATCAAGATGTGCTGGTGCTGCTGGCCACACTATTGCTGATAGAGGCCAGGTGCCATTGACCTTCTTGGCCATCTGGGCACACTGATGGCTCGTGTTCAGCTGACTGTCAATCAGAACCCCCATGTCCTTTTCTTCTGGGCAGACTTCCAAGCACTCTTCCCACAGCCTGTAATGCTGCCTGGAATTGTTGTGACACGAGTGCTACCTTAGCATTTTGCCTTGTTGAAGCTTGTACCCTTGGCCTCAGCCCACTGATTCGGCTTGTCCAGATTTCTCTGCAAAGCCTTCCTACCTTTCAGCAGAACGACACTACCACCCAGCCTGGTGTCTTCTGTGAAATTGCTGAGGATGCACTCGATCCCTTCATTCAGATAATTCATAAAGGTATTAAACAGCATTGGCCCCAATACTGAACCTTGGAGAATCTCAGCAGTGACCCTCCACCAACTGGATGTAGAAGAATTCTACATACCACAATTCTACAAACCATAATTCTCTGGCTGTTCAGCCAGTTTTTGACCCAGTGAAGAGAGCACCTGTCCAAGCTTTGGGCTACCAGCTTTTCCAGAATGCTGTGGGAGACAGTGTCAAAGTCTAGGCAGAAAACATCCACAGCCTTTCCCTCACCCACTAGGCAGGTAATCTGGTCAGAAAAGTAGGTCAGGTTGGTCAAACAGGACCTGCCTTTCCAAAAGCTATGCTGGCTGGGCCTGCTACCCTGGTTGTCCTGTATGTGCCACAGGATCACACTCAAAGTAATCTGTTCCATAGTTCTACATAGCATAAAGTCAGGCTGATAAATCTGCAGCTCCCTGGATCCTCCTTCTAGCCCTTCTTGTGGATGGCGTCACATTAGCCAATTTCCAGTCATCTTCCAAGCTAACCAGGACTGATAATAAATAATGGCTTGATGAGCTTTTCCGCTGACTCCCTCAGTATCCTCAGGTGAATTCCACCCAGCCCCATAGACCATTCCAACCCTCTAAGTGACACAGCAGGCCACTGACTGCTTCCTCCTGTTTTACAAGGGGTGTCTTCTGCTCCATGTCCCTGTCTACCAGATCAGGAGGTTGTTTGGCCTGAGGATAACTGATATTTCTCTTAAAGACTAAGTCAAAGAAGGCTCAGAAGCACCTCAGCCACTTCCTCAGCCTTGGTAATGATATTCGTCTCCTTGTCCAATAAAAGAAAAGTGTAAGATATGTGTCTCTTGGCTCTCATGTCTCATCCTCTTCAGAGTTATCACTAATCAAGTTCGTCACCACATCATCATCTCTCCTTTGATTATCCTCCTGGCACACTAATTATCATCTATTACAAATGTAAATCAAGCTTGTAGCACTGAAGTATACTTAACATGTTGCATATACATGAATTGCAATATTTTATCAAGGATGCTCACTCCTAAAAATAATTTGTACGTAACATTTAAAACCTACTCTTGACATTTTAAGGACTCTTCTTCAGTAAGCTCTGCAGAACCCAGGCAGAAAATGGAACAACTAGGGGGAAAAATGAGCCCCTCTCACTCTTTTTTAATGAGGCTATGCAGAATATTGTCATTTCTCTCCCTAGCAAGATGGCATGCTGAGAGCTAGAATAGAGAGCTGTTGTCTTAAAATGTTGTATTTCTTTACAGGAAGTTTTAAAAAACTCTCTTGGCTTTTTTAAGCCCTTAATAAAAGAGCAATTAGCTCAAGTCTTTATAGTCACAATTTCAAAGGTTTCTATATCATGGATGAAAAAGAATTTTCTCTACTCAATGGGTTTCAGGGGCTGTAAAATATATCCCTTTCTCTTACTGCAGAGATTCTACAATTTTGTCTACTGATTTCAAGGCTAGCAGGATCATACTTCAAAAATAGTCCATGACGTGTGTTTAGGAACCAGTTGTTCCTAATGCTTGTTTCACCATTCCAAGTGTCATTTAATTTATCTTGAAAAAGTTCAGTGTCCATGAAAATACTAAACAACAAACACTTTAAAGAAGCATGAGATTACATTCAATTGCTCTGTAATACAGGTTTGTATTTTTTATATTAATACCTCATGTTTTGTTTTCTTTGGGATTTTTAGGGTATTCTGTAATTGAATAGACTCATTTACTGTGGTTTACTGAGAAATTCTTCTTTCCCAGTCCAAAATAATTGAAATTTGTCTGCTCAAAAGACGGCAGGATCTTACCATTTTGACATACAGAGGATAATTCACTTACGGGATTTATTTTTTGTCAAAAATTAAAGATGGTCCTAAGATTTGTGTTTATTATCATGACCTGTCCCAGAGATCCTGTTTGGCCTTGGAAAAATCCTGGTGAACTCCATGGTGATGCCAGTTAACCTTTGGTTTTGCTAAACCTGAGTTAATAACTGTTATTTTTAAAAAAAAGTTTTCATTTCTCAGGAGAGTTCTTTCATGATTATACAGACCACACTTTGATTTTTCTCACACCATCTAGCCAGTAAATAACACTGACTGAAGTGAGAATTTCATTAGATTAGCCTATCTCATCAAAATTCAGAGAAATATAAAACTGCCTGTAGTGCCAGATGAAAGGTTAGGTAATTCACTGGCTACTGGATCCACTGCTTGACAGAAATTTAGGAAATCTGGCTGATTCTAAGTAGTCTTATGGCCTCTTTCTCAAGCTCAAGACTACCTGAAATTTCAGGATATCATGCTTCTCTATCCTCACTTTTGTAAGCTACTGCTTTGAAGTCTCAAAAATCAGGGGACCTGGGAATTTGGCCATTCTTAGCAGGGTGTTTTTAAAGCCACAGGACTGTTTTTTTGAGAGAACACCATACTCATCTGGCTGGGAGGGAATTCAGACCAGAGGGATGCCACAGGTACCCTACTGAGGTGCCCTGTTGAGGTACAAGACTTAGGTGGCCAGGCATAGGGAGGCTGATTTTTTCTGTGCAACATGGAAAGGGAGACACAATGGTGGAGGCTTTCCGGTGCCTTCTCATATGACTACTTATGCATTTTACCTTCATATTTTATAAAATAAAATGCACAAGCAAAATACACAGAGGATTAAAAGAAGTGTTGTTCTCTGTGAGGAGTTATTTTATCCTTGGAACGGGTAATAAGAACCACAAACTTCTTTATATAGTCCATCACTGGTAAACCTTCATTTCATTAAGACTGAAGGCTTTTTCTTTGAGGAGAGAGTCATGGTTGTTGGTAGACTCTTCCTCAAATACTCACTGCATATCACGTAGGTGCAAGTTTTGAAGAGAATAGTCAGCTCTATTAATTAAAATTCAGTACTGTGGACATGCTTAATTTAAAATCCCTCAGAAAATTATGCACAGTTGGTTCATGTCCACAGATTTCTAAGAACTTCTTTGTTACACAGCTGCTGCAATTTTTATTTCTAGTCAATGATTTCTTTCATAATAAACTCAAGCTTTTAAAGCAATTTGGTAAAACTGTGAAATGTAAAAGGACTGTAGCCCTCATAAAAAAGCAGCGATAATACAGAAAATTGCCGTGAATGATGTTCCATCACGTAGGTGATAAAAAGGAATTAGAAGCAAGTGCTTCATCGATTGCTAATATAATCACAGAATCACCACTCTGCACTCTGGAAAGTAAGCAGCTGACAGTCTGGTTAAATCGTTATCATTATACAATTAGTATTTTTTCAGCTTTAAATGTGAAGCAAACACAACTCTAATCTAAGGCATCGAGAAGTGAAACCAAAGATTGTGGAAGCGTCCTGGAGGAAAAACTTGAGATCCTGTGTCACAAATGGCTGTTTGGTCTTGCAGGGGCGTTTCCTCGGGCATATTTACAACACAGAGCCCTTCAGCATTTATGAGTCTTGGGGAGTCTTCTGAAAGGAGCCTGACATGTCTGTATTGACAGTCCTGGAAGAGCTTCAAGCTCCTAAATCCTGATGGGTGACCTTGTATCACTGTGACAGCCAGGCATGCAGCAGCCCTGCCTCCCAGGTCTGGTGTCATAGGATGGGAATTGTAAAGGGCAACCTCATGGTGCCCTGCAGTCAGGGTCCAGGATAGTGCCCAGAAGTTCAGAACTGTGCCAGCAGTGGACTTTTTTGTTGATCAGCAATTTCCTCACCTCCTGTCTTAATTTCTTGTCAGAGGAGTATAAGCTTCCCAGGAACCTGTGAAGTATTTTATGGAGAGAAATGGAGAATTTTGCACGTGATTTAAAGTTGCTTTATAAAAAATTGCTGGAAAACATATAATAGATAGTACAAGATAAGAACTTTGCATCTACAAGAGATTGCTCTAGTCATTATAACAGGTCTTTCCTATCTCATACCTCCAGGATCCTCAGAAATGGGATTAATATGAGTAGAATTTTTGCTTCCCAAACTGTTCAAATACCTGAATTCTACCATAGTCTTTACTAAAGTTGTATCTTCACCTAGAGAGAATGTTTTAGAAGCCATTATATTCCAATAATATTTCATCCCTTTTTTTTCTTATTTCATGAGGGAACTTAACTCAATTTTTTATGTATAGAAAGAATTTTGCAAACCTTCCTTCCAGAATATCCATGGTAATCTACTCAATATCATTACTAAGGACACTATTGCTTAGAGATGCTTTCCTTTCAGATTTAAAAAATCTGCAAATGTAATGTGATATTTAAAAATACTACACAGCTTGGGTTTTCTTAATACATTTTGTTTTACATTGATCATTGAAATAACTACTCAGTTTTCGCTGTCATTTGTCTTCTATCAAATAAATTGTGATCAGCAAAACAGCTTTCATTACACTGAGATGAAACCACATATACTGTATTTTTAGCTACTTATTTTACTGGAAAGGCATATGTAGTGTAAGCTAGAACCTTTTTAGCTATGGGCTTACCAAAATTGCTGCTTTACAGGCTTCTATTATTCTAAAATGAGAGATTTTTACTTACTACGTTTTTAATTCCACTTTTTCAATTTCAATTGCATTAAGAAAAAATGTAATTCATGCTCCTTCTTAATTTGTCTTGCAAATGAGATAACACAGCAAAAAGACTTAGATCAGGTGAAGAAAATGGTCATTATTGATATTAATTTGAGCAAATCTCACTGTTTCTTAAGTATGTAATGTGCCTCTGAAGTGGCCATATTAGAAGGCAGCAAGACAAAAGGTCAGCATTCTAAAAGGAAATGGACAAGTAATACTTCGTCAAACTTCTGGCATTTCTGTCTTTTCTACCATGATACAAGCCTGGAAAGTAAATTGCTGAATAATTTACTGAAACCACTCCAAATCTTTACACTGAATCTGATAGTTTGACAGGAAAGTGAGAATACAATGAAGATTCATAATCTTAGAAATAACACTGTTCTGATTTTGAAAGATGAAACATTTTCAAAGTAGGTCAAATAGCTTCATAGTGCATTTTTTATAAATATAATGAGTTGTGCAGGAGCGGAGAAGAATTACTTATCACATACCACCTACTACTTTAGAATCCCCTTATATGCCTATGATAACCAGACAATCAGTGACATAAAAGAGATAAGTTTGAGTTTACATTAAAAAGATAAAAAAGTGCATACAATAAAGTCCCGTAATTTCTATAGAAAAGGAATTAATTCAATATGAAAAGTTGTCCACTGAAAAAAATTGAATTGCAGACTGGAATTTTAATTGAATTTTGACTCTACAAACCAAACCAAGCTTTAAAAGCAAAGTGTGCTGTCTCCTTCCACTACAATGAACAGTTCAGTAGGGGATAGGAAAAAGAACACTTTGTTCCTTCTTCTTCCTGATTTTCACGTTTTGTTGATATGAACTGCTCACAATATGGAAAATATTGCATTCCTTCTTGAATATATAACTGTACTCACCTTGCCTTTGACAAGACAAAGTAAAGTCCTTTTCTTTGTCTAAGCAGTCTGGATAGAAATAGATATGGTATTGACTTCAAATGTCTCTAAGTAGAAGGTTATTCTAAAAACAAATCAGGGAGTATATTTTGCTATCAGGAGGTTAACTTGTTCTTCATAGTCTCTGGAGAAGTTTTATTATGATCGTCATTTACTGCAGACCCAGTTTGGGATGTATATTGATGAAAACTTATTAACTCTTCACGGCCTCTTAAGATGTCTGTGATAGCAGCTACCAGTAAAAGCCCATTTTATAACAGCAAGATATTCACACCCTACTAAGCACTAATTGAACACGTGTTTAGAGTCTGAACAAACACAGTGACCACATTTCCTTCCCACCATCAATGTCTTTCTCCTGGGCCTAAAGCACAGACACGGGTAATCTTAATTGTGTAAAGCCACTGTAGAGTGCCTACAGTTTTTATGTTTTTGATACAAATAATTGGTGGCGGGAAGAGTGGAAGGTGTCTTTTGGAGATATTAAAATTTACTTTACAAAGGCAATCATTAATGAATTATATTTGTTCTTCACTGTTTTCCCAGCAAGACATAGCTGTTTTAATGATAGATTTATAACAATTTAAGCACTTTTTTGTGTGTGTAGTAACCTTCTTGAGGGACTCATTGCCATACATCAATGAGGAATTCAATGCTCTACTAGGGCATTAAATACCATCACCAGAAGTCTAGTTCTCTGATTCCCGAATCCAAAATTGAAATTCTTAGAGTGTAGTCTAGTAAAGGGGAGTGACTTGTGATTTTGTGTTTCTTTTTGGATTGTTTAGGGTTTTTTTCCTAGGAGTATGGTGGTGTTTCCTTCTGACTATTGCAATTCTTAGTGTAGTGGAAAGTCTTCTGTGTGAATAACTGAGTACTCATGGTGTTAAAAAATTATGTTTGTAAACTTCAAATTAATTGTGTCCTTTCACATTTCTACCACAAATTAATTAATGCTAAAATTTTAATATTTAATTTTTCATGAAAACTACAAAATCTTTATAGTAAAAAAGTAACATGTTCCCCTTATCACCACTAAACTAAAAGATAGGGCATTGCTGATTTAGTCAGTCTTCACCACATTTATTTCTAGTTATGGAAAACTATGTTACAAAAGATTGCACTGTATTAAAGATTTTCTGGTTCTGAGCAGTGTATGTACCTCCTGTCTCTTTACGCCTAGAGCATCTGTTAATAGGAATATTATCAACTCCAGCTGCCTAAAGGCAGATTGTAGGGAATGCATTTGCAAAGCAATCTGGTGCATAAAATGTGTAGAATTTTCTGTGCTGCATCAAATCATATTTCTTCAGTTTGATTTCAAATTAATTTACCAATCACTACAGATAATGCAACAGTCTGAGTGCATGAGCTTACAGAGTCAAGAATACTTGGAGTAGAAGCACATTAATCGTCTTAAATATTTTAGTTATCTCTTTTTTTCCCTAAAAATTCCCATTCTGTAAGCAAGAAGATCAGAAAAACTTTGGTTTATTTTTATGAAGATGACAACAAATTTGTCTGGGAATGGAACCAGTCAATATAGTGGAGGTCATGCAGATGCTGCCATCCAGAGGGATGTTGGCAGACTGGAGAAATGGGCTGAGACCAACCTCATGAAGTTCAACATGGCAAAATGCAGACTCCTGCCACAAGGAAAACCCCCTGGCAGTGCTAGACTGGGCAGTGATAGACTAAGGTGCAGCTCTGGCAAAGAGACCCTGAGGGGCCTGGGGGACATTGAGCTGAGCATGAGGCAGCAGTGTGCCCTGACAGCAAAGACAGCCAGCAGCATTGATGCAAGCACAGTCTGCTGATCCAGGGAAGTGATGATTCACACCTTTACTCCAAGCTGACTACACAGATTCTAATTTCTGTGTCCTGTCCAGGAAAGACATTGATAAGCCACCAGGGCAGTCGGGACTGTATCACTTGCCTTATGAGTTGAGGCTTAGAGACCAGGGCTTGTTCAGCCTGGAGAAGAGATGGTATGAGACTCTTAACAAAAGCATATATTTGCCTGTGGGGGAGTCAGAAAGGAGACAGAACTAGATCCTTCTATATAGAATCACAGAATCATGTAAGTTGGAAAAAAACTTTAATGCAATTAAAACCAGAAGTTAACTTAAGCACTGCTGAGCCCACCACTAAGCCATGCAGCACGGTGGGTGGATGAGAGTCAGAGGGCATAATTTGAAACAGCGCAGTTTCTGGGTGTGAAGACAAACCTCCTCCCAATGAGAGCACCCAGTCAACAGAGCAAGTTGCTCAGACAGATTCCACTGCCTCTGTCTTCAGAAACTTTCAGGACGCCTGGACTGAGCACTGAAAAACTTGGCTTGACCTCAGAGCAGCCTCTGCTTTGACCAAGAGGTTGGGCTTGGTGAAGTATCTTCACACCTGAATTGCCCTTTGATCATATAAATAGGCTACAATACTACATTTTCAAAGGTATCTTTGCTTATATATCCAGTTGAGAGTGCTTGTTAGACTATTTGACTAGTGTAATTTGGCTACACTGTATAGCATATTTCTGTGAAGCATACAGGGTAAATTCCAGATTTGACATAAATTTTAACAATTTTGTATTATCATTAAATGGTTTACTTTTCCTAACATACTATAATAAAATCTGAACAAATCTAAAGGGTTTATATGCTAACTTTTTGTATTAACAATATTATAATTTTATCCTTAAATTTCAGTATTAAGACACAGCGATGGACACAATTAGTGCTATCAGTAACATAGGCATAGGCCAGTTAAACCACATAACATAGGTGATCTGATAAATTTTATATAAATAATCAAACAATGCATCTTCTTTATTGCATTACAGTGGTAACAGAACTGCACGGATTAAACTGCTTTCCTCTCCTTGACATAAACACAGCTCTGTGGGTGCAAGACCTTCTAGAAAAGAAAACCAAAAAGCCTTGATGCAAAACGAAGGCTGGAACAACTGGCATATATCCCTTCAAGATTTATCCAAGGAGAAAGTTATTCAGAACATCTGTTTTGCATGTTCTGTCTCTTTTAGTATATCAGAGCTACAGTGAATAGCTTAGATAAGATGCACATACTGGATTAGTTGTGACCTAGACACTAAGAATTACATTTCATAACACACCAAATGGCTTTAATAACCTTCTTGATGCTATTGCGTACTTTTAAAACATGAAGTTTTATAGTTACAGAATTGTGATCCCTGAGAATGAAGAAGGAAAAAAGCCAAACCAAAAAACCCCCAGGAATTACTCAAGACCTTCCCCTGTACAAGCCCAGGACATCAACAAATATTAAGTATTTCATCAAGTTCCTCTGGGTCCCCTCCAACAGGTCCATGTCTTTCCTAGAGGGAGGGGATACAGCTGGGACAGCTGATCCGAGCTAACCAAAAGTAATATTCCATAGCATATGTCATCATACTCAGCAGTAAAATCTGGGGTGAAGTAGGAAGGAGGTGTGTCTGGAATTGTGTCAGTTGTCTTCCCAACTCTGCTGTGGCTGCTGAAGGTCTGCTTTCCTAGGTATGGCTAAATACTTGCCTACACATGGAGAGTAGTGAATGAATTCCTTATTTTGCTTTGCCTGTACACAGTTTTTGTTTTTTCTATAAAACTCTCTATGTCTCAGGCCATTAGTTTTCTCGCTTTTACCTTTTTGATTCTATACCCCAGTGAGCAAAGGGCTGTGTGAGGCTTATGTGCATACCAGGGTTAACCCACAACAGCTGCTTGCAACACTCTATTTTCCCCAAAGGAAAAAAAGAAATTCTGGAGAGGTTTTAAGTGTTTTCTGAATTGTGGAAGCATCTGAAGATATGGGAGATCTGAAACCTGTAAGAGAGATGTATGAGAAAGATCTGAGATGCAGTCATTTGATTCAAAGATCATCCACTCTGAAGAAGAAAAGCAAGAAATATACATCAGTCAATTCTCTTTGACTTCTGTTCACCTGGTTTTTGCTCTATCTTTCTAAACTTAGCACCTCCTAGATGAACTAAGTTTTCTGTGAAATACCAGTATGTATGCATGTTAAAAATTTCCTAGTGGCCAAAAATTCCTAGTTAACAGTCTTACACTTACCATGACCAAAAAAAAAAGAAAATTGTTACTAGCAATAATGAATTTAGACCAACATTCTATAGCTGAAACATTAATACACTTATTTACCAGCATATTATTCTTCTCAGCCATATTGTTCTCTCTAATTCAGTTGCCAGCTTCTTGAACAGGGCAGGCTGACCCGCTAAAGCAAGCTGTAAAGGGAATTGACCAAATGCCTCTTAAACATTGACAAGCTTGGGGTGTTGAACACATCTCCAAAAATCCAGTTTTCCTTTCTTGGTAAAGAAATGATTCCTCATGCCAACTCTGAACCTCTCCTGATGCAGCTTTGAACCATTCCCATCTTATCACTGGATACTAAGGAGACGAGATCAACATGTCCCTCTTCATTTTTGGAAGGATCCTTTGGAAGAATTATAAAACTACTTCTCTCATTGGTTAAAAATTATTTCTATAGTTTTGTGTTATGGAAATATAAAATCATGTTATTTATCAGTTCTAATCTTCAACTTTGGTATTAGATCACGGACCAAGCGTCTTGAAACTTTTTTTTTTGTCCAGTTTTGAAGACAGTATTTTGCATGATCTTAAATGTCAGAGAGAATGATGAGATCAAGCAGGAAGCTGGGAGCTAGGAGTGAGAGAGGCCAGCAGAGGAGGAACTCGTCAAGTCCCACAGTATCTAGTCAAGAGAGAAGGTCTGGGACAGAGATTGTGAACAAGATGTCTAATGGTCAGACAAGACTTCAAAGGCAAACCCAAGCCTAGGGGGGAAGTCTGTGCCCACAGGCCAAGGCCAGAATTAGGGCCAAGATGGCAACCTAACTTCAGCAATGGCTCAAAGTGCCTGCATAAAAATTCTGCTCCCACATGAAGAAAGGAAGGTGCCAGATAGCTTTGCTTCATTTTCATCTCATCCAGCTCTTCTCAACCACCTGATAATGGTTTTGCAGCTGCACTGCATCCAGCCTTGAGCAGAGACTAACAAGCACTTACGGAACATGGTGCTTTCAATGGCCAAAACTGGGATTTTGCTCTTAGCATTGTCTAGTTTTAGAAATAAGCTAAAATTTAATGTAAACACGCTTCTTTGCTAGAATATTACATTGTACAGAATAATATGATGTGGCACAGCTACATGACAAGATGCAAGTTCCCTGCCAAAACACATTTGACGAAAAGCTTTTTGCAGCTTAGGAAAGCTTCCATCAATTCATACATTCAAACTGAAGGTATCATGGGAGACTCGTTGGTGTACAAATGCCTTGCACCTGTTCTTTTAACAGATACAGATGAGAACAGTGGGATGCTGGCTCTTACAATGCAGAGCAGAAGGTATTTATCTTACCTGGCACAAATAACAAGTTATATTATTTGTTGTAAGATTTAATGTGCAATTTAAGATAAAAAACAAACAAGCAAAATCTTAACAGTACTATAAAATATTTCCTTTAAGTAAAACACATGTATTGCCAGTGAACATACTTTGATTTCTCCACCTTCCAGAAAGCATAGTAAATCACTTGTCACACCATGAAAATAATGAGTGACATACTGAAAGGTATCTCTCACTAAAGAGAACACAGCAACCAGTGACAGATATAAGTGAGAAAAAAAGAAACTGTGTGTACAAGAGCAGTAAACCATATGACAGCCATAAAGATGAGTACAGGATAGTTGTTTCCCTGGCTATATTACTACATATAATTTATATTTAAGTGCTTATGTTATCCTTTCTTTATTTTTTGCCGTCTTGGATAGCAGATATTCTTCATTACACCTATGTTTCACAAATAAGGTAATTCTCCATGACCTCTCTACTTGACTTTCTAGAGTTTTACAGAACCCACTGACGAGCCTTTAAGCTCTGTTAAACGGGAGCTTTTCTTGGTACAAGAGAGATATGGAGCTCCTGGACCAGGTCCAGCAGAGGGCAACATAGATGATTGAGGGATTTGAGCATCTCTCTTGCAAGGAAAGGCTGAGGGAGCTGGGCCTGTTCAGCCTCGAGAAGAAACAACTGAGAGGAGACCTCATCAATCATATATACATAAAATAATAAGTGTCTGATGGAAGGGTGTCAAGAGGATGGACCCGGGATCTTCTCAGTGGTGCTGTGCAATAGGATAAGGAGGCAACAGGCAGAAACTGATGCACAGGAAGTTCCACCTGAATCTGAGGAAGAACCTGGCAGTTGACCATGCACTGGAAAAGATTGCCCAGCGGGGTTGTGGAGTCTCCCTCACTGGAGAGATTTAAGAACCATCTGGATGCAAGCCTGTTCAATATGCTCAAAATGACCCTGCTTGAGCAGGGAGGTTGGATCAGATGACCCACTGTGATCCCTTCCAGTCTGACCCATTCTGTGATTCCGTTTGGAAAATCAGAGACCTTTTTATTTGAAACTAAATGTATTTGAGATGCTATTCAACCATAACTCTTAGGAAAATCACATATTAAGGAAAAATAGACATGCATTTTGAGGAATTTCTTCAGCCTTTGGAGCTCTGTCTTTCCTAGATTTTTGGTGGCTCAGTAAGGTAGAAGTGTAGCACAAAGCCCTGAAGTACTATCTGAATTGTGTTAACCATGCTTTGAGCAGGAGCTTCAATTATAGACAGCTCCTGGTTGCCCTTCATATTTGATTGATTTATAAATTCAAAAAAGATTTTTCGCCACCATTGCTATTTATCTGGAGTCCATGATCTAGATTAATTAATAATCATGTCTGTGACATTTTTAAGGTTAATAAACCTTTCTTTAAAATGGATAGGCTAGTTTGTTTTATGTCTAAAAACATAAAGTTTTTAGAGTCTAAAGAGAGTAAAGTATAAAGGGGGAGGCAATCACCAATTTGTTCCTATTACAGGTGTTTTTCAGACTGTCCTGAAACTTCTGAAATCTTACTTGCAGGTATAAGTTTACATCTGTAGTTTTTGATTTTTTTTTTGTGCTCTGAACTTATTTTGAAATGGACACACATATACATACATTATAATTTAAAACATAGTTTTTCTACACGAGGAAAAATGGCATCCTAAAAAATTTACTTATTTAGATCTCTAATTTGGATCTTTGTTTAGTTATCATTAAGTCAGCATCATTATGGATTAGGTGCAGTTGAAAAAACTTTTCAGATACAATTTCATACAATTTGATTATTTAATTTGTTCCTGTTTATGTTGACGGAATTTGTTGCGAAGTTCTTGTTTTCTAGTATGTTTGCCTCTACTTCAAGCAGTTGGCATGAAAGAAAAACAAAACACAAGGCAAACACCTTCTACTTAGCAATTCCTTTTAGGTGTTCTATATTCAGAAGCTGATGTTCTATCTGTGTAATACATTTTTTCCACCTGAAATGCATGTATATAATTAATTGATCCCAGTTATACATTTGGCATTTGCTTGAACACTTAGATGAAAAAAAATTCTCTTTCAAAAATATTTTCTAACAAAAATCAGAAGAGACAGTTAAGCTAGTCAAAATGAAAATAAAGTAAACCTAGTTGTATTGAGGGCTGAAAACGTCATAGTATAGTGGAAGATGGAGTTCTCAAAACCTAAAGATGGGAGATGTTTTGGAACAGGAACCGGCTTCAGCTCTATATGATGTGTACGTAATTTTTCCATCATTTAATGGAGACCAATAGGTTACAATGGAGGATAGCTGGGAAATTTGGAAAGATGGGGGAGGCAGAATAAGGAAAGACTTGCACCAATAGCCTAGTTCAGAAGCTGATATATAATGAAGACAAGCACACCTTGTCATGTAAACTCCACACCTGGGCTTTCAGCTGTACCCTGAGGATGAAGCCCAAGGTGGAAAAGCCAAATGTTGAGACTGGGACCCAGCTGCCTTCAGTGGTCACAAGTGTCTCGCTCCCCTGGATCCATGGTGCAGGTCCAGCTTGGACCAGAGGGATGGGAGAAGCACAGGATGTGAGGCAGGGAGTGTTTTCGAAAGAGAGAATTGTGTTTATGTCTTAGAATTGCCATCCTAAACAAGAAATCCTTCTCTACTCTCCACCCTCCTTGCTTGTTTACTCAATGTTACATTAAATACCACAGTTCTTGCAGACCTCCCACCACGTCCTTGTGACATTAGGAATGCATTTGGGGGATGATTAAATGTGAAGCTTTCAGGTGACATATAGTACAAATAGAATTGAACACTGTGTCCTACTAGTGGAGAAGCATTGCAAGAGGGTAATATCCCATTAAACTCTTTCCCTTTATCCTTTATCATAAATATTACAGGCACAGAACCAATTGATCAGGCAATTTCAACCACCTATAGAATTAAATGAGACATTCTGAGGGGAAATAACCCATGAAATCAACCAAAATCCTTGGTATTTGGAGGAATAGGTAGAAACTGATAGAAAGAATAAATGAATGAAGGTAAGAAAATTCTCTGATAAAGTCAAAATACCATCAGCACTGGGAACTGTAAATCAATCACATCATAAGGAATTTTAAAGGAAGGAAAGTAACAATAACAAAATTACTTTTAATTTGGAAAGAGAAATTAAGCTCTGAAAAAAAAATCTCAAAATTTAATTAACACTTCCTAGTGCTTAATAAAGGATGCCTGAATGCTCATTAGCTCTATGAATAGGATGTTTTAGTTTTTACATGGTTTTCTCTATAAAGTGAAAGAAAGTAAGAGATTGTGTTACAAGTTTCAGTTTTTAATTCATGGATAGGAGAAACTGATGATAAATTAATAACATTAATCTAGCCATGGGTATGAGAACACCTGGAAATAGGAGTAACTTAGAGCAAATAAATTTCTAAATAGGAAATGGTAGTTTCAAAGCTACTCATCTTAAAGTAACTACAATTTGGATTTTTTGGTGAAAAACAACATTCAATTTAAAAGAATGTTACTGGCTACTACAAGATTTTTCTCTCTTGATATTTTAATAACCATTTTCTATTGACATAAATGGATTTTATGTGTAAGAAGTGCACAGTTTGTCCATTTGAGAAAGTGACTTGATGTTTCTCTCAAAGGTATATACTTAAAACATGCAACAGAGAAAGTATTATAAGACACGGAGAGCTTTGTTTTGAAGCACCCTAAACAAACAATATGAATCCAATTTGGTTTTAAGTGATTCTCCATATCTTTCTTCATTATATGTGAAAGCAGATAAATAATAAATTTTCCTTACAAACTTGATATGGAGTAAAATTTTGATTCGTGATAGTGATGGACAAGACACGCTGAAAACTTTGACAGGGGCCTGTTCTGGCAGAAGGTTTCTCAGCAGGGAAATATGGGCATAATGGAAGAAGAAAGTCTGCTCCAGTTGGTCAGGATCCAGATTTGTGTCATTCCAGCCTAACAAGAGTTGTCCCTGGCTCCCCTGAGGTAGGGGACCAATTACAGCTGGCCATTTCTTCAGCTGCATAAATGATTTCTTGGTAAACATTGTTAATTAATAGGCTGACTCAGTAAATATCTACTCCTTGACATTATAGACAAATATTTTTTTTTCCTTTTTGTCCAATAAAACTTAAATTGCATCTTTTTATTTGCAACATTTTGTTATGATTACCATTTTCTTGGTAGCCCTTGTCAGGGGAACTACTTAATTGCTATTCCAAAGATTTTCCAATCTTTTCAAACAGACAGCTTTAAGGTAACTAGCTACCACAAATCCAAGTTTTATTGGATAAAAAATACATAAAAAAACCTTCTCCATCTATGAGATGATGAATTCTCTTTAGACATGTCTTCTGAAGCTTTGGGGTTATTTTCTTTAATTTGGTTTGTGTTTTTTTATTTTGTGGTGTTTTGTTGTGGTTGTTGTTGTTGCAGCTCCAAATGAGCCAATTCAAGCCAACAGTGAGACACACCTGTAACAAGGGCTAGAACATAACACCTGCACCAAACTTATGTCCTGAGTATAAAAACTGAATGAAACCTAGCAAATAGACCTTTTTACCAGTTGCTAGGGGATTTTAAATTTTTTGATGTTGTCATAAAGAGTTACTGCTTTGGCTTTCTGTCTCCTATGTCACATGTGAATGTACACTACCAAGAAAGTTCTTTCCTGCTGTCTACCACATTTGAAGTTTATCTATTTGCATATATTAGCTCCTACTGGCCTGGCTCCTTAAAGTCTTCTCATCTGTCCCCAGACTCTCCCCGAGGTGAGTTCTAGGGTTTAGAATCATTAGTTATTGTGACTAGAGGCATTTAATTTTGCAAGGATTTAATTGTTTATTGAAAGGTGGGTGCAGCCTAAAACTTCTCTGCATTTATGAGTTAATGGATTTGAACTTTTCACTGTCTTGTACCTAGTTTTTACTTACTTTTGTGGTCTTAGCCTACATTTGGTACAATTCTGTATCAAAATATTTAAACAAGTATAATGCTATAATTTAAACAAAAATGCAAATACAATATGAAATATCCATCTTGGTTAAGAAAATGTATGGCCAGACAACTATATTTAAAAGCACATATTAATTGTAAATAATCAAACCCAATACCTATTCCACGTCTAAATTTCTCTCAAAAACATTCCTCAAAAGACTGAATCCCTGCTTCTGAATATACCTAACAAACAACATAGTAACTGAGCAATTAGAGGTTTAGCTAGGAACTAAACAAAATTGGGATCCAAAAGCTTGATTTTTCATCCACTTGTGACAATAATTTCTTTTTCTAAACTCTTCCATCCCCCTAAAACAATAATTGTGGTGAACCATAGTATAAAAAATTATGCCTCTCTTGAGGATGAGAAGGCAGGCAGGCAAAATGCAATAAAAATGAGCTAGTATTTGGAAGTAGGGGAGGAGTTAAAGTGTGGGATTGTAGTGATTCTTTTGTCGAGTTACTTGAAACATTTCAGACTACTTCATGATTAAAATACGTAAAAAGTACATATTATTGCAGCAAAAATATTGAAATGTCTTAAAGATTCAGTAATGAGTTGAATATTACATGAAGTAATTATAATTATGCAATTGGAATTTCCCACAATATTCCAAGGAAGGCATTGGTTTTGGTGAAGAGGTCAGTTTATCCGACTAAAATAAACTGATCTAATTTCCTGTTGTAGTCTATATTTTGTGTACAATGCTTGCAACATTTCCCAGACAAGACTTAATCTTGCTTAATGTATGTGAAAAAGGAAGAATAGCTTATAGAAGTATCATACTATACAGAAAAATGGACACAATATTATTAAGGAGAGTGCTGAAAACAATTATTTAAATAAAGCAATTGGTGCTCATTATTAAATTTCAGTTGTTTCACACACAGATATCTACTTGGTAACATATAAAGACAGTTATGAAATATGCCTTGAATATATATTTTTGGTGAACTTCTAGTATAATGAAACCTACTTGAACTAGTGAATGTATACATTGCTGAAAAAAGAACAAATTATTTAAACCTCTACTTTTTTACAATCCTATGACTGTCTGTCTGGTTTGAAAGAAGTGCCATATAAATATAAGTAAGTTTGTTTCAATAAAATTGAGCTCATTGTGTAAGAAAATAAAAGCAGAGCTAGGAAACAGTTTCTTTTGAGCAGAGCTGGTATGCAAATGTCTGTTATTTAAATGTTTCTTATTTTCATTCAAGGGCCACTGTACCATTACACCATCCTAACCTTGCTATATGAGAAGGATTATATACCTAATAAAAAAAAGTGGTTGGATAATAAGATTGAGATGTTTTAGGATTTACTAGAACGATGTATGCAGTAAGTATTACACTTACTTTTTTTGTGCATTTTCTTTTCTGCTAGCAGAAAATATAATTACATTTGTAACAGAAAGTTTTCCATAAGCAAAGGGAAGTCAGAGGGAGCTCTTTAAAATCAGTGATGAACATGCTAAATCTTATATTTGCTGTGTGGAAAATTCTCCAGTAACCACTGCTAGGTACAAAAATGCTCAGATTCTGATAGGAAATCACATTTTTCTTTCAGATATCTGCTGTACTAATGCATAGTCTAGCTGTTAAAGCAGCATGGATGTCATGGAGAAATTCCTCAATTGTTAAGGGATGGGGCAGATCTGCCAGGAGGTTCCCACCCAGAGGAAATGAACAGGGTTCTTGAAACAATTTCAATGGCTTAGTCCAAAAGAAAGATAATTTTCCCTTTGATCTTTCAGTCTTTATTTTTTATTACACTTTCTATGAAATTGTGATTAACTAAACATGCCAAGAGCTCTTCTTCTGCGAGTATGATTAGTCTAATGGCTCCTTGTCATTTCAATTTCACACGAAAAAAGGAAACTTCCCTGATGAGTAGAAGGAAATAAGGAAGTGTCTGAGAATACAACCTTATCTGAATAGGAGTGATTATACTATTTCTCTTTGGAAGTTAATATGAATGGAGTTTATTATAGTGCTCTCTTGATTATGAAGGGCTTACATGTCAAAATGTTGAAACACTAATAGCTTTTTCTTTTCAGCTATATTTGGAATGTGTAAAGCAGTTTAAATTTTTTCAATGTTCTTTCTTTTATTTACATATAATTTCTGTATATAGTTCTTTTCTCCCCTTTTAGATATGAGTACCCTGCTTGATCAAAATAATTTAAAAGTTTCTGCTATATGTGCTGATTTTTATTGTAAGAAAATATTGTGATTTATGTATAGAAGTCTTATGACAAGCATTCTGTAGATTTTTTTAGAATATAGTACTACACATATTTATTGTGTAATTTTAAATCTTAGTATAATTTTCAAAATAGAAAATGAATTCGAACATTCAATCGTGCCTAAGAAGAATTCATCATTGTCTCCTATGGATAAATCCCCCTGTAGAAATAATGATATTAAGGAAAAATCTTTAGCCTGGTGCAGACTTTAAGAAAAACGTTACTAGTAAACTGTGTATTCTACTAGGACATATAAGGCACAACACAAAGATAAACACAAGATCTGAATAATCATTGCATTTGTGTCAATTGCCCCATAAAGTAATTTTGATTTCTAGTTGACACTTATTCTAAATTCTGTTATGTGGATTGTGGGTTACATTAAATCTTCCAAATCAAAATAAAAATATGAATAAGCTTCTTAATTGTTTCAGCTTACTTAAGCATACTAAACTAGTAAAAATAAATGTGAAGCTTTAATTGCCTTAAAACTTGTCTTTAATATGTACTTGTGGTTTGCCAGATGTCACCTCACAGTTTTACAGAGCTTGCTTTATCTAGCTTGGTGGGTGAGTTTTACCAACCACTTTTACTATGAGCAGGAGAGGTTAATTATGAAAAGCAGAAGTATTTTTTGAAGTGTTTTAATTCCTTCACAATTCTTCACAGTGCCTTACCAGTATCACCATCCCTTAATACAAACACCAGAAACTGATAGTGCCATATAGGAACTCACTTTAACAAAGTATTTTTCTAGTTATTCAGTTAGATTCCACATTTGTGGCACATAATGAGGATTTTGTACAAGGGGAAGAGAGAGAAAGAGAGCTAATATGTTTTGGAGGAGTATTTATAAAAATGAACTGTGTTTGGTAAAGATTTTTTTTATTTTAAGAAAATTAAAAAAAAAAAAAAAAAGATGAGGGGATGACACACATAGAAATTTTCAGAATAGCTTCTCCAGGTACTAGAAATGCGTAGTAGGAATTATTTTGATTTAGGGATGGGGTTTTTTACATTCTAAAAGTATGTATATTCAGAATGTAACTATTGAAGAATAAAATCATGGTGATTTGACTTGACGCAAAAGTTAAGAGTTAAATATTAAAGGCATTTCTAAAGTTTTCAAAAGACAGGTAGATTTTTGTAAGTGAGAGGATTTTTGTTTAATAAATGAAGTAATTCATCCTTCTAGCATCAAGAAGCTGCGAGATGAAATGCCATTAGTGTAAACAAATGGTCAGAAAAAATGTTAATGCAGTTTGGTATAGTGATTCTCACACTGTGCTTCATGGTCACTGGAGACATCTCTGATCAAATTTGCCAACTTGGCTCTTTCTTTTCTCCAGATTGCATTAATTTCCAAAAATATGTTTTACTAGTAAACAGTGCCTTTAATTAGTCCAATGATGTTATATCATAGTGATTGACATACACATGTCATTTTAGCACATATGAATGGCTGAGGTTTGCAGCTGGTTACCAGCTGCAAAGTTTGATAGCTCCAGGAATAAAAGCTTTCAGGATTTTTTTTATTTTCATGAAGTCTAGTAGAAAACTGATTAGGTATACATGTTTCTTTTTATGAGAATTTTAATGGATTTGAACAAGATAGCTTGCTACAAGATAGCAATCTCATTGGGGAAGTTTTTCTGATAACAGAGAGTATATTTTCAATATAATTCTATTAATGCTTTATAAATATACAGGTTATTTCTTTAAATATATTATTTAATGACATTAAAGGATTTCTTTCTGAAAGAATTTGCTTATTTGTCACCCATTATTAGAATAATGTATATTTTGCTATATTTGAAACTATAATATGTAACACAAAAGACATGATAGTTCAGGAGACTGTCCTTACATTCTGGATCTACCTGGCTTCCTTTTTTCCTCAGGTGCTCAAGAGTATTTCTTGTTGAAATTAAAAGAATGCTTCATTATATAAACTTATGATATTTTTCTTCCTTTAGGAAATTGTCCTCATAATAATTTTTTTTCCAAGAAAAGATATGCCTGCTTCACATCCGGTAACAAATTAAATATTTATTGACATCTTTGAAAAGAGGTTAGTGGGCCTGGTTCTGAGCCTGACTCTGGCACAAGAAGAGCTGCAATGTAAATAGATCCTTGCAGAAGTACACAGTGATTTGAACTACCTGGGAAATCAGTTGTTGTAGTAAGCCCTCTCCCATCCCTGCTGTGCTCATGCACATACAAATGAGTAAACATATACATCTGGCATGCTGTCAGCCAAGAATACTTAGAAATACAGGGCAGATATTCTTCCAACCCTGATTTCCTCTGTTTCTACTAACAAAAGTCAGAGAAGACACGCAGACATTTAGATACACTACGAGTTTCCTGACATGCTCAAAATAAACCCTCAAGGTCTTTATAAGATCATAAAAATGTAAAATAATTTAGATTGGAAGGCACCTCTGGAGGTCCCATTCTGCCATTCCTTGCTCAAAGCAGGAGTAATCTTCAGAAGCAGATCAGAAGGCCTAGAATCCTTCTCAGTTAAGCTTTGGGTACTTTGTATTGAATGTGTCACCACCTCCTTTAAAGCTCACTATTTCATTATATTGACTCTTTATTCCTGATTCAGATAGACAAATTCAGGTGTACAACTGAGTAACAGAGACATCTGATGCCATTTGATATGAACGGGACATGAGACCTGTCCCTACCCACCAGAAGAACATGGGTCTCTCACAGGTCTCATAATGTACTGCAGCCCTGTATGGATGGCCTGAGCAGCACGGGGGTGAGTTCCAGTCTAGTCAGGGTCAAGAAGTCATTGTATTCAGCCTAATTTACCAGTTTAGGATTGAAGGATTTAGATGTCTAAGGAATTAAAACATTAAGTTCACAAAAAAAGTTTGTTTTTTTCTTTTCTTGAATGCCTTTGTCAGGGTGGGTAAATCATTCCTTCATCAATGGAAGTGATCTCATTAAACTGCCTAACTCCAGGTGGCTGGGACAGGTAAACTAAATCCCATCTTGTATGACCTACATATGTCAGGAGCATTAGCTTAACTCCTACACAATGGCTTTGAAAAATCTTCCCGAGAAATTACGCTAGAATATCACTCAATTTATGTTCTGGATGTATTTATATTGACGATTTTTGCCTCAATCTGAAAAGGTGACCAAGATTTATTTATTGACTGATTGATGAAGATAACACACAGAGACTCTCTGACAAGCTTTGGTGTTTTAATTATTATTATGTACAAACAATAACCTTCCTTAGAAATGTCATACAGAAACTTTTAATAAAATATGTGAATAATTGCTCTCATCGCATGCTCTATGAGATGCATATGCATCTCATTATATGCATATGCATCTCATTATATGCAGGTTGTGTGCATTTATGTGATTTTTATTTAATGGGAGATGCAAACTATTCCTGCTTTAATTTTTGCTTTCAGCTTTTGCCATTCTTGCTCCTTTTTTCACACAGTTATATGTATTTAAAAGGCACTTGTACATCTTGGATATACCATTCTGACTAAGTGGGCTACTTGAAAATATTTTAAGCATTGGGGAATTCAATTTTAATAATGCAAGGAGCACAGGTATGCTCTTTAGGAGTAAAGGTGTACTCCTTAGAATGTATTAGAAACGTGACATAGTTCAAGAGCTCCCTCTTCTGACACTAAACACTATCAGAATATTTAGTCTAAAAGAAAATCCCCTATTTGGGAAGGTAGTTCAATGGCTTTGTGAGTCTCAAATTTACATTTTTTTACCACTAATTTTTTTGTCCAGGTCAAACCTGAGATTCTATACAAGTTTGTTACTTTAAAAAAAGCAATGCAAATGCTGACCTGCACTCACCTATTTTTAGTAAATCATGCATTTCTCAATGAGGAAAAATTTTTCCAAAGTAGTAATAGCAGTGCACCATTTTATTATATATATTGTTAAACTAGGCAATAAAATGTTATGTATAATATATATATGTGTGTATGTGTATATATGTAGTGGGACAGGACCACTGAAATATAGTGGGGAACAATCACAAGCTTTAAGCATCAATCACAAGCATCACTTTATTGAATACAAAAATTGGGTGAGATTTTCAACTCTGTGTGCAAATTTAGTTCCCTAGGTGATATTAGAATAATATAGATGTTAAGCTACGTATAAATATGCAAGTAATAATGAATTCTGTAGTATTGTTTTGGCCAGACTAGAATCTAGAATCCAATATTAGAACTTAGACTTCTGTTACAAAGCACATGGGGACACAGACTTCAAAATGGCAACTAGGACCAGCAGGATAATTAGCAACAGCTGCCAACAGCCAGCATTCTTGTTGAGGGTCCATTCAAAGATTAAAACTGGGGAAGTATGGAGAAATTTTCCTTCAAGCCTCCACGAGTTATATACTTGGAGATGCTCCACTTGAGATACAGCGCCCCAAAAAACAGCTACTAGCTCTAAATCAAGCAAAAGTAGAGGGCCCTTCCTCCCTCTGCAAATTATCTTATTTTCTTGTTCTCGAGTTTAGTTTTCTTTTTAATGAATTCAATACTTCTCTAGTATGTAAGAGAGCGAGGTACCCTTCTTCCCTTCAGTAAATCCTGAAGTGCGGAAAAATAAAGAGAAGTTCTGCATACCCTATATGGCTTAAGCACTAAATCCAGGAAGAAGTTCCAGCCCCTGAAATCTGACCATAAATAAACCATTTGACTTTTGGAGAGATTTCAAATGTCTCTTTCTCCCCCTTTTAACATTCGTTCTTTGAAGTATCCAGAGCTGGAGGCCTGATTAGATATTTTATAATTTTCTGTATGCCAAATTAAGTTTTACACTTAGAAACAGACCTATATTAAGTGCATTGGTACTTAATGGTGAGAACTAGAAGTAGACAGGCTCAGAGAATAAATTTTTTAACGGCAACATCTGCATAGCTGAAAAGAAATAGGTGGATACCTTTTCACTTTCTGGGGCAGCGGTGGAAGTCTACCACACTGAATCCATTCAGTCAAAATAATTACAAAAATGTTTACTTCTGAATGTGTGAAAATGATGTGTGTGTCACAATATTCAGCCACACCAGGATCAACACATTTTTACATTTGTCCAAAAGGAGCTCCCTCATGACACTATTGATTTAAATAAAGAAAACTAGAGAGCTATCAGATACAACAAACTCAAGCTGAACTGCATTTTTTTAAAAAAGAAGTTATAGTTTTAGATTCTAAACTTAGCTTGAAACACAGCTTTTTTTGAAAGCATTAACAAACTCGTGTTGTTCATTTGACAGGTGTGAGCAAAACTGAGTAAAGAATTTGTATTAGTTTGTTAACACAGTGTAACACAGTGTTACACTTCAGGAAACAAACTGTCTAATTAATAATTTGATATGTAGAAAGATTTACAAGTTCTTTGGTAGTCAGAATCATAGTCTTACAGAATTTGTTGATATATACATAAGCAAGTATTCTTACAAAGTAATATTCTTCCTTAGTATTTTCCTACTCTTTAATATTCCTGAATAATTCCTTACTTGATCCTCAGCCTAGAGTCTCTATTATTTCTTTCTTTATCTCCAAAGATTCTGACAACTTTTTGTTTTATATATGTAAAATAAGCATATGGTTTTATGGGAATTTTTGCTATTGTAGGATTCTCCTAAAGTCTTTATCTTTGGTATGCTATTAGTTTCCTCAGTTCTAGAGAGAACCCTTATAGCTTAAACCTTATACCTTAAATCTTAATGAGTTCAAATATCTGTCAATCAAAAAGGCTCAGATATTAATTCCAGTATTAACACAGAGTTTTAAGACTTGGTTTCATCATCACCCTGTTGCTAGGCTCTTGCTCATCTCTTGAAGTATTCTAACTGTTTTTGAAAAATCTCTGAGAGAATGTCAAAGGAGTGACAGCCCATCTCCGTGAGCATGAACTCCTTTTGACACACACTGCTCATTCAGAGCCTTACAGAAACTCCAGCAAATAGCAGATAAAAGGCAACAAATGTCAACTTTTAATCCAATTTTTGGTGTAATTTTCTGTCTCAGATGTCCTTCATCCCAATGAACACACAAATGCTCTTACAGTGTTACCACCTTTCTGATAATTAATTGTAGACATCTGGTGGGAAACAGAAGGAAGTGAAAGAAAGAAAATATAAATAGCCAGTCAAAAGCAACATGGTCAAGCTATTAAAAAAATAAACACACAAGCATGAATTAAATATTTATATTCACATTTAAAGAAAATTTGAGAAATGAAAAAAAAGAAGAAAAAAGAAGAAAAAGAGGTAGGTGTATTTCCTGAAAAAAACTCTCTTGCTAACATCATATAAATCTTGTTATCCACTGAATGATCAGTATTACAACCTTGAGCATACTGGTTTAGTGACCTCACACTAAAACCCCTGTATCTAGATATGAAAATTCATGAATTTGGAGTCTGAAGTCATAAAGTTTCAAAATAATGATTTTAGAGAAATGTTTTTATTAAGAATAAATGA
This sequence comes from Irena cyanogastra, assembly GCA_013397155.1. NCBI lineage: Eukaryota > Metazoa > Chordata > Aves > Passeriformes > Irenidae > Irena > Irena cyanogastra. The sequence continues at coordinate 3,122 of VWZV01012734.1, read as the reverse complement.
TTATTGACAACACATACTTTATAGGGAGAATTGTTCTGGACTAAGGAATGACATTTACTTCATGATGTTACTGATTATGTTCTACTTTATGGTGTTTTTAGCAATAGAAACCACTTTTATAAATTGTTGCCTCGAGGAATTTCATTTTGTAAGGTGTCTTAGGAAGGCTTGGTAAGAGCTACTACTTTTCTTGAAGTGACAATGACTCCTTTGGGGCAGTGCCTAAATTTATTATGAAACACTGTAATGAATAATAAAACAATATTATCGAGCTAAAAATTATTAGGGAACATTCATCACCTTCTTCTGCCCCAAAATCATATAGAAAATTGCAGCATCAGTGAATGTGAATGCAGGATGCTTTGGATTAGAATGCATCACTCTGACATTTATTCCACTTATAATGAAAAACATAAAGGAGATAGTGGTCTTTGTAATTGCCTCTCCTAGCAAGTCCCGAAGTACACGGCAATTTCATCCTTAAGCAATGCTCCTTCTCAGTCTTTTACACCATTCTTGTTTTAAATTAAATCCTTGCATAAGTGAAGACACGTGGTAGATATCTTAAATATGTTCTGGAAAAATATGTTGGTTTTGGAGCTGACAAATGCCTCTGCATATTGACACGTTGAGTTGAGAACAGTACAAAGGTCTCTTAATAAACCTCCTCCATTTCACTCTTAACTGTGATGTTACAGTTTTACCACAAGTTTTACCACACAGTTTTACCACAAGTTTTACCAGAAAGCTGATATAACAAAAAACCCTTTGAGATTTCCCTCTCCTCCCAGTTTAAATTTAGCAATTCTGATAATCTTGTGGGTTAGGGCAGTGTAGCACGATCTCTCTGCCAAGCCTCATTGTTTCATGTCACAGAGAAACTATAGCCTGCTGTTGGCAGAATTCGTCTCCTCAGTGGCAAATACAGAAATTAATGCAGCCTTGTAATAGAAACAACCCATCCCCCAGTACAATAGCAGACTTCCCCTGGTTTCATCCTAACTGAACTACCCAATAAACTACAGCCACCTACTAAAAGGAAATGCTTTCTGGTCATAAAGCAACTTTGTACCCCATTGAAGAATTTCTCAAACCCATGTCAAGGAATAAAAAATTAAGTGTTTAGCAACACTGGTCCCAGAGATATGTCTAAACCAATATATTTTGAAACACTCCTGGTGTCCCTGGCACAGTTAGAGGAGCTATGTGTTGTAACCAGAATCAGCCGAAACCCAGGAGCATGTGTGCCCTACATGCTCCACATATTGGCTCATACCATAGAAACCCAAGTACTGCAGCTGAACAGGAACTTTAGGGCTCTCTGGCCAAATATTTTATGTGTACAATGGGTTACACTACATGCTAAGGAGCACATCCACCTGCTGGTATTGGAGATCATAATTTATAGTAGACTACCCAATTAATTAACTTTGTGCCAAAAACATCTTCTTGCTCCTAGATTTTTCTTCTTGGCCATCTTAAGAAGCCAACTTTTTGTAGCTGTAACACAGAGTGCGATAAAAATGTTTAAAGGAGTCTTGTATTTCCTTTCTCTCAGTATCTTTGTTTTTGACCTTCTTCACATATGCTTGGCATTTCATCCATCTGCCTTTGGCAGTAGTACTTGCACAGTGGTGAGTCGTAAAAATGTTCTAAAGCAGCCCACCTGCCAATCTGGTAGGTAAGAATATGTCAGCTTTCTCTGTTTGTCATTTTTTCAACTTTATGTCATTTTGGAAAAAAAAACCAAAACCCTCTTTCCTTAGCACTATTTCCTTCTTATTCTTCTATCCTAATTAATGTGTGTTTTGATATTATTCTATTCATCAAAACCATATATCTTTGATGTCATTGCCATATGTATCATACATTTTTTAAAGATTCCAACCCGTATTCATATAGAACAAAAACCAGACTTGATATTTGGAAATGTTGCTTAATACAGAGTTTATAAGTTTTAAAGAATTTTATACGGTGTAATAAAGTTAAAATGTTATTTTATTAATAATCGGGGGGGTGGCAAATAAAACTTTCTCTTTTTCTTTTGAAGAAAAGAATAGAAAATAATTCTGCACTTTGTTAAACAAAGAAAACGAAAAGGCATTACAGGATTTCACCAGGATCATGGTTTTTCCAGAAAACTTGTTTTCACATGGGTACTGTTTTGTACTGTGCATCATAGTATGGTGCTAAGGTTTGTCAGAGTGAAGAAACTTTGTCATTACAATGCAACTACTTTTCATAGAATATATATTTATTTCTTGCATATGTTTGAAAATGTATATAAGTATTTTTGAAAATTAAGCCATGACATAATCTGACTAGTTTATTGAAATTGATGATAAGCCCGGCTTTACCACTTAGGCTTGTTCAGAGGTAAGAAATGTTTAAACTTGTTAGTGTGGGACTTTTATTGCAAATGAGCAATAATATTATGTACTCATTAGAAACTATTTAAGAAATTTAAACTGNNNAAACTATTTAAGAAATTTAAACTGGAATCTCAGTGTTTCTTTGAACTATTATAATTGTAATATATACTATGACAATATATCACCTTTCTTTTCAGTGAAACTGCTTTTTATAAAAGTTCTAGTTTCTGTATTCAAATCTTCCTTCAAGCTATATTTTAGAAATATAGTTGAATTATATTAATAATGACAGGTTCAGGACAGGTTGGTGGAGGGAAAAGAGGTAGATTCTTTCAAGAAAAGAAAATTCTTAGCATCTGGAATCTTGTCAAAGGTGTTCTTTAAACTTTTCCACTTAAAAAATTCCTTTAAAATAATTTAGAAAGAAGAATTATTATATACTTGTCAAAAGCAGCTTTAAATTCTTTTTTGTTCTGTAAAAATTTGCAGCATCTCAGTGTGACAAGGTAATAAATTTTTTAAATGGATTCTTAAAAAAATTATTTTATCACAGCAAATAACACAGTTTTGTCTTTCTTGTATACTCGCTGTATAAACTGTGCAACCATTAATTTTAGTCTTCAGTGCTACCCTGAAGACTAATACCTTAGTATTCCTTTCCTCTGAAAGGAATTTCTCCTTTTCAGGAAAGTAAATGCAGGTTTCTTGTGACAAGGAACAGACTGTCAGCTTTTCCAGTAACTGTTCCCT
>VWZV01012733.1:0-116118 GCA_013397155.1 Irena cyanogastra | reverse complement strand
CCATTAATGCTGGTTCAGTGCAACAGCTAGCCGGAACAGGACGCACGATCCAGGAACAGCACTCGAACCCCAGCATTGGATGGAAATACATTTGTATGTATAACAGGGTTTCCTCCTGTAGCTGGTGTTACACACGTGGTCCACACAGAATCCTTAGTACTCCTAATGGGTGTCAGCAGAACATATGAGCCTCCAGAGTCCTGCAGCCCAGCTCTGGCTGCTGGTGCAGACATTGCAAACAGACACACACAGACACACAGACAGAGATAGGCACAGACACAGTGAGGATTCCTTCCATAACTCAGCTTAGCGACTCAGTGCACACAGTGACTGGCTCTGAATTCTCGTGTCTCTGGCTACTTCCTGCACAGAGAGGCACACCTACAGGTTTCTGTCAACCCCTAGACTCCACCACCTCTCTGGAGACAGCCTGGAACTCTTTGTCCATTTAATATCTCATTCCTTCAGGCTTCATCTCTTTCCCAGAGACCCACAGATGTCTCCTAAGCCACTTGCCTTTTGCCCCAGCTATCCTGGCTTGGTATTGTTTAAGACACAGGCACAGCTCTGGCCATTCCAGTTGCCAGCATCACACACATCTGGGACACTGTGACCCACAGCCCAGCTCCAGTTACTGACACCCACACTGCCATAGAGTACACCCAGAATAGAAAGCCTCTCCCCCAGGAAAATCCTTAGAAATAGAGTTTAATGCCAGGATAGCACAGACTGCACTGATCAGGCACAGGACATAGCCACAAGAGCGAGTGAACCAACACCCACTTACTCACAGCCAGTTCCTTTGGTTGCCTGATCCATCTATTTTCTCCATGATTTTTCCTCCATGAGTTATCTTAATCCCACCTTGTAATGGATTGAGCTTGGCTGGACAGCTCATGCCCACCGAGCCACTATATCTCTCCCCTCTTCAGTAGGACAGGGTGGAAGAGAAAACAAGGTGGAAAAGCCTTCATTGATCAAGAGGAATCAATTTAATAAAGCAAAAAGAAAGATGTGCACATGGAAGAAAAGGGAGACAAAAGATTTTATTCTCTCCATCAGCAGGCCTTCATCACACAAAGTTGTTTTGGCGTGCAAACATTGTAAATAACAAATGCCCCTCTATACTCTCCTCCTTTCTCTTTGCTTTTATTGCCAAACAGGCTTCACATGGTGTGGCATATCCCTTTGGCCAGTTTTGGCCAGATGTCCTGGCTAAGTTTCTTCCTAGCATTTTGCTCACAGCCAGCCTAGTGGTGTGTGTGAGGGGGAGTGCTGGAGGGATGGCCTTGGTGGGAGCCCTGTGCAGCAGCAGCCAAAAACATTGTGTGTTCTCAACACCTTCCTACCTACAGATACAAAGCCCAGCACTGTGTGGGCTGCTGAGGGGAAAATTATCTCCATTCAGCCAGAGCCACAAAAACCTTCCATTTCTCTGGCCTTTGGCTTCTCCTCTAAACATTAAATGAAAGAGTGGTTTGGCTTGGAAATGACCTTTAGAACCATCTATTCCAACCACCGTGTTGTATTTTTTTTCCAGCAAAAGTGAAACAAGAGGGCTTTTTCTAAGTGACCATTGTAATCCAGTCTAGTTCAGAATGGTGTTGTGTCCTGCAATAAAAGTAAGGTAAGGCTGATTCCCTAGGATATTCCCAAGAAAAAGGAGAAAAGGAAGCAAGAAATCTACCAAAGAAGCATTTATACGGTGTGTAAACTAAGAAAAAAAACCCAAAAGAATATTGCAGTCATGGAGAGGTTTATTATTTTGTTGTTGGTTTTTTTTTTTGTTAAATTAAGGGTTGTGGCAGAGGGTTTGTTTTGTTCTGTTGATTTTGGGTTGCTTGGTTTTTTTTTAAGGCTTGCAAAGTCAATTTTAAAACTGCAAATTAATTTATATTTTAATTAGATATATAATTAAACACCAGTATTATTACTTTAATTTGCTCATTTTTTGAGTTACCTTTCCAGTATTCAATGAAAACACAACTCTTAAAAGAGGAAAAATGGCTTGTAGCTTACAGCATGTAATATTTGCAAAGCTATATAGCAAATAGAGGTAAAGAGAGAGGCTGGAGATAAGATCAGCTTTTCTGTGATTTGCTTTTTTAGCTAAACTGCACAGTGAAATGACACAGTGGTCTCTTCAAATAGCCATGATAAAACTCAGCACCCACGTGTGCTCATTGTTATGAAGCAAAAAATGAACATATTAAATTAAGTTCTGAGAACAGCAAGAGAAGATTAGGCACAGTGTATGAGGAAAAACAAAAAAATAAAATGTGACTTTAACTTGGAAAGAGGTGGTAAGAAAAAGAAAACTTTTAAATTCTGTCAACTTGTCATTTAGTTGTGAGTTTAATGGAGAATTTCAGTAATCATTTGAAAAATATTTGAAGACAATAATAGAAAATAACTTAATTTTAATAATTTTTATAGTGCTAATTTCATGTTTTACTATTTTTTGTTTATGCCTAATAAAAGAATACTTGCATCTTTTATCAGTTTTCAAATAATAGCTCAAGTTTTTTATGAATGTTTAGTTTTAAGGCCTTTCTTTTTCCATTTTTTTTTTTCTTTATACCATGCTATTCCAGTTCAAGGGGGTCTCATGTTTACTTTTCTGGGTTTTATTTAAAATCTCAGTCCAAAAGCCCACAAGGATTTCCATTAGGTTCCATTGGTTTTATATCGAAGAGCAATACCAATGCAAAAAGGTATAGAAAGTTTGGGGAGGGTTTGGGTCTTTTTTTTTTTCAGTTGTTGTTAATAGAAACATAGTCATTTTTTCTGTGTAAGATCATCTGTTCTTCATTGTAGGTGCTTTATAAGACCCTAAAAATAAATTAAAGGCAAAGAAAAGGTAAACATGGAAGTGTTCCTGGCAGGAGCAGCCAGTTCACCTGTGGTGTATTTCCTCATTTTCCACAGTCAGACATCAAAACAAGTCCAGCATTACCACAGCAATTTTAAGCACCACCTGAGGAAACAGACACCTTCTGCACTTCTCCTTTCATGACAGGGGTCCACCAAGAACATCTGCTTTGTAGTAAAAGAACAGAATCCATTAATGCCCATTTCCCTCTGCAAGAGTAACGACCATGACAGACACGCTCAACTACACGTAACAGGGTAATTTTCTGGTGTATTACAAGAATTCAATACAGAAAGAAATTTTACAAAAAACAGTTTTGTTCTAACTTTAGTATTTCCTGGTATCATATGTCTGCAAGCAAGGCTCCATGCTGTTGTTCTGTGTCGTGTCTCCTGTATATGACCAAAGGTTCTGAATCCCTCTCATACTGGATAATGTCTTTAATTTTCCTAATGGGCAAAGAAGAATTTAAATTAGAATTATTTTTTTATTGTTGCTTGTTAATAAAAATTGCAACCATTAATAAAGCAACTCTTATGTCACTCTTAGTAAGAATCATCATATCTGATTTCCATTTTACAAATGTGGTGCACAACACACAAAGCAATTTTCATGCTATCCAGGCAAAGAATGTTTCTTGTTATAAATCAGAACAAAAGAGAATTCCTCACAATAACATAACTGCTAGCAATCTAAAAAATCAAGGATGAAAGAAAACTGGCAGCAGATCAGTTTGAGAGGGCATGACGGTCATAATATAGAAATAACATGGCAGTAATTATATGACTTCTGAAAAGTGTTTGGAATTATCTTTTTTTTCTGAGTTCAAGAGGACAAAATCTGTTTGATGATGAATAACTTCTAGATGACAGCTTTGAGGGACAGTATAAACAGCTTACTTTTTTAATGTTAGTTTTGTACAGACTACATACACACACCCACACACACATAAATAATATTTTACAAAACACAGCCACGTATTTACATTATTAGGGAATAACTTCTAAGAGACACTATATACCCTTTGCTCTTGCAAAGTTATACATCGTAGAAAGTATTTGACATAAGTTAAAAAATCTGTCCTCAAAGCAAATGTAGGCTGCATGTTGACAGCTGCACTAAATAGCAATTTAAAAAATAGGTCATAGTTAGTATGAAGAAGGTCAGCAGATGTAGGTCATATTAATTGACCTATTCCAACTGTAAAGAGTTTTCCATGCAATGCTTTAAAAGTATTTAGAAAAAGAAATGGACAGAACTGACAGGGTGATGATACTAAAACATAGGCTTGACAAGCAAGTCATAATGAAATGCAGGAAAGTTTCTTTAAAATTCTTTGATATATCAAACAAATATCAAAATGGCAAGAGGTGCAAATTAACAACCAGAAACTGAAAATATTTTTGCTATCCAAGATATGAAGCTTAATAGAAACTTAGGGCAATCTGCTGGGATGTTCTCTCACAAATTAGGGGCACATTCCACTTTACTTATTTGGTCAAGACAGGTCATACTGTGGATGCAATAAATATTCATAGGATTAAATGAGTTTATTTCTACTTGAATAGTGAAGATATCCTTATTTTCTTGCATGCTTTAAGTACAAACTTCTGTAGCTAATCTATAGCCCTCCTGCTTTCAGTTTTTCCTTTAGCTGTGCAAAGTCCACTATTATAAGTATTATTCATACTTTTATAAAATATCTACAGAAAATAGGGGTACCTTTTTCTGGCTAAATAACCCTGTGAGTGGACCTCAGTCATTTACTAGAGATTTGGAGTACAGACAACTTTCTCTGCTTGCTCTAATGAGTTAGCTAGTGTTACCAGGCCCTTAGAATCCCTTCTGTTGTGTTTTCCACAGTAAATTTTCTTCTTTTGGACTTTAAATAAAGTTTTATCATATTATATGATTTGTTGATAACAATTTGTGTCTTATAAGATTCTTTCATTTGTTTTCCCTTTTTGTGTATGCATACAAAAAAGAGGAAATATTATCTATTCATATCCTAATATCACCGGATATGCTGTCCTTTCTCACTACACTGTGCATTTTCCTCATCAAAACTGAAGCTCTTGAATTTTCATTAAAATTTGTAATTATCTTTACCTTGGCCTCTTTTCTATCCTCTAGCTCCTATTTTAGGTTTTTTCCCATGAAAAAAATTGACATGGAAGTCTCTCTTCTATTTTATGACTCTGAGTTTCTACATTGCTGTTTTGATATATCATAAAATCATAGAATGGCCTGGGTTTGAAGGGACCTTAAAGATCACCCAGTTCCAACCCCCTGCCATGGTCAGGGACACCTTCTACTATACCAAGTTGCTCAGAGCTCCATCCAACCTGGCCTTAAACACTTTCAGGGATGGGGCATCCCCAGCTCCTCTGGGCAACCTGTGCCAGTGCCTCATCATCCTCACAGGAAAGAATTTTTTCCTAATAGCTGATCTAAACCTACTCCCTTTCAGTTTGCAGCCATTTCCCCTTGTCCTGTCACTCCAGGCACGTTCTTGTTGGCTCCCTTCGAGCGCTAGAAGGGCACAATTATGTCACCCCAAAGCCTTCTCTTTTCCAGCTGAACAATCCCAGTTCTCTCAGCCTTTCCTCACAGCAGAGCTGCTCCATCCCTCTGATCACCTTGGTGCCTCCTCTGGACTTGTTCTCCATCTCTCCTGCAATAGGATTCATGATACCAAACATTGTGTTCAAGAGAAGTGCAGTCTTGAAGATTACTTGAATTTCATCTATAAACTGGGTCAGCCACAAGTGAATGCTCCACCCGGCGGCAAATGAACAAAGATTGGTGGGAGCAATTTTAACAATTGTCTTTTTACTAATAGTTTTAACATCACTCATCAGTACTGTAATTCTTCTGAATCTATGTTTGCCTAAAATGGTTACTTCTAATGAATTTCTCAAGATGCATTTTAATGTCAGCAGTTTGGTTTTACATAAAACTGGCAGCAGGCTCATCTCTTGAAAAACATTGACTTTTTCCCAATAAGCTGAAAACTTTTTGTTTTCAATGGAAGGACAATAAATTCAGGATCTGCTTCTCTGAGAACAATTATGTAAGACAACTTTTCAGTACCTTTTCTGAAAGAAAAGGAAAATAAACAGCAATAACCACAACCTTTCTTCAGTTTGTAACAGTAAATAGGTGGTTATATATCAAATTTTCCATTTCAAAAGACAACAAAAGGCATCTTTGACTGATTGTTTTAGACACAATGCAAAAACTTAAAGTTGTCAAAGGAAGGATCCCCTTGCTCAGTGGTTTATGAGGAAGAATAAAAGCTTGAGTGAATTCCTACAAGAAATTCTCACTGTACATACATGGGGTTTTTTGTGGTTGTTTTTTGTTTGGTTTTTTTTTGTTTTTGTTTTTGTTTTTGTTTTTGTTTTTTGCTAGACAGAAAATACCAGTCTTCAATACAAAATACAGAATTCAATACAGAAGCTGCAAAGAGAGCTTTTCTGTCTTCCTGTAATAAGAGAATAGCTTTGAAGCAGCAGCAAAAAATTTGGACATTTGTGGACATTTGTATGTAAGATATTTTTCTTTATTTTTAGTACTCTTACATGTAATTGAGATATGTTTTATTTCTGTAAATAATCAATTATGCCAATAAGAATGATATTAAACTGGAGTTTTTAAGGGTCTCACTGTCCTGCCAGGATAGACTTGTTGTAGAAAGTCACATGTGCACCAAAACTCCATTCTCTACTCCATTTAAATGAAGCATTACTTTTACATTAGCTCTCTCAAATATCTTCTACAGACTCTTAAAATGATTAATCCTGTAATCCTCTGTTTGCAAGAGTTTCAGTATATAGTGATGATCCTTATGCAATTAAATTATGAAGTATATCTAATTTGTAAAATTAACAAACTCTAATTCTTTTCTAAGCAGTCTCATTCTGATTAATAAGGTACAATCTATACAAAAATCTAATCAAGACTGAAATGATTATATAATCAAACCCAGAAAAATCGTTTTGTTATATAGTAATTGAACTTTAACTCATTTATTAATCCACTTGTTTTTTAAATGTGCCTTTCACAACTGTGACAGATAACTGTTGCTGTGACACTGCTACGTTTTTTGTTTATATGACACTAAGGCCTTCATGTAGGCCTTCCAAGCTTCCAGTAATTCTGTCTTTTTGCCTTTTACAGATAATGTCTGGTCTTCAAAGGCAATGTGCCTGAATAAGCCTGATAAGAATTACATGTTCAGGAACTCTGAATATCAGTGTGTTGGTTTCTCATATTAAAAATTAACAAAATATGGCATAGAAAAAATTATGCTACTCTCCCAATTTAGGTTTTGTTTAATAAGTTCCAAACTGCAGCAAAACCCTGCAATAATTTCTCATGTTTTCCAGCTGGTAATTTACATTAGCAAGTCATGAGTATTCTTATGTACTTTGGTCTGGAGTACCCAAAATTCAAAGCACCATTGTACATAGTTGCATTGGTCTTTAAAATACAAAAGGTACTAGGAAATAAAAAGTCCTTAAATATTCCTTACTCTGGAAAGTTAAGAGAATTTTAGTTCTCTATCTCAGTCATACTGTGTACAGAGTAACACAATCCCACAATCTCAGAGTCACTTTAGCTCCCTTAGAGGTAAGAAATACCTACCCTGACAAATGCTGAATCTAATTAAGACATCATATGCTGCATTTTCTGTGTAATTTAGCTAACAAATTCAACAGATTTGCATTTATGAATATATGAATTGCGACTTGTTTCATGTGTTTTGCATTGGATAACATTTCTATTAAGTCTTTTATATTAAAGCACTATGTATCCAAATGTTTGAATAATATAAGGGTGCTGAGGGAAAAGATATCCCAGACACCATGGGGAAGGAACAAACTAATAAAGGCATTTAAGCAGCAAAAAAATATTCAATTCTTTAAGTAAAGTAAAAAAGATAGAGCACCACACTTTACTATGAGTTCCATCCATCACATCATTCCTTTAGACCAAATTTCTTAAGAAACCTGTGGGGACTTATGGCTGGACATCAGAAATATCGTGCAGCTTATTCTTAGCATATCAGAGGTTTACAGAAACACAAAGGCATAACATACTCATAAAAGCAATTGCATGAGCTGCATAAAAATATCCACATGAATAAAGTAGTCACAAGGAATTTTCCTTATAGTACAGAATTTTGGTGGTGGGCAGCTAAGAAGGCTGAGAAGATAGACTTTGTGAAGAGCAATTGGGTTTTAAATGATTGAATCAGAGCATGCATGTATGCGTGTATTTGTGAGACTGCATATGTGTATGCAGTTTTACATTCAGGAGCAAAGTGCAATAAGGGTCTGTAAGTTTTGAGTTGTTCCATCTGGAAGTAGATCACAAAATAGGTGAAGATGACAGAGTTATATTCTCAAGGCATTCTGTTTGCTTTGTTGCAATGAAGTTCAAAAGGAATTGAAATAAAATCCCTCCACTCTGAGCATATTTTTGACCATTTCTAGTGGTTAAAAACATGTATCTGTATTGCAACTGGTACTGCAAGATTGACAAGATATTACAGTTCACTTTTACTTATGTTCAAGGGCTAAATTTAGCAATGCCTGCACAAGTGTAATTAAAGAAAATTAGATCTGGTAATTCCAAAAGGCACTGATTGGTTTCATATAATTTTGAATTGCATTAAGAGAAAACATGAATTAAAAATTAAGATTGAAAAATCTCTGGAAGTGCTTTAAAACCTATCCAGTTCATACACTTAGAAACAGGCTTTTTGAGTGATATGTGAAATTAACAGAAGAGCATGGTATCAGTAGAAAATTAACCAACAACATAGAAGCTGATTTCAATTTCCATTTTATGGTCTCATTGGTTAAAATACTGAGTGATGTAAAAGTTATTTGGATTTATCTCACCCTTTAGAAAGCCATCTGCTATATGGATCTCCTACTGTGAACCACTTTTTTAAGACTTCATAAACTGAAACATGTTGTTACTTCAGAGAGCTCTCACTGAAATGAAATCAAGTCATATGTTGGATCTATACAAGTATCTACATAACACAAAGTTACATCCAAGAATATTCAAATAATGTGTTAAGGACTGAAAAGTTAAGAAAATAAGTGGTATGGAAGGGAAATAATTTTCAGGTCCTTAAGCGCACTAGTAAGCCTTAAAGGGCCTAACCAGCCTCACCGGGGGCCTCTGCATTCCTCCACGGACAAGGAGGCCTGTGTAGGCTTGGTTCAGGGGTGTTTGGCTTTTGTCTGAGCTGTGTTGGAGGTCAGCTGATGTCCATCCCAATCACAAATGTGATTCTGCCCAGCCATGGAGATCCTGGATCTCCAGCCTGGCTTTCCCCCAGCCCATCTTCATCACTGTGGGCATTCCCAGAGATTGCTGGGTCACTCATTACTGTCCTACTCTCTTTTGATCTGGATTCTTTGCTGTCCCTGGCTCTCATCTGTGGTTACGTCCTGCTCTTCAGTGCTGCAGAACATGGCCTGGCCCCTGCCCTTGCTGGCTGCTCAGCTCCTGTCTCCTGTCCCATGGGGATCTGCTCCATGACAGTAACGCCAAGGACGGAGAATTATTGCTTATATGATTAGCCAGCCAGGAACTGGAGTGTTTAAAGAACAGGAGTGTTTAAAGAGTTTAAACAGGAGTGTTTAAAGAGCACTCACAGATATTTCAGAAGCAACATCCATAGTCATAGGCAATCAATAAAAAAGCTTGGCAGTAGGGTTCCCACATCTATGTTTTGCACAAAATAAGATTCTAATTTTGTTTAAGGACCTCCTGTGCAGTCTGGTTGTTTGGGACTTTGGCTCAGGGTTATTTTAGAAACAGGGCAACTGAGAGCAATCCCTTTCCTCTAGTGCCTCTGAGGTGGGCTCTATATTGATTGGATTGAAATAAATACCTAATAAATGAACTAGGGGCTTTAGAACTGGTAACGTGGAAATTTATTTGAATTCAGAAAATTCAGTCTCCTCAGCACTAGAACATTGTTTTTATGGTAGGACTAATATATTTTGCAATTTATAAAATCATAATGTCTAATCTACATGGTGGTTAGAATGGCAATAAGCTTATCTCTGCAAAGGCTTACCTGAATCCTCTGTCTTTACTGACCTTATAGGGTATTTTTTTCAAGTTTCTCTTAATTTGTGAAGTATCCTTTGAACAGTATTTAGTTGGGTATTTGCTCTCCTCTCACATTCTTTCTGAAACAGGTTATTTTTCTGATGTTAACCCTGACTGTGACAGGCCCTATTGCCTTTGTTAAAGACCTTTAGTAACAGATTTCAGGGCCTTAATGGGAACAAAAAGAGACTTTAATGAAAATCACAGTGGGGTACATCTTACAGCCTTTCTGAGTGGTGATAGATGTATCTAAAGTTAGGAGCATTAGGGGTTTCTGAAAAAGTCCATCATGATATTTTTCTGACAGGAGGATCACACATTTTGATGCCTTTCTTGTTTTGGCAGAGGTTATTCTACTGATATTTTTTATCTATGATCTCATCAATTAATTATCAGATACTTCATCATAGTTGTTTGAAATCTTTTTCTTTAAATTATCATTCTGCAAAAATGCAGGTTCTTGGCAGTGCATTCCCTGAACTACTATACCTCTCTTCTGTAGCTGAAATGTTACCTTTTGAAAATCTGCAGCGGCTGTCTCATTATTCCCACCATTTCTCTTAAAATTCAACCTTCAACAGAGGGTCAATTCTAGCCTAAGACTATCACAACTAACAGTATTTTCTCTCTTTCCCAACTAGTTTAGGCACCCCACCTCAGTAGCTAAACTCTGCAGTCTCCAGCCAGCTGGGAAAATAAATGTCATTGGCAGGTAAGTAAAGTTCCTTCCTTGTACTGATCATTGCAGATATAAACTCTCCCTCTAGAGGAGGTCTGGTGGGTGACAGAAAACAAAATGAAACATTGTCAACTCCTTTTGGCCCCTGAAGTTGGAATAAACAATATAAACCTTTTAAAGTCTGAACTGAATCCTCCCTTTCCTCTAGGGACGTCACTGATGTCCCTACTCGATTACACTGTAATTCGTTGTTATAAAGAGAGTAACATTATTGGAAAACCCTTTCAGGGAAAATTTTTAGAAATCGAAGAGAATAAAATCCCATTTCCAGCAACAATGTCTGTGTTTTCTTTTTGATCCAGCAGAATGTTTTAAATAAAGGAATGTATCTAATTTGCAGTTAGCTTAGACAAAAAGCGTACTCTCCAAAGTTGAGCATTTAGTCAGCCTTTGAGACTGAGCAAGAGCATATCACACACTTAATTTTCTTTTAATGTTGCTGAGAAGCCTAGAAATATAGCTTGCTAAGACTAATTAGTTTTTTTCTATATTTAGAGAAAAAATACAGCCGGGCTTAGGAAGCACTATTGTTGGAAATTTTATTGAAAAAGGCTTATTTCTACTGGGAAAAGAGTAGAAAAGCAGAGCTGGACTTGGGATAATTTGTGAACATACAATCTGGGGGAGAACGTAAAGGCGTCATCTTACTATATTTCAATAAAGACCAGTGGAGCTATGCAGCAGTAGTTCAAAACAATGGTTTGATTTAGAGCAGGGTTTGTGCCAAATTCTCTTATCAGAGACCTACTGGCAGAGGGAGTTCGTATGGTCAGTGAGCTTGTGTTTCTTATCATGCCAGGTGCCAGCTGTGGCTGCTGCAGAGGAAGTGGCAGGAGCTGAGGCATTCCACAGGAGGGAGAAATATTTCTTGCAGGCAGATTTGTCTAGAGCATGTATTATCTATGTTTTATCATTATCAAGGAGCTCTGCAAACAACATCTGCCCTCCTCCAAGGCTGCATATTTTTTGTGTGGGAGGTAGTGCTGGGATCAGAGAAGGAGCCTCCAGCAGAGGAGCTGTTATGTAGATAAGCAGGCAGCCTTAACTGTGCTGCTCCAACATCCTTATGGCTGGGCTCTGAATAAAACCTGCAAAATTCTGACAAGACCTTCTGAAAGGGCCTTTGCTCTGACAGAGACAGGATAAAACATTTGACAATGTTTTATGAAAGTGTCATGATCAAGCTAATAATTAGATTTCCCTACTATTTTGAATCAGTTTATTAACAGAGAATAATCAATTAATGTGAAATTCTACTGTGATTGTGGAAACAATGTTGATTACTTTTTGAGAGGGTTTTTGCCATATGCTTTGCCATGAAATAAAGCTAGTAGAATAATAAATCCTCTCCAAACTTTTGCTTTAGACTTACCACTTATTTGATATTTGATCTGCAGCAACCAAATAAAATGTTGTATCTTGTTGAGATAGATTCAGTAATGTTTTAAAATACTTTGAAATGTATTTGACTCATGTATTTCTTGAGGATTCTAATCCTCTGAATACAAAAAATTAGATTTTTTTTCCTCTCCTGCTTCTAAATTAAAGTTCCTACTAGGATTCCATGACTTTTCTACCAGGGATCATTACTATTCTAATTCTGAGTTGTAATTATTGAATGTTTTGATAAAGAATCCACAACAAAGCCTACAAAAATGCTCAGACAGCCAAAAAACTTGTAAAACAACCCTAAAACCCTCAGGTTTATACACCTTCACTAATGATTTTTTTTTTTAATTGGGAAGAGTATTTTTTTTTCACCTAATGTCCTAGTGGGACCTGCTGACACCTAAAAATTCAACTCGATCCAACCAGATTAAGAAAAAGCAGAATTCTATTTAGGAAAAACACACAAGTATCTTAAAACAGTGACAAATTGACATACTTCTGTTAAAAGAGCAGTGTGACTTATAGGAAAAAAGGTAATGTGGTAAAAAGCACCGTAAAAATGTGGAGTTGATAGATGATATTGACAAATGTGATTTTAGAAATCCACCACACGAAGAGTAGAAATTTATGAAGTGCTTAAAGTCAGCTTCTTCTAAAACCCTATTGATATTTTTATTTCCAAAAAATACGGAATGTATGTTCTTGCTTTAAAGAAAATGTATTTAATATGCTTTTAATGATCTATGTATGGTTTTACATTTTGAATCTAACTCAGTGTCCTACATAACAAATTTCACACTTTTATTATGACTAATTTAAAAAGCAAACCTATTGTTATTTCAAATAATTTTTACTCTCTGATTCATCTTGTTTAATCAGAGAAATGGGTTAGAAGATGCTTCTTTCTCTAATCCCAAGCTTCCTTCATATCACTCTATTGTTATATATGAAATGTACCTTTTTCTTTGGCTTGGTGAGGAAGAAACGGAAAATACATTGGTACATCTTTATTTTTTGAAATGGATTTTCTGTGCTACTTGAAGTGACTTATAGGAATATATAAAATGAGAATGGAAACCCCACAGCGCAAATAGAACTTTCTTTTCAAAAATGTGCTTTCAAAGTCTTCATGCCAAATGCATCCCTGGTGTAAATCAATTCCAGTAGCATTACTCCGGGGAACAATTCAGATTTTCCTCTCCATGTCAGTGACCCACTGGTAATGTCAATCTATCTGCCATGCTACTTTCAATTGTGTTTCACTCACATTTACAGAATTAGTTACACTTTACGGCACAAAGTACTAAGATAGCCTTTTTCCCTCAATGCCTTCAGGAGTGAATGTAGTGTGAGTGAATTGCACCTTCTACTTATTTTTTCTCATGAGGTAGAAAGAGCAGGTGTAAAAGATTTAATGAAGCAACCACCAAGTTACAAGGGTCATCTGTGTGTAGAAACCTATAAATTAGCTGGTTCTTAGGGGAAATTAGCTTCTACCTTTTTGATGTTGCCATTTATAAAGTATCACTAAACTCCAGGGAAATAGCAGTTTGAAAGTTCAGAAAAGAAAACACCAAAATTCTTTTATATTTGCAGATATGTCCAAAAAAAAAATGTCCAGAAGAACTTGTAATATAATAATAAACATTCAAGCGAAGTTTTGGAATCATAAATTTTGTTCGCTTTTGCAAAATTTGGGTGAAATATACATACTAAAATCCTTTTTGTATAGACAGGATAAGTGTGTGGTCATTGGAGACCAGTTTACTACCTGAGGTAAATAAATGTGCCAAGTCATAATACTTTTTGTAAGATACTTTCTTACTCTCCTTAAATCATCTTTTTTGTTTAAAAATTTTTTTTATAGGTGGAATAGCAAACATGAAAATTCTTTTATTATTTGTCTACTGTGCAATTCTTCAGGGTTTTGTTGGGGAATAATGGTGGTATGGATACCTTAGGAGAAAGACTATAGCTCTGCTACCTCCTTATATGGCAAACCCGAAAAGAATAAGCTCCTAAAAGCAATAAAATCTGTAAAAGTAATGTATTTGTCTCTTTTGGTAACCCATCTGACACATATCACAGTATTCTTGGGGCTGAAAGAATAGTTTCAGCTGGTATCAACTGATATGGCAAAAGGAGTCTCATAAATACAAAAGTTTGAAACAGCATTCTCAAGAGCTGTCTTTACTGCTGCTGCTGTTCTTAAGCAGATATTCAGTTGATGGACAGTTGAAAAAAAAAGGTATGTTCTATAAATAAGTTTAGGCTGCATAATTTTAAGCATTTACTTTAGTCTATTTTTTCTTCCTCTTAAATAGACACTTCACATAACACTATTACAATAGAAAAACATGAAATTGTAAAGAGGATAAAAATGCACATTCTGTAAAAAATGCATTATGTATTTTGGTAGTTGAGAGGAAGCTGGAGACTATTTTTGCTGTCCTTTGTTTTTGAAAATCAATAAAATTAGAGAATATTTTTCATATGTTTTGCAAATTTTAAGTATTATTTAGGGGGACAATTTTGTAAATATTTGCCCCATTACTACTTTTAAAGAATCTACTAGAGCCTTCTTTTTTGTTAGTTTTTTGTTAGTCTTTTGTTTGTTAGTCTTTTTTTTGTTAGTCTTTCCAATTTAGAGTTAATTCAAGGCAGTTTATAGACCTTCTTTTTTGCTCTTTGGTTTAATAAGCTTTTTCCTTTTCTAGTGCTGATCTTCTCCTTGCTTCCACAATTGTATTTGCACTCCTTCTCTGGCACTGTATCACTATGTTCATAAAGCTGAATTCCTCTGCTCCCTACCCAGGAAGGTAGAATGCCCCTTTTTCTCACCATAAAATTTTGCAGTCAATTGAAAAAGTTCAGGTCTGGGACAATTTGTCCTGAGTGTGGGTGACCAGCAACACATTTATGTCATCATTCTGTAGAGGTCTTGCTTAACTATGAATACTTCTCTCTTACTTAGAAATGCCTTGCTGATAGAAAAAATGTCGGTGCTGCATTCAGAAGCACCTTAAGATTGCACCAAATCGTGTTCAGTATGCAAGCCCTGCTCCTCTTCCCATAATTTCCATTGAGGTTTTTTTAGCATGAATTCAGAAATCTTATTCAACTCTGTAATATGGTACTTTGTACTGCTAAATTTTAGCAAGTTTATTTTGTTCTCTTCCTCAAAATCTTCAGGTTCTTCCAGCATGACATTCTAATCCTCTTTTGTGTTGATGCATCTGACTTTGTGCCTTCAAAGCCAGATTTTTATTAACAAGCTGCTTCTTTTCTGGCTTTTCAATAAAATCAATTATGTTCCTTATGTCTGGTTTTCAGTTAACTGGTTTATAAACATAGATCTATGGTTTTATCCCATTTTATCTCATTTTCTGTTTATCCCCTCCCCACCTAATTTATTAGACACCTAAGAAGTACTCATTTAGAATATTATCCAAAGCCATAGTACTATCACGGCATTTCAGGGTAGGCTGCAATAGATAATATCTTATCTGCAGTCACCAGTACTCCTAAATGGATATTCCTTTGACTGCTCTGCTATCAATTTAACAATATTGAAAATACAGTGTAGCAGAAAAAATAGTTTGTAATCACGACAAACACAATATTCTTTAAGTAGGTTAAATTGCACAGAAATATCTCCCATCAGCTCAAGAAAGAAAAAGGATCCAGGTATTGACCGTGATTAAATGTTTACATAACTGCCTCAAGTGAGGTCCCTCTGTCCTGAGGGATTAGACAATAAGGGATAAGCTGTTAAATGTTCTGTTTATCAGC
Source organism: Irena cyanogastra (assembly GCA_013397155.1). NCBI lineage: Eukaryota > Metazoa > Chordata > Aves > Passeriformes > Irenidae > Irena > Irena cyanogastra. The sequence goes on along the minus strand of VWZV01012733.1, from coordinate 100,183 downwards.
AAATACACAGAACATATGTCATGTAACATTTTTTACTAGCTCACATTTTTTACTAGCTCGCAGATATTTATATATATATTCATATATCTTTTCAAGTGGATTGAATAGGGCTTAGCATTTTCTCTTTTGCAATTCTCTGATTAGTACAATTCTCTCATTCAGTTCCTCCTGTCACCTTCATTCTCATAATTTCTATTCAAAATGCCAAATAGTATTGTGCCAAATGGTATATACGACACTATAGTGTTATATATAGTCACACTATGCATGGCCTCACTTTGCAAATAAAGACAAGGGATGCCACCATTATGTTATGTTGAATCTATTCTTTTGCTGAGATTTTTCAGTGGCATAGCAATTACCTAGTAAATGTGGATGACTGGGTCTTCTGAGAGTACCTGAGTATTGTGTTCTTCTGTGAGTGCTATTTCCTATGTCAATTATGATTTCAATATTTTAAATTCAGTGAAAAATCATACTTCCTACATGAGGTTTGAAGTAACAAAGTGCATGAGGTATCTCAGTGAGCCCTTCTTTTGGATCAGGTCTGTTTCATGCTTTAGTCTTGCTAGTTATCAAGAAAGTTTAGTGAAATGGGTCAGGTCAGTATGCATTTGATTATTTAGCAAAGAGTTACATTTCCCTAGCATACTAAAAATCTCCGAGAATTATTCTCCCTCCTTCAGAGGAAGCATTGAGTTGGATATTTAATCAAGTATTATGTAGCTTCAGCTATCATTTACTTCTTCTGGAGACACTGCATTGTTCCAGTTCTGTTCTTCCAGAATAAAAAGCTGTGTGTCTAAGTGGATTAGGTCATAGAATCCTTGAATTTTTTTGGTTGGAAGAGACATTAAATACTGTCTTTTTCCATGGGCAGGGGCAGCTTTCACTAGACCAGTTTGCTCAGAGGGATGCTCCCCTCAGATTTGTACGTACCATATTTTTATAATCTCTGATCTCTCTTTTGAGTAGGTGACTCTAAATGCCTGAATGAAGCTTCCAGGCCACAAATAATAGCATGAATCTAATCAAAAGGTGTCATAATCAGAGCAGATTGTTTTACATTTATGCATTCACTGCTTTGATCTTCTTGGATACCAAGGGGCAGACTCATGCATTTCAAAAGAACATTGCAATGCAATGCTACATTTCAGAGGATACAGAAAACATAAGAACACAGTAAAACCAAGTAATTAACATTTTTGTCCTATTGAATCACTACCTTCAGAATTTTTTCAGGGTAAAAATGTTATTATAGATTTGCATATAGACACTGTTATCTGTGAACTGAATTTGAGAATTAGAATAAATAAATAACTCAACCATACTTTCAGAATCACTGAACTGTGTAAAATAAATCATTGATCAATGAATATAGAATTAAGGGTTTGAACTTTACATCATGATCTTTGTAATTGTAATAAATGACTTTATCCTGAATCTACATCTCTGACATACCTGTTCATTATTAATCGTAAGTTATATTTCCTTTCTCAATTACAAATTTTTCATGGCATTTATGAAAAAAAACCAAACTTTTGAGATTTAAAAAGAGTAACATAGTGCCCTGGCTATTTCTCAGCTGGAATAGGAGATTTTCATAGCAGTGGCTGAATGTGTTTCCATTCGTCCTTTTTAATAAAACTGAAGTGCTATTAAGAAAGTTCTTTTCCTCAGATTGCAGACTGAAGAAATGTCAGGTAAAATATATTTTTAAGAGGTTTCTTAATGATTTTACAGATTTAACTATTTATGAAAGCATTGCATTTTCTTCATAGAAATTCTAATCAAATAAATGAAAAAAATCAAATTCTGACTCTCAAAATATAGTGGAAGTTGAGTTTAGATAGCAGATAATGAAATTTTATTAAACTGTTTCCATAAAACCTTTTTTATTAATTCAAAGTTGTAGATGAATAAGAATATAATATGCTAATGAAATGTGAAAATAATTTTTTTCATTCAAACATATTTTTTTCATTATAAAGCTGTATAAAGGTTTTTTTTCAGTGGTTATATATTTAAAAATTTACTAACACTTTTTACTCTTTCATTTTCTTGTTTAAAATTTAAATATACAACCCTTGCTACTTGTTCTGTGTCTATAGTTCCTGGTGAAGAGTCTCCCTTCAGCTTCCCTTCAAAATCTTTCAGAATGTGCCATTCAGGATATTTTATAGGGAAACAAGCAAAAAAACCAAAATCCAAACCCCTATCTCCCCCACAAAAAAAAACCAACAACAACAACAACAACAAAAATTATATTAATCGAAGAAGCCTTTTCAAAAAAATTTTTATTTCTATTTTACTCAAGCTACTTATCCAATTCTAACTTGCCTTCTTCATTATTCGATCAGAACCAGAATGATCTCACTCTGTCAGTAGCCAGTGCTTTATCTGGCCTGGTGCTACTTGGCAGGTTATCTCATGTTGGTGCCTGTTTTTTTTTTTTTCCTTAGAGATATTTCTTTTTTTTTTCTAATGCCTAAAATTTTGGTTGACTAAGGTGGTTGTCCCATTTCTCATAGGAGAAATTGTCCCCCCTGCTCTCACTTCTGGGCTATTTGCCATGGCTAGTGCCTTCATAGATCTGAAGATAATAGCCTCAAAAGCAGAAACTGATAAAAGAAAAAGACTTTTTCTGCCTTTCTGCTCTTTTAGAAATAAAAAACTGTGTGTCAGGAATAGAGCAGCTTGATACCAAAAGTTCTAGAGCTAAACCAAAAGTTTAGCTCTTTAACTTCCTGCAGAGAGCAGCATCAAGTGAATATTCAAGAAAGTTAAAAAAAAAAATTGTTGTGTTTAAGAGAACAAATTTCTTTCAAATTAGTGATTTGGGTAAATGATTTATACTCAGACTTGTACTCCATCCATGTTGAATGGAGCCTCAAAAATCATTTAATCTTTTTTGGCAAGAGCACAGTCCAGACAGGATGGCTCAGCATCACATCCAGGTGAATCTGAAAAGTATCCAATGTTGGAGAATCCTCTACTTTCTTCCCAGTGGAGATTATTCCAATGGCTGATTGTTTTCATTGTGAATTTTCCTCTTGTGCCCAATCAGATTTTTCCCAGGAAAAGCTTTCATCCATCATCCCTAATTTTTTCCATGGAGCTCCTTTTAAACAGGGAATCTCCATCTGCTCTATCTACCTGTCTCTTTTTAGCTTGCATGTAGATTCCTACTGCCTCACAAATACTACTAAGTATAACATTAATTTAATATGTAAGATGACATCTATCACCATCTTAACATATCAATATATTTTAATTTACTAATTTGGTCTAATTATAAAATTCCTTATATGATCTACAATCCTTAAGTCTTTTTGAAGCTATGCCTTAACAGAACAATCCATCATGATTATATATAAAGAATAAAATACAGACAATATTATTTCTCTGGAAACATGATACTTTGTAAACCCCAACACGATGAATTTCTGATATTCTTACAAAAGATAACAGAAGAGGAATTTATTTGCATATATCTAAAAGGTTTTTTAGCTTCAAAAAGAGGTACAAGAAAATGAGCAAAAAATGGTGAAAATGAGGATGCACACCTCAGTTGTCCTGAAAAAGACAATAGTCAAGTTTTATTTATATTATTGTTTTAAAAGTCTTTAAGAAATGAGAAGTGAATATGCCTGACTGTAAAAATTGTGCCTATAAGATGAAACTTCCCTTTGAAGTATGGGGAAATCCCATTCCAAATGAGATCTTGGGAGAACCTGTGTAGGATGCTTCCTCTCACAGAAGCATCTGAATAAACCTGCGTTAATGGACATCTGGAGGCCCAGGGAATAGAGCAAAAACTGTAAGTCCAACAACCACCTTTTTGGTCAAAGTGGGCAGCAATTCAGTCAGCTAACAAGGAGAGAAAATTTACATTTTACTTTGGTATAAATCAAGTGTGTGCTTCATTTCATTTGTATCTTCTATCACTATGTTTGTCATTGACATTAGAAATATTTTTATTTTTAGTTGCATATTTCTTTCCTCCAGTTTAAGTGATGTTATAAAGTACCTGAATAATAACAAAGCATTTGGTACTGAAAGACAAAGTAAGGTTTACTAAGTATATTAATAAATATTCAAGTTTCACAGCGTATTTCTTGGCCAAAGTCTAAGAGCAGGCATTGATTTCACATGTCTGAGACAAGGGGAAATGCTGCACTGGAGAGACCAGGAGAATCAGAGCACCACACCATAATCAAGGCTACTGTCTGGAGAGTTGGATGTGTCCTTCCCTGACAGTTAGTATGGAGATTATCTTTTCTGGATTCTGTCATTCCAAAGTGTCTAGACTTGGAGGATCAAAAATTACAAGCATAACGTCACTAAGAATGAAAATATGCCTTTTTGGATTCACAGTGTATTTGTTTATTAATATAATTTGGACTAGCTGGAAAGTATTTGCATATTCATGATAGTTCTAATGTCAGCAATAAAAATTCGGTCTATTTTATTTAAAAGTTTATTCAATAAACTTTAAAAAAATTAACATTGTCTTTGAAACATAATTAGTTGGATTGGAATATTTATCAAAGAGTTAAATATTAGGTAAATGAAAATGAAACAAGCAAGTATTTCAAGCAAAATATTCAACTCTGTTTTGGGTTGTTTCAGTTTTTTTATTCACTACCAACAATTTCAAATTCAAGGAAGGAGTCAAAGATGCAGATGAAACAGTTTTTAACCTCAAGCAAAACTTGTAAAAGACAATCTCCACAGGATCCTCATTTCATTGTGTTTGAATACCAAAGGCCAAAGATTTCTGCATCCTAAAGACTGAGGTAGGTCCTGAGGCTGTAGCAGAGTTTCAAAACAAACTTCCTGAAACTATTCTATACAGGAGAGTATTTGGTGAAATTTGAGTGTTGGAAACCTGCATATACGTAGATATACAATTGTGAATCTCAGTCACTTGAAGGAACTCAAGATAATCTCTGCCAGCTTTTGAATCGCAATTTCAGGATGAGCTGTTCTTGACAAGTTATTTATATTCTCCTGATGTTCACAAAAATTGAGCTGAGGACTGATCCCTGGCTATAAAACAGTCTTGATACTCCAGGATAGCAAGATATAATCATTCTCACTTCAATGTTGAAGTCCTATCTTCCATGAAAAACAATAAACTGTGCAGCTGGTGATAACAGCAGTACAACACATTTTCTTTTGCCTTTTTTCCCATTTTGTCAATATTCAAGAAAATAAAGCTCATATTCAAGTTTATAGAAAAGCAGTTTTATACCGTTCATAAGTTACAATTTTTATTCTTCAGCTTTAACTGTGATTAAAAGTTTCCTGTGCCCTTTATGTTGTCTCTTCATTTCATGGATATTTTCTTAAGTCAGCACTCATATAGATGAAATTTACTGGAATTTAGCACTTCAAAAAACTCACCTCCCTGTGAGATAGAAACAGAGCGGTAAATAAGACTTTTTGATTTTAAGGGTCTCTGTGCTTTTTTCTTATGCCTCTGAATCTCTTTGCAAAGCCAAATTTGGAACAATTGTAGCTCCAAGCTGTTGCTTAATATTATTATTATTCGATAGTGTTCAGCATCCAATAAAACTTTGTAAAATTAGTGGGTTATTTCTTTATTTCTTTAATCTTTTTTTTCTTTTATAAATGGATCTTGCTATACCCACATACTGATACTGCTTAATATCATATCCCACAAGTACTCTTGGTAATGGAAATATTTCAGCATAGAAAAAAATTTCTTGTTTTGTGATAGAAATGGAATTAAAAATCTCTGATCACATTAAGTTTTCTAAGCTCTTGAGCATGTTCACATGTATAACTTGTAGATAATTATGTGGACATATGGCAGTATCTTCCTCTGCATTGGTCTGAAAGAGAAACTATAGAAGTATTAACAAGTTCTACAAAAAATCAGGCTTTATAGGAGGAATATGTTATTGTACTTGACTGTTTCTTTTGCATTTTCTTGAGACAAGTTTTTTTGTCTCAAATCATACAATTCTGATAAAAATTTGGGAAAAAAAATGAATGAATAAGAATTTTTTTCTATTCCTTATTCATATTTATGTGGAAGAATTTATCTAGCAGATATTTCCATCTGATGATAAGTATCTCTTTATTTAATGTGAAATACTACTAATTATGTCTTTTCCTCTTTGAATATTTTTCTACTTTCAACCCTGGTATTTCTATACTAAATTACTTAATTAAGACATCTCAAGGCTTCTTAAGGCTGTGATGCAGCAATAGGACCTTTTAAATACCAAATTAACATAAGTGCGCTGTTTTATGGAAAATTATATGCTGAAACATATAGCAAGTAATTGTTAGCCTGTTTGTGTCTTGATTCACAAGAAAGGAGAGAAGTATCTTATCAATTGTTCATGGAGCTATTTTCTTTAAAAGAGACGCCAAAGTAAGAGGAAAAAGCTTTTTCATTGATGGGTAGAATGTGGAATAAAGTCATATTGAGATTTACTCTTCAGTTACGGAACCATAAGAAAACTTAACCAATAAGAGAGTATTTCCTTGGGAATGAGATAGCATTTGTTGTTCTGCTGTTTATTTTCTTATAGCTCAGGAAAACACATGTGGCTTTGTGAAACTTCCAGTATTGTGCTGGTTCTGCACAGGATATAATTCATTTTCTTCATGGTAGCTGGCATGGGGCTGTATTTTGGATTTGTAATAGAAACAGTGTTGATAACACAGTGTTGATGTTTTTGTTATCACTGAGCAATGTTTGCACACAGCCAAAGCATTTTCTGTCTCTCACACCACACCACCAGCAATTAGACTGGGGGTGCACAAGGAGTTGGGAGAGGATGCCAACTGGGAAAGCTGAGCCCATCTGACCAAAGGGATATCCCATAACATTTGGCATCAGGTTAAGCATATAAATAAAGCCGGGTGAAAAAGTGGGGGGCATTTGGAGTGATGACATCTGTCCTTCCAAGTCACCACTACATGTAATGAAGCCCTGCTGTCCTGGGGATACTGAACACCTGTCTGTCCATGGGAAGCAGTGAATTAATTCCTTGTTTTGCGTTGTTTGTTGTGAGCAGCTTTTGTTTTCCCTATTAAGCTGTCTTTATTGCAACAGGAGTTTTACCAGTTATATCCTTTCAATTCTCTCCCCATCCTGAGAGGCTGTCCAGAACTTAGTTGCCAGCTGGAGTTAAACCACATGTGTTTATGGCACAAAGTATGTGAAAAAACACGACTTTATTCTCATGACTGGCATTCTGATCTAGCTATTTCATGCCCAAATTCTAAGCATGTTGGTTAGACTGTGGTCTTGGCATTAATAATACCAAGGTCATTGGTTTGGTCCCTGTATGGGCTATTCACTTAAGATTTGGACTTGGTGATCCTTCTGTGTCCCTTTCAGCTCAGATTGTTCTGTGATTTTGTGATTATGTGCTGAAGTATCTGCCGTATGTAGCACAACAAACCCACAAACAAAAAGAAGACAGGCTAGTGTGAGCAACAAAATCAAAACCAGAATAAAATTAGGAGTGAAATTTAAGAATAGCCTACTTATTCTTAAATTAGTAGAAAAATGAAGAAAAATGAAAATACAAGTCAAACTAGTTTGTGTATTTTAAACTCACTTATTTGCCACACCAGTCTAGAAACTATCTAGGAACAATTAAACACGCTCTGTATGCACACATTTTCTAAATAAGTTCATCAAAATTATGTGTAAGAAATGTTCTCATATTTAATACAGGAACTACCTCACCAAGAAAACAAAGGGTTTCTCGCCACAGTCCTAAGATCATAGACTATAACATCCTCTGTTTCCTAAACAGCTTTGGCTTCTGAAGGGCAAGTTTGTCCTGACTTCCCGTTGCAGAGATCCTTAATGGGTTGGGATTATGCTATGCTTTAAATTTAAGTCTCTAGAATTAGTATGCTACTTATTGCCAATGTCTGTATCTTTTTAATCTTCCTTCTGTTGGGTGAAATTAAAAGAGAAAGAACAGGCAGTTAAAGATGTTTCCAGCTTTTGGCAATATGCATCTATACTGTTTAGAAGGTGACAATTCTACTGCCTGCAGAGAAGTTTTTTATTGACTTTACATTTATCTGGATCTGTGGAATAAAAACTACAGGATTTTTAGGGAAAAACCCAAACTAATCAAACCAAGTTGAAGAATACCCACTCGTCCACTTTAAACTGTCAAATGCCTGAACCATATTTATTTGTTTTTACTTACAGCTATTTAAAGAGTCTTTCCCACTTCAACCTCAGTTTTCCATAAAATAGGTGTTCAGATTTTCTGGTTGACTTTGTTGAGTGTTGTGTTGTGTCAGTAAAGGCAAGGTGACTGAAGCCAAGCAATTTAACACATTAACTACTAAAAATGTCAGCAGCAAATATAGAAATCCAAATCTCATTGGCTTCTTGAAAGTAATTGCTTTTTCTTCATGGAAATAGTGTTTTCCAACCTGTTTTTTATAAAAGCAGATTGGTTTTGAATGTCTTGGCACAGGATACAGATGGCTCTGATTTGGTTTTGTTTTGAAATGCTCAGCATATTTCTAATTGCACAAAAACATAATTTAAATGTCTGACTCTGCAAATTTATTTTGTTTTGGCATGAAGTACAGTAGAGGCTTTAGTAGCTTGTGATGGTGGAAAAGAAATTTGAAAGTAAATGTTTCTATGTTAATAAGGAAGAACAGCTTCTCATCACAAAGTGTAACTTCAAAAGTGTTTTTTAACTAGAGGCACTATCAAAAGAAGCAGAAAGCAGCAGAAAAACTGAACCTTGACCATAGCATCTGGGCAGCGATTTCCAGAGGAAATAATTGCTTCAAAACTATTAATTGTTCAGAAAAGTCTCAGTATTAATAAAACATACATATATATGTGTGTGTATGTGTTTTAATATTATGTACAAATGAAGTAGTTTGCCTCTTTTCCAGTAAATAATTTACTTACTTATTTGGAAAAAATCTCAGTTCACCAAATTTCTCCTTTTATTACAGCTGCAGTCATGTCTTCCCAGGGGTAGCTGAGCCAGTTGAAGAGATTGCTCTTCTCAGCTACTCTTCAGAACCTTCTGGCTGGAAGTTGCTTCAGTCTTCAAGTGTAGACAATCTTATTACACTTCTGTTAAAATGACCCAATTCAGCATTAGTGATAACACATTCAGATTTGACTGTCTCTGGGCTGACATTGCACACATTCATATTTGCACTCTCAAAAGTGGGAGGGAAGCAACGTCTGGTGTGGGAAGATTAGTTGAAAATAGTACTGAATAGGACCACACCATTTTTGGAAATATGAATTTCTGTGGTATTTGTATAGAACAAATTTGCAGAAAATGAACACAAATAAACCCCTGCTATGCGACATCTTACCACTTAAAATTAAATTATTACTTGTTCTGATTATATCACAATACTCATATCATGCCTTTCCTCTCAGATGTTTGATTCCTTTTTCTGTGTTCCTGCAGGCTTAACACCAGTTTTTCAAATCATATCATGTATATCTTTTTACTCCTGCTCCAAATAAGGCAGTTTCAACAAGAGCACTAGCAGTAGTGTACTCTCAAACAATCTATTATTGTAGTAGAAAGCTGTGCAGGTGGACTTGAACTTTGCTATTTTTCATTTCAATTTGGATTTTAATAAAGAAGGACTGAATCAACTAACTGCTTAAGTAAGACACTGAAGACAAGATAAAAAGAAATTTACTTTTATTTTTTAGGTCTCAAAAAAAGAGCGAGAGTTATTTTTGATTCAGAATATGTTTTTCTGTAACATCAAAAAATAGAGACATCTTGAGAGAGTAAAAAGAAAATAGGAACAGCCAAGTATATTTCAAGATACTGCATTTTGAAGAAAAAATCAAATGTAGGAAAAAAACATGAGAAGGACTAATGTTGGGTTGTCAACATATTTGAGGTAAAAGGCATAATTTTTATTTTCTTGTAAAACACATATATTTATTTCACTGAAAGGGAGGAAAAAAAAAGCCTTTAACAAACATCTAAATAATATTTCATATAACTAAATAAAATTTCAATCTGCTTTGTACTAAGTGAAGTAGGAAGTGAAGCTGATTGAAAATGGATGGTAATATGTTTCCTTTGGTACTTAATGTAGCTTTTCCATCCAATTTCAAATTGAAAGAAAAAGAGTTAGGTTATTTTGGGGGAGAGTTTTCTTGGTGGGCTTTGGTTTTTTTTTTCGTCTGGAGCTTTTAGTTTTACATTCATTCTTGGCTGCTTGGCAACCAAGAGAATCTCACAATGTAACAGATTGCATAAGTGAGATCACTATGTAGTTGTACCTAAGGGAAATTTCTTTGCTATAGTTGATTTAAATTAAAAAATGCTATGAACTCAATTTATCAAGACATTGAAGATACTTCAGTCTTCTGAATAGTCTTGCTGACCTCAGTTGACACCCTTATCTCACTGCCATCCTTTCCCACAGAGGAACGATTTTCTTTGTAAAGAACTTTAAATTATAATGGCATGCAGTACTTTAGATCTTCCTAGATGTGCCTCTGGAATATTATGTAGTGATTCTTCCTTGCCATTGAAAACACACCAGTCTATTGTACAAATTTGGAGGCTCAGTCTTGCATCTTGATATGTTTATTGAAGAAAGACTTATGTGAAAAAAAAACCTTGTTAAATTGAGTTAAAGGGTAAAATTTTAGTACTGTTGAAAAAAACTGTTGAAGGCTTCTTCTGCAGCGCCCTGTAACTTCATTGGTGGTTCAGCAAGCTTAATGTTTTCAGTCATGCATTTTTTCCTTCTTAAGGTGGGTGATCATGGCTTAGACTTTGCTCTTTATATTTTAAAATCTATTATTGCAGGGTTTTTTTTTTTAATTACAATTAGTCGTTCTGTAAACTGCATCCACCTGAAGACCAAAGAAGTAAAAAAACCCCGATTTTTAACTCACTCAAATTATCACTGCGACGTCAAAATATGAAAGTCATAAATAAAATAGCCACAAAATGCTGAAAGAGCATTTTCTGTGGAGTGCTTGCTATATGAAAGACATCAAATATCCAGAAGCTCATGATTTCTACGGTACATAATTATAACTAAATGTATACCGTATAAATATTTTACAGAACAAATGCAGAATCTTCTATAAGCCCAAAAACATCAGAACTTGAACGTCTCAAGTGTTCTTTCATCTCAAGACTCCCAGGCTCAGGAGTACTGCCACATGTATTTGTGTGCTCGAGAAACCAAGTGTAAAAAAGATAATGTTGATTGAATCATGCTGTATTTGAGGTGTAATTCTGAGATGGGGAAAAACAAGGTGCAGAATTGGTATTCAGATTGGTATCTGGCACTGCAGCGAGAGCAAGCATTTTGAAACTAGCTGCACCTGAAAGATATATAAGGATGTCTACACCAGAAGCTGGCCACTAGGAAATCTATGAGCATGGATACACAAGCAAGATATCACAGCACTTCTACCAGCTGGACATAGGTATTTCTGGAAAAGAGATGTACGGAAAATGCCATTGTTCCTGTACACTGCAAAGTGAGACCTGCAGAGTGAGATACAGAAGGTATCATGTGAAAAACTTGCCTGGAAAAAAAACATTTTAACCTGTTTCATAAAAGATAATTAATACCGTCAGATCATGCATTCACGAATCCCATCCCTGTCCCTTAAGGCTGAGTTTTTAAAAGACATTTTTTCTATCCTTTCTAAGCACATCTCAGCTAAACAGGATGAATTCAGGAGGCCACTACCATCCAAATATTGATCTAATTAAGGAAAAAAAAAGAAAGCAGCAACTTCATTTTTTATTAATGAATATTGGGCAGACAGAACCCTGCCTACCACCATAATAAGAATGAAATTCCCCTATGCCTTGATTCACAGAAGATATTGTAAAAGAAAAAAAAGTACACAAGATGGATCACTTTGTTGGGCTGAAATGTGATTTATCATTGCCAACGACAGGCAGACTCCAGCAAATTCAGTAACAGAAGTGTCTGTGGACTTAAAAGCTTCAGTGTCAATACAGCTTATAAAATTCTAGAGTCTCGGCCCTTGTTGTGTTTCCCTGTTGGGTTAATCATTTTACTCATGAAGGAGTAGCAGCACAAAGCCATCATAGAGCTAAGGCCTCAGGTAGCCTGCTCAAAACTTTCTTGTAGGTATTATATAGGTGTGTGGAGAGTAGGTTTAAAGAAGTTTTTTTCCCCAAAAGACATACTTTTCTTGGTGTTCTGCAGGAAAGAGGAAGAGCTAACTCCAGCACGAGTCGCACAGTCAATTTGTCAGATAACTGCTGTTTGAAAAGTAAGCATGACATGTATGCTTGATGGCTTCAAAGTGCTGTAAATTGCCTATAGTTTCAGACTTTCTGTCCTTTTTCAATCATTTTGACTAAGATGAAAAAAAAAAACAAACCAAAACAAAAGCAACCAAGGTTTTAAAATAGAAAACAACATAATGTTTTACCTGTCTCTAAAAGCCCTTGAAACTTAAGTGCTCCTAAACTGTGCTGAACTTGAATAATTCAAGTTCAACACAAGTCTCAAAATATCCAACCTTAGAAACACAGAAATAGTCTTTGCAGTGACAATTAAATACCTTACTCTGAGGAATCAGAACATATTTTCCAAGACCATCTACCAGATGAGTGAAATATAAGATTTCTAAGTTGTGCAGTGCCAAAGGCATAAAATAATTTTACCTCTTGAACGGAGTATCATTACAGACAAGAAGTGAGCAAGCATAGGTGCACCACAGACACAGTGGTGTCAGTTTTTTAGCAGGATTGTAGGACATGGAACAGAAAACTCCTGAGGCGTTTTGGCAGGTTTCCTCATTTCTTTTCCCTTGTACAATATTGCTCTAACCAAGTACAGTAAACAGTTCTGACTGCAGGACTGTGACATCAGTTTGTCATTCTATTGGCATGTAGGCAAAAGAGATTTGAGTCTGAACATGTTCTTGATGATAATAGAAAAAGTAATGGATAATGACAAACAAATATAAAACAAATCCATTAAATTACTTCTCATAAAATGGCAGATTTTAATCACATTGATGATTTTATAGATTTTCTGAAACATAGTGACATTTACACCTCTTAAATAAACCCTTTTTTTGCTGTTGTTGTTGTAGGAAATACATTTAGGCAGAAAATGTTTGTTAATGATATGTTTTAGGAAAAGTTAATGAGATTTAAATTCTAATATACATCTACTTCAGTGTAACACACTCCTTATGTGCACAAAGGGAAACTATTTCTTAAATGATCCTCCTTAAATAGACACTTGAAGCTAGAAGGAAAATAATTAAGAGGTACAATAGAAATTATGTTCGAAGACTGAAGAGGGTAAAGAAAAGATTTTTTCCTGCTTTGGGAGCAAGGGTGACTGTGATTTCAACTGATTATTTTTTTTCCTCCACAGGAAGAATGTAGAAACATTTTTCCAAAAAAAAAAGTAAATAAATACAAAATATAGTTTCTGATGGTACATTTTTCCCATATTCTATATATAGAAATGTTTACTGTAGTCGTGGAGATACTAGAGATGAAGCCAAGATACTGAAGCAAGAAGGAAGAATCTATTTGTTAGTTTAAATTTTATAAACTGTAGGATATGCTATCTTTTCAATTTTTAAAAATTGTATATTTTTAATGGAAATGTGTTCTTCAAATACTAAACTTTATTTATTAATAAATTTAACTGCAGAACTGATACCAAGGACTTTCATATCTGTAAGTGAAACATATAAAAAACATCTAATATTGAAACATTTTCACAAGCTCCTTGCTTTCCAAAGTACACCATCAGATTATCTAGGAGATTGCAAATAATTTTACCATATAAGCAGTATAAGCCAATTGTCAAAGCAGATTAAAAAAAAAAAAAGTCAAGAAACAACCTCCAGAGACTTGTCATTACAGCACCAAAGAAATAAAAAACATTTGTGAGCAGTGACAGCATTTGTGATGCTGCATAAGCCTTTGTTACTCATTTTTATAGCCTGATGTGCTACATTTGGGGTAAAGGTGATAATTTTTAGTGCTATGATGACATTCATCAGCTGCCACTGTTCAAGTATATATTCTACATCCCTGGAATTGAGCAGGAAACAATGGGGTATTTTGTATGTGCCTAACTTTTGAAGTAGTATATTAGTGATTTCTTCCATGACTGTACTTATGTAGGTAGCTCTCATTAAAGTCACAGTTGACCCTTGTCATTGCTGACTTTCCAAAAGTGGCAGTTATTCTTTTATTCAGTGGGAATAAATTATTTTCTGACATCCCTCAGACATGTGGTACAAAAAGCCTTTTCTTCCACAGAGTTTTTTGCGTCTCTGCAGAGTCATCCCATATATCCATATATGTAATTGCTTTCTCCTTAGTTTTCCTTCATCCACTTTTATTAATGTTTATAATACGAAGTCCAACTTTGAGCCACTGGCTTTGAAGTTTGCAACCAATATTCAGATCTAAAAATTCTTCTTTTACCATGGCTGGTCTTTCTGTGTGTGAGTGCTAACAAGTCAGCGCTGACGTTTTCCTCCTCACTTCTCCTTAAGTCAGCTTAACATATTCTTAAAGAAATGTAAGAGAAAAGAAATTCTAGGACCAAACTGTAGAATAATAGTTGCTTTTCATGTTTTTTATATCTTCTTGACAGATTAAATCTAGCTGGGCCTGAGTGTAACTTTTCAGTCATTAGCTTTGAAATCATACTTACGTGACACAACTACACCTATTTTGCCATTCCTTCATGTGTTAACAGAGTTGTAGAGGAAACTGTGATTAAAATGATTGCTCAGATTCCAGAGAAATTATGACAGGAATTTCTAAAGTTTTGGATAACACCAGTTTCCCTTGAAATGGGTTTTGTTATGCACATAAATTTTACACGCCTTTACTCACAGTCTTTCAGCAGTGCTTATTAGTTCAGACACAGTTCTGCACAGGTATGGTTATCTAAATCAGGGCTACATCCATCCTACATCATGTACAGACAGAAATCACCTATAGTGGAGGCTGCATTGCTAGTTTTAGGTGCCTTGGAATGGAATTCTGAGCAGAATGGGATTAGAGTTCTCATTCAGTTACTATGGAAAATTTGGATCTCAGGTTATGCATATAAAAAGTCTGCACAGTGACATGGGAAATGCAGCAGCGACAGAAATCTCTTAAAAATGTGTGCCTACCTCACCATTTCTGGATCCTTGAAATATTTGCCACTTCTATTATCATCACTGTCATTTGTCAGTACCTTAATCACACAAAGTCAGAGTGTCTTGCAGGAGCAGTTTTAAGCAAGGGTACCAAAAAAATTAGGCTCCTCTTTTTATTCACCTTGGGAAGGTCACTTAAATTTTCCAGCTGATTCTGTAGGGAGCTATTCTACATACCTGGGGGATTATTATCTAATTGAGAATTACATTTTCCGTTTTACTAAGGGGAAAATTGAAAAAAAAATTTACAGTGCTGAATTTCCTCATCTATCTGAATGCTTCCTTATCAGAATTTTTAAACACCCTTCAGATATTAAAGGAAAACTGAGTGTACTCTATTTGATTTTTAACTTCCTTTGCCTGTGGAACAAACGCATGGTAGAGAACACGAAGTACTGCTTAGTCAGCTTTCAGTCTAATTGTAAGAAAGCCTTGTGAAGAGTACAACTTCAGCAGTGATGTTTCTATAGTATGCTTAATACTTCTGTGCTCACTTAATCAGGATGCCCTCTCCATTCCTTTTCTCCATTTCAATTTCACTTAGGAATCAAAACCATCCATTGGAATGAAACTCTTAAATGTAATATTAAAGCTGTTTTCCATTGCAGCTGTTGAAGCTGAAACTTAGATGTCAGAGATTTTCAGCCCTTGCACTTTTAATAATGTGATTTCAGCTGAGGAGGGGAGATTTTCTCACACCTTGATCTGTCAATGAAAAAGCCAGAACCTTTGTGCCTCATCAGGCTGTCAGTCCCATTCTGGGGACCCTGCTCTAAACAGTCCTGTGGGATCAGAGCATGGTCAGGGTCATAAGAAAAGACAAAAATCCTTCTCCTGGGTGTCTACACCTTTAACTGGTCTGTAGGCACCCCAGGAAAGATGCAGGGCACACACCAAGAGCATGAGAGATACCCCCTCCCAGGCCTTCACAGGCGAGCATGTTCCCTGCTGCCAGCAACTGTGAGTGCCCTTGAAGGACTCACACTTGTGTACTAAATAACACACTTTATTAACAAACACACTGACAGTCGAACACTGTGACAGGTTAAGGTTCAGAGATTGCCTGTGATAGTATCAGGCAAAAATGCATTCAAAGCAATAAACAGACAAGCTGTAATTGCTCGCAAAAACTGTCTCCAGGTAATCAGCATACATGGACTATGGCTCTTAGGCTTCCCTGTGGGGCAGAGAAGACAGGTTCAGCCCATTGACTGGTTCCAGAAGCTAAGATAGAGACTTCCCTAACTTCTCCTCATTTGAACTGACTTTTATACTATTTCTGCATTTGGGTGGAGCTGGAGTGACTCTAGCCATACATCATGTTCAGTGGGGGCAGCCATACCTTGGAGGTGGGTAAGGTTGCTGTTGCACCTGAGGCGTGTGTTTGTGATCTCACCACAGCTGTGGTTCAAGAGCAAAAAATCTTTTCCCTCCCTTGCTTGACAGATACTATGTGCTTTATCAGCTGCAAGGTACCACTGAAGTCCCTCTCCTGCAGGGATTTTGATAGAGCCTGGCCACAATGTCTCCACTCCACTCCATGCTCTGTTTAATCTCCATAAGCATGTATTTTGTGGGAATGCAGGCATGCTGACCCCATGGCATCCAGGGAGTAGCAACTGCATTTCAACCTATAATTTCCACAATGTTAAGAGTGTGAATAGAACTTCCCAGTTTTCTCTAATTTTACCCCCAAAGCATTTTCCCACAGATGTTGAATAAAATGCATTCTAAATCAAAGCAAACTTGCTGTTAACTATGCAGATAGATTTGGATTAAGCAAAACCTGAAAAGCCCTGTAAAGTTTTTTAAAGGAGTGCTAAATGAGAAGTATTGGTTACAGCTACACAAACATAGTTATTCAGATCCTAGGGTGTATCATAGATCAAGAAATGTTAGTAAAAGAAGATCAATAAAATACTTCTATAAAATAAGGTGTGTGTTTTACTATATTCAAACTGTTTACAATAGAATCATGGAATCACAGAATACCCTGAGTTGGAAGGGAACTACAAGGATTCTCAAAGTCTAGCTCCTGGCCCTGCACAGGACACCCCAAGAGTCACACGGTGTGCCTGAGAGCCTTGTCCAAATGCTTCTTGAGCATTTCCCTGGGGAGCCTGTTCCAGTGCCCAGCCTCTCTCTGGGTGAAGAACCTTTTCCTAATATGCAGCCCAAACCGCCCATGACACAACTTCTGGCCATTTCCTGTCACTGGCCAGCAGAGAAAGCAGGAGATCAGTGCCTGCCGCTCCTCTTCCTCTCTAATATATTTAGAATATTTGGTATGAGTGTTAGTTTGGTCCAAAATACTTAGCTATTGGTAGCCTATGGTTTGGATAGAATTACACAGGTAGGTTTCAAAATATGGCTCAAGTAGAGATTAATTGGTTAATGACATTTTCTCAAGTGGAATCCTGCATTTACTTCCAATAGAGCTAACGTGCTGGTGTAAGGTGTGTAATGTGACTTGGAAGAAAACAGAAGCAATTTTTTTTTCTTTTAAAGAGGTAAGACCATCACTGTCTTATCACTGAGGCATAAATGTCACCTTAAGATCAAGCACTAGAATAGCAAATATTGATTATTGATATTTATTTTGTGAAACTGCTTCACTTGGCAAATTGCAAGTAGAAAAGTATTCAATTTTTAAGAACATATTTCCATGGAGGAAGAAATGTCTGTACATTAAGGATATGGAGAAGCTCTGTTACACATTAGTCTGCGAATTTCACAATAGGGATTAAGCTCCTTTTCCTTCCAGAACAGAGTGTCCAAAGAGGAGCATTAAATGTTCTCTCTGTAGATGTTTTTATAAGCACTGTTTAACTATTTAGTAGAAAATGAAATGAGGTATGTGGCTATGATATGCAAATGTGCAACTTTTTTAACAGGGGGAGGAAAGGAAAAACGGAATATCCAGAAAACCAAATGTAAGACTTAAAAAACTGTCTTCATGAAGTGAGGCTTTGAGGGCTGAGTTGTTTTAACTCCCTTAAAATAAAACTGTGCTTGATCATAGTCTAAAAGTGCCTGCAGCAGTAGAAAGATATGTGATACTATAGAGCCCTAAATGTTTCAGACAAAAGCATAAAAAAGTGCTGGAAGCTAAGGCTTTTCTAAGTCCTAACTATTAAAAGTCATTCTATCATTAACCATTTCTTCTGGTTTCAGCTGGGGTGGAGTAGCTGGTATGTGTTTTGTGTTTCTATAGTATTTTCAGTAATTTTCAACAATTTCAAGTGGAACAATTAAAAATACTTACCAAGGGCTGTGTCACTTACTTAAGAGTGCCTCTCAGCTACAGCCAAGTATTCCCCATAGGTTTGCACGCCCACATGACTCACTCTCACAGTGGCCCTTGCATTTAGTCAGGAAGAATCCCATGATTTCCAGACATCCCAGAAAAGTCTTTCAGTGGAGGAACCCAAAACCCCACATACAAAGATTTGGCCATAGCCTGTAGACATGACTAACAGAAAAGCAAAATAAACAATAAAGTGTGTCGCTTAGAAACTTTCTTTAGAGATTCATCTTGCATGGGGTGAGTCTTACCCCACATAGTAGCAGACTTGGTGTCCTCTTGCATGTCTCAGGTGTCTAGGTTGCAATTAAAGGAAATTAATCTTTTAGATGATATTAGGAAAACTCCTATACTCTGTTAGGATAACTCCTTTCTTCTGTTCCCAGTTCATATTAATTCTTCTCTCCCATGCCATCCCTCACCCCCAGAGTAATTCAGAAATTGCTGTGGTTTATTAACTTACTCAGAAAACATTTAAAAAAATCTTACCCTGTGTTATTGACTTCTGTTACTTTTCTGAAGATATTACTCCTCCACAATATAACATTATTTTCCTTATTTTTACTAAACACTTAGCAAAATATTAACCTACTGGAGAGAAATGTTCTCCTCCCTTTCTTAGGAAAGAATGGGTACATCTAAGGGTAGGACTTTAATTCACTGAGCTTGTATATTATATCACATATCTGTTATATAAATTAGCAGCTTGGTGTACAGGTTATTCAAAATCTTTCCTAATCAGGTTGTCATAATTAGGTATTAACTGATACCAGGGTTGAAGGTAATGAACCAAGGGTTATTTGAGACTTTCTTCTCTACCATCTGAAAGTTTTGCATTTAGAACCTTACTTCACCTTAAAAAATCCGTTCTAAATTTTCTCTATTTTAAATTTGATTGGGTAATTAATTTGTTTCTCTCTGGCTCCCAGTTCAAATAACTTCAGAAAACCACCATTTAGCCTGGTAAAATATCCCTGTTTAGCTGAATTGAGTCATTCCTTTGGTATTGCTCAGAGGACTGGCTCATTATTTCTATGTTCTACTTCTCCTAGTTGTAGAACAAGATCAGCTAATTATGATACATATTCGATTGATAAAAGCCACATTTGCTAATAATTGATTTTGTTATTGCTTAAAGGGGAAGTAAAGAACTTTTTTTATTTTAAATTCAGTCATGGGTTTTGTACCAGTCACTGATTTTTTTTTCAATATATTTCATAAGTAGAATAATAAGTTTTCTTAGAGGAAAGAAAGAAAATTAATCAGACCTACTCCTTAATTTAGCTGCAACAGGAAAACAAGAACACGAGAAACACATCCTTCTAATAAAACACACAGAAGTAATTTTCAGAACAATTTTTCATTACCTTTGTGTCTTAAACAAATACAGTATAAATCCAACAATCACTGAGCAATTAGAACAGTAGGTTGTTTTATTGGGGTATATAATAATATAAATTAATAGCCTGTCAATGCTCTTGAAAGAGCTTAGTGAGTTACAACATAAAATGGTAATAAAAACAGATTTTATGTTTAAAAGTAAACCAAAACAAACTCACAAATGTGAAAGATATAATAAACTAGAACATAGCAATGTATCTATGAATACACTATGAGAAAATGAATATTTATGACTTTACAGCCTCAACTCAGATATTTAGTAGACACATCATCTAATTAGGAATTCTGAGTAAATAACTACTTTTCAGAAAAAAAAAGTAAATTTCATTAAAACTGACTTTTATTTCATTATGAGAATATAGCTTTCTACTTGGATTTGAGTAGATTTACATTGAGTTGTCAACTGTGAGTGTACAGAGTGTTTAGGAGTCATAGAGAACAGGGTATTTTGGTGGTGAGAAGCAGAAAATGGGGAAGGTGAGAGAGGAGAATTTATTTTGTTTTGATCACTTAATAAATTTTACTGCTCAAAATTGTATTCCTGAATATTTTTCTTCCCAATAAGAAATCTTTAGACTGTGTCAAGCAATAAAAAAATTTACATAAAGAGTTAAAAGCTGATTTTCTTCTGTAAATTCATCTCATTATTTTAATTTTAATAATTCAATTATTCAGTAATCACTCAGACTGTGGGAGTTGACAGAGGCCGATTACACTCATTTTGTGTTTGCTTGTGTCACACATCACTACAGAAAAGAACAGACTATTTCAGGTTATTCTTATGAGAAGATGAGGATAAAAGTGTAGCTTCTCCAACCAAATATAACACAAAAAATATTTAAGCAATCAATTTTGATATACTAAAGAGTAATCCCATCAGTTCTGATTGCAACAAAAGCTTGGGCTCAGACTTGGCCAGCTGTGATTTTTGCCTCACCGTGAGCTTTGCTGGCAAAAGGCTCTAGTGGTGCCTTTTTAACTTACTTCCTCCTTGGGTTTAAAGAAAATGCCATGATTCCCTTCAGGATATGCCTTAGTTGAGCTCAAAAATGATTCTAAATTAGCCAAATTGGTGGTGACAGAACTGTGTGTGATCATTATCTCCCATGAAGAGACAGAGTGTTTTTTTCCGTTTGCTTGTAGTGTCCAATATTCAGGATTACGAATGAGGGTTTTCTGATGTTTCTTACAAAATGACAATGACTGGTGTGAGTCAATTCAATACAATCACAACTACAATGTTGTTTAATAAGATGGCAAAAGATGGCAAGATAGAGGTTGTTGGTATTATTCTTGCACTTACAAGCAGTAGATCTGGAACAAATTCTGATATCAGTGTCTCATTTTCAGGACATAACAATTTTCTATAATCATAGAACAACAGAAAGGTTTGGGTTGAAAAGAACCTTGAAGATCACCTAGTTCTAATCCCCCTGACATGGGCAGGGACATTTGTCTATCACAAATTTATTGCTTAGCAGAGTGTTGAGAGAGTAAAAATAGCAGAAGGGATTCAGCTATTGTCAGACATTTCATTTGAGTTATCCACCCTGGACTCAAAGCACAGTGAAGGAAGCAAATAGCTAGGAAACAAGCAATCAGACAGGGAACATAGGATACTTCTTTATATTAGGAATTTACGTGAATTTCTATTTCTTTCCACTGACAATGTCTAATTTCATAGATCTAGCTCCCCATTTTTGTCTTCTTTCATTCTGGGCCACTGAAGAAGAGACTCAGGCATTTTTTCACCTGGCTTTGGGCAAGCACTATGGATATACACCAGGTATGGACATTTCCATCCAGCATCATTCTTCAGTGCTCTCTAGGAAGGTCACTGGCTGTCAAACGCCCACTGCTTCATGCAGCCTCACAGTATAAGGTTATAAAGTTAATTTTTCAAGGTCTTTCAAATGAAAACAATATTATAAATAGTATTTGTGTCTCATGCTAACAAGGATAACTCTTGGACATTGCCAAAAACTGCTGCGCTTCCGAGCAATGTCTGTGGAGAAGATTAGTCTGCTCTTGAGGACAGTTTTGCACAAATTACCTCAGTATGGAGAATTCTGCCCCAGGAATAATTCAGGGAAAAAATATATAGTTGAAGTGTTCGGTGACTTGTTCAGATGAAAATAACTTCTATGCAGAGCATTCCATTTGGCAAGATGAATCCCAAAATGTATTTCTAAATTGTACGGAAATTATTTTACAATGCCACCTACTCAGTTGTGGTCCATTACCATCCTGAATGTAACACGGAGCAAAAATTGAGTCGCTCTGCATAAATGAGAATGTTTTTTCCCCTAGTACTTCTTGGGACTATTTCAGAAGCTTTCATTCTCCTCAGAGATGTCTCTAGACAGTTTAGATTTTTGCTGCCCTTTACAAAACCCAGGCCTTTACAATCAATGACGTTAGCATCAAAAAACCCCTGAAACCTGTGTCTACAGGATTTGTTTGATTTTTTGGCTGCTGATACCGGCTGCTAGATCAGACTATGATTATGTGAAAATTATGGGTTTTAACTCTATTGTACATGTATAGTTCTTACCATGGTTTCCAAAACCTTTTAGTGGTATTCTTCTACTATTTTTCACTGGTTTAAAATGTTATCTCCATTATGTATAGAACTTCTGGGATGAAAAATAGAATAAAAATGAGTACTAAAGTATATGAAATCAAGCTTTATCTCTGTTTGAATGCTAAGTGCAGCTTTGGTTCTCCCATCACAAAGGGCTAAGCCTGGAAATAACTCATGAGAGAGTGAGGGAGCTGATCAAAGATTGGAAAGGCTTCTGCATGTGACTAAATAGGCTTCTAAACTAAGCTTGAAAAAGAAATAGCCAAAGTATCACTAGAGATCTCAAAAATTATCACTGGCAACTAGAAAGAGAAGGGGGATCAATTACTTGCATTCTCATTCTTCATTTGAGCTGGTGGATGAAAAATGCAAAACCTCCAAACAAAGAAACAAAAAAAAAATCCCCTACCAAAGCCAGTAGCCTCTTGTATAATTAAATATAATAACATGTGGAGTTCCCTGGGATATTGCAGACTAAATTTCTTTAGAATTCGAAGGACTAGTTGATGCAGAAAATGCACAGAGAGTCAGCATAAAAACGGCATTTCTGACTCAAACACATGAGGCTGTTGAAGGTGGGGAGAGGATTCTGTGTGATCATCTCCAAAAAGTTCTGTGTTCCTATACTCTTACATAGGCAGCCACTCTTGCTCCCTACCGGAAAAAGTCTAATTTGTTAATGCTTGCTATTTAAAAAGGCATCAGCTTGTCAATAGTTAAACTGCTTCTCACATGCCTTTCCCAGGCACTGTGGTTTTGGTTTGCCAATTTGAGATTTCCCGGCCAACGCACCAATGAGTGTGGGGGGCTCAGTGGTGGCCAATCACCAGTGCACTAACTAAAATGTACTTACTCATTTCCTATGAGACAGGCTTAGAAGAAAGGCAAAGCGGGCTCAAAACTTCAAAAGGGTATAAAGAAATAATTATTAACAGTAACTAAAACAAAGAGTAATAAGAATCAGAACAAAACCTTCAAGACTCTTCTGTTCCCCCTACAACCTTTTCTTTCCCAATGACAATGTAAAGAAATAAAACGTAAAATTTTGGTCAGTTTACCACTCCTAGAATAGTCTTTCTTCTGTTCACTTAGGGAGAGAAGTCCCTCTTGCTAATGTTATGGAGACTTCTCCACAAGAAAAAAGAGTTCTCTCGTGGCTCTCAATTTTGTCATGAATAGCAGCTGCCTGGGGAAATCTGCAGTTGTGAAATCCCTCCCATTTTCCACAAACTTTTCCCACAGCTGTGTTTACGGGCCATGTCAATTTATGGGGTGCTGTTTCAAAGATGAGCTGTTCAAAGGCAAAGGTTCTCATTATCTATCTCTGAAATCATCTTCATCTCTAGGAACAGAGATCTTCTCTTCCTAGAGGCACAGCATCTTCATCACTCTTCTTTCTTTCTCTGTTCAAACTTCTCATGGGATCACAACTATTATGGGATCTACTTATTTTAGCTTGGAGGCTTTTGCTCGATGTCTACAATTTGAACACTTTCATCTTCCCATACCTTCATGTGTTATAGGGAAGAAGAGTCTTTCTCCATAGATTTACAAGAGGATTTCAGCCCCAAGATTAAGGCATCTCCTCATCCCTCCCATCTGGGAC
Source organism: Irena cyanogastra (assembly GCA_013397155.1). Taxonomy (NCBI): domain Eukaryota; kingdom Metazoa; phylum Chordata; class Aves; order Passeriformes; family Irenidae; genus Irena; species Irena cyanogastra. Next base: position 76,074 of record VWZV01012733.1, on the reverse strand, counting down.
TTGACTTCTTCACTGACCTGGTGTCTTCGCGTTGCTCCTTTATATGCCTGAATTTTTGTTCCTTCTCTCACTCGAGGGAGGATTGAAGCAGTAAAAGAGTTAATATCTCACCTGGGGCCTGCAGTGGGTCACCTGACCCCGGCCGGGTTGGTAGCTTGGGTGGGAACTGCGGTGGGAGGGGAAGCAGCCAGGATCTCAGCAGTCGGGATCTCAGCAGCCGGGATCTCAGCAGCTAGGCCAGAGCTCAGCTGCCCGGATCTCAGCAGCCAGGATCTCAGCGGCCGGGATCTCAGCAGCTAGGCCAGAGCTCAGCAGCCAGGATCTCAGCAGCCAGGATCTCAGCAGCCGGGATCTCAGCAGCCGGGATCTCAGCAGCTAGGCCAGAGCTCAGCAGCAGCATGCCGAGGCCAACGGCTTCTCCTCCCTCCTGCCCAGTGGTTGTGGGTGAATCTCAACAGCGGTAGAATCTTGGCCGAGCTGGCACAGCCCGGGGCTGCTCCTGGAGGCCAGCAGACCCAGCTCAGCTCTGGGCTGGAGACAGAGCAGGTCTTAGTAGGAGCGAGATGTTAGAAATCGCGGCCATGGCCTGGTCCCGCAGCACTCCCCTCTCCCTGCCCGGCAGCCGATGGGGTGTGGGGGCCAGGGCGCCCCAGGAAGGGGCCCGGGCCCACAGCAGGGGCTGTCTGACCAGGGCTCAGCCCCTGTTACCTCTTTGGCGACCGGAAAAGAAAGTTCTCGGGTTTCTTTCATCTTTAATGTGTGTTTTTCACAGAGGCATATACAGCTTTCCAGTGGTTCAAACAGAACATTGTCGATTGCATAGAAGCTTTGCGTCACTTCTGTGAATGCCTCCAATGCAAAACCACCACACCAGGTTTATATTTTGTTAAGACTTTTATTTTTTATTTTGTTGTGGGTTTTTTCCCCCACTACAGTCTAATTATGTAAGTTAGAGATTTCCATCACTCTGGAATTTGTATGACACATTGTTATCCTTAATTCAATCACTTCCCTATTTTTCACTTCTTTGCATTCTTTCTTGTTTAAAAGTATACAGATTCTATGCTTTGAATTTACATGGCATGCAGTGCTCTTCAATACAGCTCTCTTCTGGAGATTCCTTTGGTTAAATAATTGAAATCTATCACAGCAGGTTTATTGTCAAAATAAGGATTAAATTCCTGTATATCATGCAATGTTTTTATTTTTTCCTATGGGAACCCTAATTGCTTTTATGGGAATTGGAACTGTTCTACTTTCCCTTTTTTTTTTTTTTAATTATAGTTTCTTTAGTCTCACAACCAAGCACCGTTCAAAATCAGTTTGAGATATGAAGCCTGATACACACACTGGAGCACAGCTCTTGCATAGCACAAGTGGTTTCAGTACCTGCAGAGCATTGTTCCTCATAAACTCATGGGACAGTCTGTTATCAATTGTTAAATTATGCTAATATTTATAAAGAATGATGCAACATCACTGAATATTTTCTTTTCTGAGGCTCACAAGTGTTTTGATAGGTATAATAAAATCCATACAATTCAGTACAAGATGAATAAGATAGTTGTATGTTATTATATTCTGAATTATTTGTGATAAAATCTGCTCAAAATCTCATTTTTTAAGCACCATTTTACCAGAACAATTAAGACTTTTTGAACACTATATGATAGTCAGAGTTTAGCTTAACCTTTGCATACATGAATATTTATACACACAGACAGGAATACTCATACCTTTTATTGTTTCCTGATTACTGTCAATTTTTCTTCTCTTATTTTATAATTCTTCATACTCTGTAGACTAGCTTAGCCTTCATTACAGTACTAGTGATGCAAAGAAATGAGTTTTCCTTTGTAGGAGCTGTTATTCCTTTTACGTGAAGCTAATAACAATGTGCCACTTCTACTATTACATGATCACATGAGAACTGAGAACTCAATATGACATAGATGTATATTTTAACCAAGGGAACACATCAGGAAGTAAGAATAACAAAGTAATTCAAGCAAATATGCCCACGTACAGACAGCTGTGGGAAATGAAATTGAGATTAAAAAAGGCATATCAGCCTCATAAAGATTTTCTTTGCCAAAGGCACAGTAGTATCACATAAAGATGCTACTTCTTATGGGGAGCAGCATTTCAAGAGCTTGATTTCTTACTTCCTTTAGACATTGTAAGTGGAGAAATAAATTAAGTGAGAACTCAGAGGTGAGTAATCTTTTTGTCAAACTAGCAAAATTAAAAAATAAAAGCCTTTACTCCTCCTGGTTCTGCTTGTTCTTTCTTTCTAAAATTAGAAATTCAGTTTTATCTAATGAGATTAAAAGACAAAGATAAAGTTCCCATTTGTAGATTTGGTTGAATAAGTTGACATTCTGAAAGTGATCTACTTCTCTTCCATTTCAGAAGCTTTGTATTACGCTTCAAGATTTAATGAAGATCGATGCCTCCTTAGAAATTTAAAGACAGCAGATGAGATTTGGTAGTTTTCTCTTGTCATGCTTTCCCTCAAGCTGGTTGATTTTATATATATATTTTTTTATTACAACTGCCACTAAATCTATCTATCTTTTAAAAAACCCCAACTTTTTAAAGTTATTCTTTCATCTCTTTGAGAATGTGTTCTTGTATCTCAACAAAAGTGTTTTCCTGGAGATATTTAATCCTGTACTTTGTATATCTTGTGTTGTATCCTGGGATTAGAGGAGAACATGGACCTACAGAAGTCTGGAAATATTATTTCTCTACCGAATTCTTTGAAGTACACTTTATCAGAAATTTCTTATTTTAACTGTCCGTGTATAAAAAAGTTAATTTACAATAAATTGTTTAGAAATACATTAACAACATTTTAATTCCACCTTTTCCTACAAATACGTTGCCTTAAAAAATACCCTCTCTAGTGGACTGAAAACTTTATAGTCCCTACACAGGGTAATCCCAAAAATCAGACCTTGTACCTGAGAGAATAAATACAACAAAACCTCCTGCTATACTGTTTGGTAGGGTGGGTTTGTTTGGGGTTTTGTTTGGTTGTTTTCCCTCCAATGAAAGGAGTTGAGGGAAATGAGTTATTTCTAGTCATACATAACTGCAGGGAAAAAAACTTTGATTTTCTGGAGGTTATTCCTCTTTGTGAGAAAAGCTTGAATGCAGACACTATTAAGGCCATTTTGTTAGCTATGGTCTTGCTATGTTACCCCAAAGTTTTAAACTGACAATATGTTTTCTCACAGAGTCTTATCCGAGTATCATCAGTTGGTGGAATCTGCTGATTTGAAAAGTTGTATTATATGGTTTAATATGTCTAATACCTTCATATTAAACCACTTAGACATGCCTGTAGATGTCCTTGAGTTTTCCTAGTTTTCTTTTGAAAAAAACAAAACCAAAAACAAAAACAAACAAAAAACCTCCTTTTTTTAACAATTTGTTTTGCACTGAAGTGAAGGAAATTTGAAACTGTAAAAGTTCTAACAGAGTGACTTATTAAGAGTTCATGAGAAAGAATGGATACAACACTTCTTTGTTTTCAAATGTTCATATTAAAACAGAGGATAAGCAGCTGGGATAAGACTTTCATGTAATCTTGCCTTAGTTTAAGACTCGTTCTGTTACAACCATGTTCAAAATATTGCCATTCTTTTTTACTCAGTGTTCAGTCTGCCTGAGGATTTTGCTCTGTCTTAGGTGTTTTCTTTTCCACCCTGGAAATGTGTCTGTACCTTCACTAACCTTTACTTGACTCAGTTTTCCTTTTATATCACCCGCCCTCTCACAGATTAAAATTTGTCTTGCCTAGATCAACTTACTCTAAAAGGTTATAGCTTCACATAAGGTCTGACATATGTGTCATTTTTGCATGAGTTTTTTCTGACTTTATGATGCAGTATCAATCACCTTTTCGTGGAGGAAGTTTGAAGTAAAAACAGACACAAACACACCTTTCTCTTTAAATTTCTTTTTTATTGATTTCAGTTAGAAGGTAAAACAAAGGTACTTTACATATTGTCAATTCTGCAGTAAAGGAGATGAAAATTTGGCTTGGCTATTGGGTTTAGTAGTAACAAAGCTGGTCAGAAATTACATCCATGGCTGGAATAAAAATACAGGTTCTTGCTAGCTTCTTTTTCATATATGGGATATATTACTCATCCCACTCCAAAATTCAGAGTTGAGAGTGCATGGACATAGATATGTAGAGAAACTTTGTGTTGATGCTTGACTTATTTTAGTTTTAATAATTTTGAGATTATGTTTTGAAAGTATTTTCTAATTTTTAAAAATTTATTATCTTTCCTTAAACACCATATGCCATAGATTTTAATATTCTATAATTCAGCCTGGCTCCCTTGTGCTTAATCTGAGCAGTTATCAAAGGTACTGAAATTACTCTGATGGCTCACTAAGAACTAAGATCAAACAGTTGAAGTGATAACCAAACAAAGAAAAAAAAAAAAAGTAAAAAAAATTAAATTGGACTGATATGATTGTTCTGTATTTTCCAAGTAAGATAGTTTTGGTTTTGCTCTTTAGGTTTTTTTTTTGTTTGGGTTTTTTTATTTTTTTTTTTTGTTTTGTTTTGGGTTTTTTTGTGTTTTTTTTTTTTTTTTTTTAATGCAATTCATGCATCTTGTATTCAAAATGTGGAGACATTCTCTGGAAGTTATTCCTAAAAAAGTAAGTACTAAAACTTGTAGAATGTGTTCTGCACAGCTTACTCCATCTTAATGCTAGAAAATAAATACACATGTAGATGAGGTTTTCAAACTCCATAAGGTAGCTTGTTCAGACAGTGGCCCAGTGTGGTTCATTTTTAAGTTAATGAACATACATATAGCTATAGAAAAAGCACTGGAGCTTTAAAATTCCACCTGCCTGAAAGTAAATGTTACTTTGCTTTAGGAAAACAGTGTTATTTAGTAGAACTCATTTTCTCCATCAGGAAACTTTAACACTTCATTATTACATATAGTGAAATCAATGGTGTATTTACATATTAATGTCAATGGTGTAACTAAATATTCCTAGCAAATGTTCAGCATTCAAAACACTAGATTACTTTGCATTTGGCTCTCATTTTTAAATTCCTAGAGTTTGTGGTATCATTAAAATTAACAATGTTTTCTTTGTATTTTGGTAAGGACCTGAAAATCACAACTTTGAAAGATCCTTAAACTGAATCCCAAAGTCCAGAGAGAGAGAGAGAAACATTCTGAATTATTAGAACAAAACAACAATTTTAGGAAGCAGCTTGTTTATAAGTAGAAGGTGACAGGACTATCTTGTTTAAGTGTAGATCCAAAATTATGGACCTTAACTAGGGTTTTGGAAAGAGCTGCAAGAGAAAATTATAGGACATAATTCAACAAAGTGGTGAAGCTTTTATTGTATGGCTTGGAACCAGCAAAGGGGTAATATTAGTCACTGCTCCCAAATGTGGCCTTGAAGTAAGCGGTGGAAAGCACCATAAACCTTGAATCAGAGTGTCTCCTTGAGGAATTTAAGCCAGAAGTGTGAGGAATATGCCAGAGTTTTTGCTGAAGAACAGGGTGAAAAATAATTCCTTTTTCACTAACTTCTTTTTTCAGTCATAAAATAGATAACAAACTTCATCAGCCACAGTAAGACCAGTAAGCATATATGAAAGGTAATCGGAATCTCCTTACAGCAACTTGTACTTACAATTACCTACCTTACATACTTATGGATAATTAATGAACTCTACTGAAAAATACTTAGAGACTGTCGTTCAGACTTATAATTGACTTAGGCTGTGTTCTAATTTTTTTCACCTCATGACTCATAACATTCAGCTGCCAAAGCAGTTGCATTAAGCCTGAAAATTGTGGCCCTTGCACTTGGATATCACTCAAATATCCAGGGATCTGTAGAGCACCCATGAGTGTGCTACACTTGCTCCTGTATGCTCATTGTCTAGAACAAACTGGAATTGCTCCAGTAAGGTAGGAGAAACCAAGTATAAATGCTCACAAGTTCAGCCTGAGAGGAGGAGGATACCAGCAGCCATGATTCAGAGTACTGATTGTATTTAAGAAAACTGAAGTCCATGCACTTGTACACGTCAGGGAATTTTAAAAACCAGCCACCCACTTAGGGATGGGGAACCAGAAACCGGAACTGGGGCTCTCCATGTGGGGTGGCAGAGTAGTGCCACAACCCTTGGCATTGGGCACCTCTCCAGGGACAAGCCAAGGCTGGGTGTAGATGTGGATCCATCCCAGCCAGGTCCATGTCCAGGCAGGGCAGTGGGGAGCCAGAGACCAGCCTTGCTGCAGCATCACTGCAGGGACTGATTAGTCCAGGGGGCTGGCGCTGGGTCCTGGGCCATGGGCAGGGTGGGAAAGTTAGGTGAGGGGCAGAAGTGGGGTTCTTAGCCATGGTCAGGTGGGGGAACCACAGGGGAGTGGACAGGCACAGTCAGGGCTAATGGTGTCCTCAACATATCCTGACAATAAGCCTGCAAGTACTGCTGCATTTGATCCATTGCAATCAAATCTCTACTCAAAGATGATGGAACTTGTCTTTATACATAAATTTGGGCAATTGGGCACTTGAAACTTAATCTAACATTGAAGTGCTGCTGTATTTTGAAATACAATATTAGGTATTGAGGGAAATGTGTATGGATTTTTTTTCTACCAACTCACTCTTCAACAAGCAATCTGGAACTACTCAAGTCTCCTATTGCTGAATCCTACCAATAAAGCAGCAGCAATGATGCATGTCAGATCCGAGTAATTTTGCTACTTCTCTGAAGAGCTGTTTTTAAAGCAGTTTGCCTCTCCAATATATCTGCTTGTATACATGAGGTTTTTATACGTGCTGTTATCAATCACTTAATCAAGAACAATATTTGTACTTGACAGAATTTCCTATATATACTTTTTTTTCTTTTTTTTTCTTTTTTTTTCTTTTTTTAGTGGGGTGAGGAGGAATATACATGAATTAAGGTCAAAGATCTTCCTTCTTAAGGTACTCCACAGAGAAAGAGCACACCAGACTGTAGAAGAAAGCAAGTATTGTAGGCTAGGGTTTTGGATGGAACAAACTGGGCAATTCCATATCCAGCTGTCTCTAGCCCCCATGGGCCACCTTGGCATCAGGGCACTGGGGGAGCACTGAGATTCTCTTATTGTTCACTGCTAACCACAGAAGATGAAGAAAGAATTGCTTGGATTCTGGAAGCAACATATTTTTTGCAAATATTCTATCAGATTTCATGAATCATTTGCGATAGGAGGCTTTTTAGTTAGTGATCTTTTAGCTGATTTTGTTGATTGTTGGAGGATTTTTGTGGTTTGGTTTGTTTGTTTGGGGGTGGGGTTTTTTGGTTTGGTTTGGTTTTTTTTGTTTTGTTTTTTCCTTTTTTGTTTTTGTTTTTGTTTAGGGTTTTTGTGTGTGTGTATTGTTTTTTTTTTTAATCTGGTGGAAAATCTGAAATATGCACACAGTGTACCAAGGCAAAAACTGCCATAGTGGGGTTGGGTTTTTTTCTGTGAAAGCTGAAAAGGACATGATCAGGATATGGTCAAAGGAAGTGACTAACTGCGAACCACATGTTACTACTACAAATTTAATTTTAGAACTGTCTGGACAACATCATTTGTAAAATAAAGTGGTATGGGAAGAAACAGCAATTTAAAAGCTGGAGAAGAGTAACCAAACAGGATTACACACTGTATACTACTGAAATTCACTCCAAATGAACTGATTTGCTCTACATCGTCTTTCAGGGTGACTTTGGCTAGATAGGGAAAACGTGTTTGGGGACTAGAGAGCATTAATATCCTACTCTGGGTTTTGTTATTGTACAAAATTAAATATGTGCTCTAACCCAAATTGATTCTCTGAGGGCTCTTGTCCAAAATATTTTCATAATCACTGTTGTGGGATTTTTTTAATCTTCACTATAGTTTATCCCCTATATAATATTTCTCAAGCAATGATTCCTTCATTAGCCCTATTTAACAAATCCTGAAGTAACAAACCTTTTGTACCATATCAGCAACACTAAATCTTTAATAGGTGCTGCTCCTAGGATTCTAGTAGAATAATATCCATTAGATGTTCTGTCATCCTAGAAGCCTCTCCAAGTATTTATTTGTTGGTACTTGAGTTGCTGATAGTAAAATTATGAAGTCAGTGAAGTTTTAAATAATCAGAGAAAGTTAATATTTCAATTTATAATGTTAATGAGAAAAAGTAAAAAATAGGAGCGGTAACTTGCTAAAGATTTCTAGGTAGCTGTTTTTCAAAAAGTATTCTCTTTTAATTTATGTAGTATCTTGCTGTGAGGTGAAAATGTTTGCATTGAATTTGGACTTCTTATCTTATTTTTTCTTTTTATTAAATTCATTTATTTTCTATTTTTTTGAAGCTTGCATTTCATTTTCTTTAAAAATTAGAATAGATTAGCAGAATCAAATTTTATATGTTGTTTTTCTCTTCTTTTTTTTTCTTACTTTTCTCTCTGTTTATGTCTATTTTGTCACATGCATTTCCTTCAAAGGAACCCTCAATTTTTACACTGACAAGTTATTTGTGAGTTGTCTATGATAATTACCTGTATACTAATATAATTTCATGGAATTAAAACTTTAAAAATGCATCATGAAGCTGGAATGAAATATGGAATGAAAGATCGGAATCTTTTTTATTGTCCGTATAACCTGAATATTCCTCCCTCCTTGTACATAAGCTCTAAGCTATTGATGAGGTTACCATCAACACCAATTGTCTCATTCCCTACAGCAGCTGTGACAGAACAAACCAAAAGAAAGTTTTTTATACCTATAAATAGGGATATGATAGCAAAAATTATGCTTGTCTTGCGTCCAAGAACTAAAAAAAAGCAAGAGAAGTTTTAACTCAATACCAACAAGTCCATTTTGAAGTACTTCTATGTGTCTTTCCTTGCCTTGGATTCTGACTATCTATCTTCATGCTAACTCTTCAAGGCAGAGAAATGCTATTTCCCCACCTCTGCACACGTATACCAGAAGACTTGCATTCTCAAAGAAAATACAGTTCCTAAACAAAATGTAGTCCTCAGTAAAAGACAGTGCCTTGGCTTCCCAGATGTTCAATGTGTCTGAGCTGTTGCAGAGCTTTGTGACATCTTGCCCAGTTTTTAACCCCAGAATCCTGATTTTTTTTTTTCCTATCAATCAGGACACCAGAGTTACATCTCTGACTTAGCTGAGTATGGAGTAGAAAAACTGCCAAATTCCCTAATGAGACATAGAGACTAAATTCTCCCTTAGAAATTCTTCAGTACATTTTCTATTCAATTATATTGGTTGTGCTCTATTGATGCATTAAGGTACTTCATTTATACCAAAATATCAAGGGGCAAGAGTTAAAAGTAATTAAAGACATCTTAGCAGAAGATACAATGAGATTTTTCATGAGATTGTCAGATATGTCTTATCAACTTACTTATTATCAATCAACAATACTTTAGAAAACTTGATGATGTTGGTTACTGAAGGACCCTGGCTAAGCTTTGCAATTTTCATTTAAGAAAATGCTGGAGTTGTCTTCTACCAAGGAATTGCATTTCCTCCAGTAGCAGGAGATGCAGACAACACCAAGAGGATACTGTTTACTCAATTAGTCATCCCTTGAGCCATTCCTTCATTCACCTTTAAAAGGTTCTTTTCACTAGTGTTAAAAATGTGCTGACAACAAGGGCAAATCTCAAAACAAGAAAAATAAGAAGGAGGTTCTGTGCCCAAAACTATCAGGTTGTATTACTTTTCTCTTGATATGTTAGTAGTGGAAAATTACAGTAAAAAAACCACCAAAAAACAAAAAACAACCAGGCTTTCATTAAAAGTCATAGAGGTTGAAAAATGCACTTTCTCAGTTTGAAAAAGATTTTGAAGGGCCTTGAACATGAGTCAAACCTCTGAATGGCAGATAATCAAAATGATTACTCTTTAATGTCACTTTTACTACTTTGCTGTCAGAATGTCCAAATTTAAAAACAGTAAGAAATTTTTCTTTCTTTTCTTTGACTTCAAAATAATCAACAGTTCAAAAAGTTCTGAATCCCTTCAGTCAGATCACTCTAACTGTGGGAAATGTAGTATTTATTTTCTACAATAAAGAAGTAATAAAAAAAAATTTCAAACCTGATTTCCAGCTGGGCCTTTCAACAAATACTGTTCTTCCTAATTAATAGAGGCTAATAGAATTCCATTAACATTGCCATTATTATTCAGACATCAGTGCTCTACTGAGGTTTTGACAGACTGCTATATTTCTTTATAGCATTCCAAGATATTTCTCAGTTGGAAAAAGATAATCTGAAATTTTTGGAAGTTTTCATTGGACTTGAAAGCTATAATACATGGGAAGACTATTTTAATCATATAAATAATGTGATCATATGAACAATTTTATGATATTAATCATATGAACATACAAAAATTGTGTAATGGGGTTTCAATATGTGAAAAAATTATGATTGGTATGAAAAGACCTAGATGAGCACAGACCTCTTTCTCAAGCCTTGTGACAGAAACCAAAATTAAAATGATTAAGTACAACTTTAATGCCTCCAGAAAATCTGTTTAAATTATATTGGAAGGTGATTCCAATGTGATAAAAAAGGCAAAATGTAGCATCTGAAAAGAAGCAAGGGGATTTTATATTTTCTGGGGCTATATAAACAAGGCATGCTTCATGACCAATTGGTTGGAGATTGTGAGTTGCAAAATATCTATTCGCGCATCTTAGCTCAAAAGCTTGGCTGAAAACTAGATGTGTGATTCCAGTTTTCAATAAAACATAAAAATGGAGGAAGGATATTAGTATTTGAGGATTTTTGGGCCAAGCAGACAGCACAAAGGATAATTTAAAAAAAATTTATTTCATCTTCATTGAAAACTGTTTCTTTATAATTCCAATAGTTCATAAGTTTGAATACTTTTCTCTCAGAACTTTGCAGCATCCTGAGCAGCAGTGACAGCCCCAGAAGAAACACAAAAAAGAAAAATTCTTCTGACATCATCTTATTTGTACTTTCTGAAGGAGTTTAGGCTGTATTCTTGACATCTATCTATATGTTATAAATGTCTATTTTTGTCTTTTTAAAAAAAATTTAATTTTGTGTATGGTCTCTACCGCTACCTATATCCAATAAAAATATGCTAAATTTAAAGTGAATGAAATAACAAAAAGATTAATCGATATAGGTTAAACCACTCTAAATAGCTCATGAATCTAAGGGTAGTGGTGTCCATGTTTGCAACTTTATTCTGAAAGAAGAAAGTAGACTCCTTTATTTTTCCCAGAGTAATGATTAAAAAATATACAAACTCCAGCAAGAGACGTATGACATCAATAAAAACAAAGCCATGGAAACAGCTGAACATGCCTGATTGATTGCCTCTTTGTTTGAAGTAGGAGCAGTGGCTGGGTTTACACAGAGTTTCATGGATATTTTTTCAATTAAATGCTTCCATTTACCATAAAACAGTTTGGTTCTAACACTGGATTTTAGTTATATTTAAGATGAGATTCTGTTTAGAATGATTTGTTTACTCATTCCCAATAAAATTTTAATTGGTCTCTTTCAGAATCCCAAGTATTCCTCAAACAGCAGTCTCACATGTATAAGTATGTTTCGTTGTAATTGAAATTACAATTTTCCAAGAGTTAAAAACGTGTTCTGCACAGTAAATAGGTTATAAAGATCTCATTTGTAATTTAGATGTTATCTCTAAGGTTACTAGACCTGCGTTGGGCAAGTAATTTTGCAGTTGAAAAGAGATCTCTAGGGAAGGCTAAAACTAAAAGAGGCTTAGAAAATAATTTTGCATTCTGGTGGAATTTTTTTAGGATCTCAAATTGTCTTTTTCTTCAGGGTGAAATGAGGAAAATGCTCCCCCCAAAAACTGTGTCTGAATGAAGACTGGGAAAGACTCAAAAGACAAGATAATCCCTCCTTGGAGAAGCCAGTCAGGCAGGGAGCAGGGCTGGGAAGGGGGTTTGAATTCTGCTATTGAAAGCCTTGGTTTCTCCTTTTTGCAATTGGACACATGACTGTGACAGTTCCCTAGTTAGATCCCTCTTCCTGGCTGAAAAGAAACTCTCATATTCCAAACTAGGGGGTTTTGGCATCAGATTGTGTCAAAAAGTACTTTCTTACCAAATGTTCCAATGTATTTCATGAAAATTTTCCTGATTAGAAGTTTAATTGAAACAAGTATCTCGCCATAAAAAAGGAAAGTAAATCTGCAGCTCTGAGGGCAAGATATAAAAGTCTAAACTGAGTTCCAACCAGTAACTATCATTAGACTAAAATTTCTAAACTTCTCTTAACAAATATCCTTTTGTAAAAGTTCATTCCAATTAATGCTGTGGATAACCATTTGCTTTACAGTGTCTTGGGCAATCTTTAGACTTTTTAAAAAATAGGTTTGCATATTATTTATTTATTTGAAGTTATAGGCTCACTTTTGAAGACAGAATGGGATTGATTATCAATATTCTTCAAGAAGAAAAAAGTCCACAGGGTAAAGAAAATAACATTGGTAGACGTGTGGGAGTTTTGTTAATTGTTCTTCTTTTTTCTTCTCCATGCTTTCTGTGTATCTGCACAATGCTTAAAAAGACAAACCTAGTTTTGAAGGCACGGATTAGATATGGCCTTCAAGAATAAAATTAATAAATTATTCCAATTTTCAAATGCATTCGATATATTTATTTTTAAACCTTGTGCTAATCAAATTTACAGTGTTCATTCACAGTCCATCCATATGCAATTATTGTTCTTACATCTAAACAATGATATAAACAGTGTCAAAATAAAATAGAAATGGTGCTTCTGATTACTTTGTGTTACCTTCTTTCAGTTTAGGAAGTATTTGTGTCATTAATGTCCATCAGTTCTTAGGGCATTCTTCAAGCTAAGCTTTGCGTTTAGAGCTCTGGGTTAGCAGAAAGATGCACTGCTTCTCATGTGGTTTTCAGGCTTTCTCTTCATAAAAGGCCATGGGCATTTTGAGAGAGATAAATTACTTGTGCTGAGTTAGCTTCAAGTTATTTTGGTTTCATAGAATCGTAGAATGGTTTGGGTTGGAAGGGACCCTACAGATCATCTTGTTCTAATCCCCTGCTCCTTCTTCCCCCTGAAATGAAATGGAAACATTTAAAAAAATGAATCCTTCTATCTTCACCTTAAATCTGTTTTAATCCCATAGATAGTTCTACATACATCAAATTGACTACAGTGCTGCAGCGTTCTGGTGCAAGAATGTGAAATTTGCAGAATTAGAATAAAGAAGCCTTGCTGCCATAATGTGAATGTACACATGCTTCTCCACAAGGATATATAAATGCTGTCATAAATCAAGTGATTAAAGCCAAATAAATTGGTTAAGGTGGGCTTCCCACATTTTTCCCTTAAAGAAAGCTCTTTTTGGGGAAAAGAAACAAACAAAACATCAGAAAAATTAATAACATTTTTAGTATTTTGTACCTTCTACGTCGTACTTTTGTTTTCCCTCAGGAGACTTGTAGGTCAGGAACCTGCCAATTTTCAGTGGTAAAATGGAATGCTTGGAAGGGAAGCAGTTTGTCAAGGGATGCAAACAGGGTACTTAACAATTTAAAACTGTTAAAATATTACTCAAAAAATGTGCTTCTAATCTTCTGTCTCTTCTTGGTATTATTTTCCCCTGCATTATTGTACCTACACTATAAGAAAAACATGCTCATTTATCTCGGACCTTGTTGGTATTATTCCTGTGTGGTTTGATGTCTTTAAGCCAATCAGATGACTGCGCCATTTGGGTGGAACTTCTGTCCACTTCCTAATTTTCACCTCAGACATACATGTACTCTATCAAATACAAGTTATTTTTTGAACCAGTATTCCCTTAATCTCTGTGTCTATCACTTAACGATGCTCATGTATGTCTGTTTTACTTAAGGATTATAAAATATCCTTATTAGAAAAGGGTAATTCTTTCAAGATCTTTGTTTACCACTCCTTTTTGTCGTATTGTCTTGTTACTTTTGTTTAAACTTATCCGTGGCAATCTTCTTATAAAATGCCTCTACTCTTTTTTGTACAAGATCTCCCAAAGAATCTGATACAATTCTTTTACATACAAGGGCTTAAAATAACACAGTGTAGAGGCTTAAGTATTCAAAATAGACAATCTTTGGATTTAGAATGTTGAAAATAATGTCAGACTGAAAGAACTCAGTTTGTCTCACATCCTTGCGAATTACTTGGCTTGCTCTGCCAGCAAATGTGTGGTTTAGTGGTAGGAAGAGATGGAATGGTTGCCATAGAAACTGTCATACAATCCAGTGTGGTGCTTATGTTACTGTACCTCTGAGACAATACAAAGCTGCCTTCTTAATCCCTTTAGTGCTGCTGGTTGAATGGTGTATGCCCAGTAAAGTGGCACTTGTAGGTCCCTTGCCTGTACACTCTGTTTTCCATCTTCTTCTCAGTACAGTAATGGGCCTCCTACAAATAGTATGAAATAAACCCCCAAGCCCAACATTCAAAGGTGGAAACTTAGTGCTCTGCTTGAAAAACACACAACTTTCCCCCAGACTGTAATGACTGGGATTTTATGAGGTTATTTTACATCCTCCTAAAAATCTTTGAACACTAACTGATGTCAATAGAGATACAATGAACTTTGTTCAAAGCATAGGAGATGCCTCAGTGCAATTTAATTTTTCCTGAGATAATTTTATGTATTTAGTTCATTGCTTGCTAGAATCAGTGAATTTTGGGGACAGAATAAGACAAACTGCACAAAATTAAGGCTTAGTTGATTGTTTTGTTGTGGAGTTTGACACATTTAACATCTGCTAGATTTCATTTAACACTGTGGAACAACTGAAAGTTGTGGCCCCAGTGGAGTGGACAGCTTCAAATTAATACAGTATTTTACAGCAGCTTTCTCATTAGATTTTTATGCCAAGGCTATTTCATCAGTATTTGGTATATAGCCATTAGAATTCCCACTAGAGAGAAGACAGGCATTTATATCATAGGAAAATGCTCCAACAATTTAGGTGTAGGGAAATCTGTGGAAAATTTAAGTGTCTTTTGTTATTGCATATTGGTAACATATCCAAATATTCATTCATAAAAAGGATAGATTAAAAATTAATTAAGCTTGGCGATTATGATCTTGCCTGAAATGTGCAGCAAGGGAATATTTGCACGGCTGAAAATTTCAAGAATTTTCATTTTCCTCTTGTGTCTGAATCATGACATGTATTCAATTCTCTCCACTGCCTTTTATCTCAGGATTTTGCCTTTTAATTTGCTTGCATCTTAATTTAGGAAAATACTGTAGCACAAACACAAATTCTCTCAAATGCCTTAAATTACAGCTTGATCCTGAAGAGTTTCATTTCCAGCAGTCTAAACTGGGAGTTTTGTTCTTTTGTCCAACCTTTGCACCTATATAGGTCAAATAGTTGTAGGTGAAATCACCTGTAGGTAGTTATGAAAATGCTTTTGTGAGATGTAGGCTAATGCATCTCTGAACCGTAGCACAAGTGAAATGATACTGGCAGTATTTCAGTGTTAGATTGTAAGTTATTAATATTATTTTTACAACTCTAGATCCTGTAAAGTATAATGATTGAAAATGTTGAACTTTCCTATTTGCATACACGATGTGTGTTTTAAGGGGAAAAAGTGGTACTTGTGCACCATCAACAACACATCAAACAGGTCCAACAAATACTTGCTTTGTCCTTGTACTGCTTTCAGCGTCTCTTTTTGAGTTTTTGATCATTGCTTTGACTTACAGAGAAAACCCTCCCACATTTGAACAAATCCATGAAATGCTAATAGAATCCACAAATATCTTTCAAAGTTAATGGGAAAAAAACCATTAAAATTTTGTATATTTTTTAGTTTTGTTCAATACCATAGTTTTCATTACTACTCTTTATACTCTATATTCTGAAAATTGAAGGAAATGCCTTGCTCCAGACCAGAATCAGGGTTACATCCAAAAAGCAGGGCAGTCTACAGTCAAACTGCTGTTCCTGGTCTGAAACATGTCCTGGGTCAAAGGCAGAGAGGGGGAGAGGTTTTGGTGCTGGGCAGGTGAAAAAAAGCTGATTATTGCTTTTAGGGCCTTAAAGCTTATGTTCATTTAGGCTGCAGATACAAAGAATATTGTTCATTAAACGTTTCTCTTTTCTTTGGTGTTTTAGTATGGTTAGTTAATGATATAACCCTAACATTTTAAATAAACAGCTTTGAGAGCTTTTGTTCTAAATTTGAGATATTATTGTGTTCACAGGTACTTCATGGACACCAAAATGTAAGTTTGTATATTTCTCCAAAGCCCTTCTTTCTAATAAATCTTAAAGTCATAATAAATCACATATCTATGACTGATTAATTGTAATACCTTAATTATAATTTTGACAACGTAAGTTCTGAGCAAAAAATTTTATCAGAATATCTGAAGTGAATTTACTTTAAGGATACCTGCAATGTTTGGAAATAATAACTGTTTACAATGTGTAAGAGTATATTAGTTTTTATTCATAAACACAACCTGCTTGCATGTGTGCTTTTCCAATCACAAAAGACAACTAAAAACACATTATACATCCCACAACTGAGTTCCAAACTTTCGTTATCAAAGATGATCTGTTCATCTATCTGGGTTAATAAAAGTCAAGGAATCTGAGGTGTTGCTTTATTTCTTACTTCCTCAAGTTGGCTGACTGTAGAAGTGATGGATTTATCCATGCAGAGGCACAGGCGTAGGGCAATTATTGTACTATATCATTGTAAACTGCTCTGTGTGCTACTGGAGTAAGAAATGATTGCAGTTTCTTCAGCTATGGCAAAGTTTTTGACATATCCAAGACTTTAAAAAGTATATAAAAGGAGTAAGGGGAATTGTGTGTGAGCAAAAATTTGGAATTCTCCACCATCAAAACACAGCACCATTAAGATGACAAACACCAGTGTTAACAGCACACAGAACATGATAAAGGTCGTTTGGCCAGGAAGGTTATCTTCTTTTATAATCTGGAGATTTATAATGAATAATATGGAAGCAGAATGGATTTGAATTGAAAGAATAATTTTTTTTAATCACTTAAAAAACTAAATTATCGTAAGCAGGGAGATTTATATTTTAAGTGTCATCTAAAAGAGTTTATCTGCAGGAGTATGATGTCATTAACATCATGTGGGTTTTCCTGAGCACCAGCCCAGTAGAAAGAATTACAGCTTTTTTATAACCATGCAATTTACTACAACAGCTGGTATTTCTCTGGAAGTATTTTATACGGATGTGACCCGACCACCCACTATCAGCATTTCAGAAGGCCAATTACTATATTGTTAGTCAAAATATGATGATTCACTTTCATTTAGTGCACCACTACTGAAATTTTATAACCCTGAAATAAAATGTAATTGAATTTATATAGAGCTAATTGTGGAAACTATTAGTAACTTCATAGATTAATGATCTCCAAGATTTATGTTTTATCCAAGAAAATGGATTTATTTGAACAATTGCTCATAGAATTATCCTGATGACTATTTTGGTTTACATAGAATGTGGAATATTGGAAATGAAGTTATGGAAATTTAATTAATATTTTGCTAAAAGCCTTTTTGAAACATCATCAAATAATATTATATATATTGCTTTTATCCTGTATCATGGATTACATGAGTATCATGTTCTTTTAACTCTCCTTAGAGCATTTATGCTTTTTCTTTCTGGGTGGTACTGGTGCCCAATTATCAGAATTTCAATTTTTGATAAATTGTGTAAGAGTTTCCAAATATTTTTTTTCTGCATAATAAGGGGAAAATGAATGCTATCTAAACCAAGAGTTATTTAAATGAGGTGTTTGAAAATTTACATTTCATATAAAATTATGTGTTCACCAATTTTCTGTAAATTATTTAATTCAATAGAGAAGAAAAAGTTGGAAGAAGCAAAAAGTCTTTAAATATTGCAAATATTGAAGATAAATAAATGATTTGATTCTCAACAGGATATGAGTTGTTCTTAACAATTATCAATTTCTTTAAAAAGTGATTTTCATAGTGTAATGCCTTTCTAAATGTTATTACATGTAAGTTTACATTGCTATGTTGCTATTCTTATTAGATTGTATTACTAACAATTCTTATTCTTAATAAGTTTTGTTGATGATGTTACACATAAATATTAGTATTATGGTAGCAAAATCTATGACATATCAATACCAAATGATTCAATGATAAATTTATTAAACTGATGGCGTTACCTTAATGTAGAAATTGTATGAAATAAAAAGTTTTTCTTGCATGATGTTGTTTGTTTTGATTGTGTTTCAGTCTTCAAGCTGGCTCAATTCTTAGGAAATGTTTTTATATCTCCCTTGATAAAAATTGCACTTTTAATAAATTAAAATTATAGTCATAATTAATGTTACAATAAAAGAAACATGTAGTCTGAGACAGAGGTGAAAAAGATTACTTTTAAATGGATGTCTTCTAAAATAATATAATTATAAAACCTATTCAAAAATTTTTTTTTTAATTTTATGACAAAAATCGAAAACGTTGAGAGGCCTTTAATTTGTTTTTTTCACAATGAAACACGCTAATATTTTGACTTTTTTCCAACAATATTGTATTATGAGATTCTATGTAAATTAGAAAAAACTATTCAGTCCTCCAGCACTTTTCTCAATAGTCACAGCTGTAAGAAGCAACCACTTTCCCCAATTCTTCTTAGTTAATAAGCTTAAAAAAATAAGCGAGTGCAGATTTGGGAAAAGAAAGGTATCTGTACTTATTTCTCAAAATCTTCTGGGTTCAACACTCAAGTACTTATTTACCTAACAAGCTAAGGAGTGGTACAGAAGGACAGCAAATGACAGGTCTCTAAACTTTTCAAAGAACCACTGGGATTATTTGTCAGCATTAGCAGCAGTTTGCAGCCAGTGCAGTTTGTAAACAACCTCAGAGCTCTCTGAAGACAGTGGTGACTTCTAACAGAGGCTGCAAACAGTGCAGCCTTTATTTAGCCTTCGTGTACATGGTTTAGAGGGAGAAATCAAACCCTGGGGCTAATTGCCGTAGGCAGGAGGATCCCAAACCCAAGGAAACACAACAGCTCAAATATCTGCTCTCTTGGGAAGTTTCTTGTACATTTAGTTAGATCAATTTGGAACACTCTTGTCTTACTATTTACAGTCCTTTACAAATAATTAACCCCCAAGAGAACAAAGTGATTTCTACCCAAGACAAGTAACAGTCAGAAAAATATTGCAAGAGAATAAAGCATTATTTTCATTCCCAGTAGAATGTGGAAAGTTACCTTCTATTAGGAAAGAGAAGAAATGGGAAAATAATTCACAAAATAAAGATAAAATTATAAATAAGCCATGTCGCCATGAAGAATTAGAGAAAAATAAAAGCTGTGAACCACTGTATGGAATATTACAGACATGGAACTAACATAAATCAGACCAGTTCATCTCTATAGCTGTATATCACCAGGAAAATTACAAGGTCCTTTTTCTTTTAAATTTGAAACTTGCATCATTTGAATTGGAAAATTTTAAAAGAGATACATTATCAAATAACATGGTTTTTAAACATTAAGTTATATTATTTGGTTTTATGCATATAATTATTTGCAGTAAAATGCAATGTTAATGGGGTTAATCTACTCACCCCAGATTTTGCTGCCCGTGTTTGAGGCCAGGTCTGACACTGCGCAGCCATAAAACATTCTATCAGACTTCTGTATAAACAGTTAAACTGTAAGAGTTTGCTGTGTGCCCATCCTGCACATTCAGCCAGTGCTTGTGCAGCCCTTTATGCTCATGCTCAGCCTCGGTACCAGCCAGGCCCATTCCCAGCCTGGAAGACGTGGCATCCTGGGCTCTCATTAAAATGCAGCCATTCTTTTGCCATTTAGTTTCATGGCAAAGGAGATAAATTAATAGTAAATGTAGTTCTTCAAAGACTTTTTTTTCAGTACCCTTGCATATCTGTCTGCTTTGAAAGGTCTCCCACCCTTCTATGGACATAATCAATGCCTGTAATCAGCAGCTCTGATTATTACTCTGTTTGGAATATGAGGATCACTGTATTTGCTCCTACCTCTACTTTTTAGGATATCAAAGAAGCAATCCCTAGATTGTACTTCAATTCCCATGGCTTAATAGAGCATTCGTTTGTTCTACCCATAGTATTTAGTAGAGACTAAGAACTTTCCCCAGTTCAATGTCCCTTGCCATTAAGCCAACTTTCCAACTTAGGTTGAGAAGTGTAGTATCCAATTTATGAGACTCTGGCAAACCAAGGATCTCTTATACTGCTGTGCATTGGGGAAAACACAGGTTGAAGTTACTGAGTAGATTGATTGACATTCATATAAATACAAATATAATTCCACTAGGAACTTGACTTGGAGATACATCTTGTCCGTCAAAAAGAATTGAAGGAATCCATTTTTCAGACCCAAGAAAAGTACAGGATTCAAACTCAGTAAGCAGTATTTTCAAAGTGCTTGTAATATAGCTTTGACGGAACCATCATATCTCCATAAATTTTTTAATTATATACAGAGCAAACATATAGTATTTATCACTGATTCTAATTTCTGCAGAAATATTTTATACAGGGCATGCATGTAAATATTTAAAGATATATCTCCTAGAGTTTTATGTAAATAGTTTAGGACATGTCTTTAATTACATATTTTATGCATATAAAAATTAAATTCTTTCAGGAAAGCACATTAATGTATTGAATTTAGTGAATGAAATTCTGAATATAAAGTATTATTTCACATGTGCATTATTATTTCATGGACATTACTAGAGAAGAGGGACAGCTTGATATTTACAATTAAAGGGCTATATGTTCTTAATCATAATATTATTTTAAGCCACTTTAAATTCCAATAATTTTACTAGATTAATTTTTTTCCAGTAAACAGTAGCAATAGTGGTTATAATCTCTCAGTAGAGCAACAGGCACCCTGTAAATTCTGTGTTTGGTTATTTATTTTTTCTTATTTGAAGAGAAGACAGCATTGTATACATGCTTAAATTGGTCACAACAATCCAATAGCTGAGCACAAGAAATTTAACACCATCATCTGCCAGCCAATTTAGAGAATTCAGCATTTAGGCATTAGAAAAAAGAGAATATCTGTATTGATTTTGTGTGGCTAAAAACTTACCCTATTTTCCCGTCTCCAATAAAGATGGATGCACATTGATGGATATTTGTATTTGAGCATGACAAGCACATATAATATTCCTTCTTACGTTTTTGCATTCTCCAATTATTTTGAACACTTTTTTGGTCCTCGAGTTTTGTATATTTCTAAAGTCCTTGAATCTCTTTGCCAATAATTCATCAAAGTAGCCCATGAAAGCACATAAGATTTTTGTGCCAAAAAAATTCATTTAGAGTTAACTTCTGTAGGAATACTTCCTTTTGAAAAAATAGCCTTTTTTAAAATTTATTTTTGTTCTGAACATAGTATTTAGATGCTTTGGCTGAGCATTTGTTAAAAACATTCAGCTCCACTTTAGCAAACACTTAATTGCTTCCTTCATTTTGGTTTTAGGATTCAATTTTCTGTCACTGGAAACTCGGGACTTTATAGTAAAATGAGTAATAGTGGTATAGTAAATTGAGTAGATAAGCATCTGTGTTATTATGCAATGAAATAAAAAGCTAAGTGTGACCTGAAATATACGCCAGTGAAATGAGTGATCCTATTGAACACTGTAATCACTTAAGTTGGAAAAGTCCTTTAAAATCATCAAATCCAAAGACTTACCCAGCACTGCCAAGTCCACTGGTAAACCATGTAGGTTTGTAAACCAGTAAGGGTTTGTTTGTTTCCTGAATTTCAACTAACCAAAAGGAAAAAATGGTCTGCATAGCCTGAAGACAAAATGATGTCTCAGTGTTTCACTACTGATAATAAAGTTTCGTTATCATTGATAAGCACAGCCTACTCCAAGAGGAGATTTTTCATGGAAAAAAACCAAAACTATTACTGTCAGATCAGTGGCAGTCCCAATGATTGGCTCAAAAGCTATCCAAAAAAGTGGGTACCTAATAAATATGCATAGAGGTTTTCATCTCCATTCTTTTCTTCCTCAGTGAATAAATGAATGAAAAGACATTACTATTTGCCTATTGCCCTTGAGTTAAGCTATAGAAATACAACTTAATTAAAAAGACTTTTGACAGTAGGATTGATTTGCATAAGGGTTAGATAGGTTGGAAAGTCAGAAATAACAGCTGTTAAATAAGAGAAAATGAGCTGGCTTATAAAGAAAATGGACTCCATTATAAAACATGCTTGTATTACAGGATGTGAGTGGGAAAATGAAAGTACTAATCCATACATAGCACAGAAAATGTGTATTTCCTAAATAAGTAGGAGGGATGTTCAATGAAACAGCCATTAAAGACAGGAGTAAATGAGAAGAGAAATTCCTCATATAACAAGGACTCAAATTATTTTATTACCAGAAAATGAAAGGAAAATTAAAAGACAGCTGTATATTTATTCTTTTCACAACCAGCAATTTCAGAAATCATTGGGGTTTTTAAAAGTAATATTTTCTTTCTTACCCTCTTTTTTTCCTGCCAAGTACAGGATATTTACTAAAATTACAATAAAAGCTGTCTTTGTCAAAATAAATTAACAGCAATTGTCCTGGTTATACATATTTGCTTTTATGTTAGCAGAAGATAAAAACAGAAAATTTTAGGGACATCAAAAAATCTTACACTTTCTTAGTAACACTAAGTTGGCTACTACTGTCACATAATATAAAAATATCAACAGCATAGCTATTAATGAACTTTAAAGACAAGTAAAAAATTAAAATAATATTTCTGGGCTATATTCCTACTCATTCCATAATCCTACAAGTTATTAAGTTTACAAGGTATTTCACTGATGTTAGTTTGGTTTTAATTCCACTCTCTCTGAAAGCTTTTTGGATAACATATTTCCTTTATAAATGCCACCAGTACTCTTGCATCAAGCTCAGAATCAAAAACTCCCAGGAAATAAGTAATATTATTTCTATTTTATCTCAAGGCATGTGTTTAATGGTGTGTTCTCAAAGCTCTGTGAAACATAAAGGAAGAAATGCTTAAAGCAAAAAATGTGGCCTGTATCATGCTACTGTTGGATGACTTTGAGCTGCTTACAGAGGAGATAAAAACTTTGTGAGTTTTTAGTGATTGCTCTCTTAGGCTTAAATGTGCAGCTTAGGAAGAAGGAGGAAATCCTGGCATAAACTTGTAAGGAACATTTTAAACATCAGTCTCTAAACTTGCCCGTCTTTAATTCCTAGTATCAGAGAATCATAGAATAGTTTGGGCTGGAAGGGACCATGAAGATCCTCTCATTGCAACCTCCTTCCATGGCCAGGGACACCTTCCACTAGACCAGGTTGCTCAGTGCTCAAGCCTGGCCTTGAACACTTCCTGGAGTGAGGCATCTACAGCTTCTCTGAGCAAGCTGGGCTGCTAGTGCCTCACCACCCTCATAAGGAAGAATTTCTTCCTTATGTCTGATCTAAACCTACCCTCTATCAGTGTGAAGCCATTCCCACTTGTCCAGGAATGTCACTACATGTCTATGTCAAAAGTCGCTCTCCAGTTCTTGCAGCCTCTTCAGGTACTGGAAGGCCTCTATGAGGTCTCTGCAGAGCCTCCTCTTCTCAAGGCTGAACAGCCCTAGTTCTTTTAGCCT
Organism: Irena cyanogastra; assembly: GCA_013397155.1. Taxonomy (NCBI): domain Eukaryota; kingdom Metazoa; phylum Chordata; class Aves; order Passeriformes; family Irenidae; genus Irena; species Irena cyanogastra. The sequence continues at coordinate 52,273 of VWZV01012733.1, read as the reverse complement.
TTCCTCACAGGAGAGGCGCTTCTGCCCTCTGATCATTGTGGCCTTCCTCTGGACTCGTTCCAACAGGAACTCATTCCAACTTGTTTTTTGTGTTGGGAGACCCAGAACTGGATGAATCACTGCAGGGAAGTTGTTACAATAGCAGAGTCACCTCCCTTGGTCTCCTGGCCACGCTCGTTTTGGCGCAGCTCAGGATGCAGTTGGTCTTCTGGGCTGCAAGAGCACACTGCTGACTTTTATTGAGCTTTTCCTCCAAAAAAAACCCAAAGACCTTCTCCCGACAGCTGACCTCAATCCGTTCTCTACCTAGCCTGTATTTGTGCTTGGGCTTGCCCCAATACACTTTGCACTTGGCCTTGTTGAACTTCCCGAGGTTCACACAGACCTATGTTTCCAGCCTGTCCAAGTCCCTCTGGATCCACCCCTTCCCTCTAGTGTGTAACTGCACCACACAGTTTGGAGTTATCACCGAATTTTCTGAGGGTGCACCATTCCCACTGTCCATGTCACCAACAAAAATGTGAAAATTTGCTGGTCTCCATACCCAGCCCTGAGCAATGCCACTTGTCACTGGTCTCCACTTGGACATTCAAAAGATGGTGGACCAGAAGTGATGGTAAAAGAATTTTATCTTTCAGAAAATATACCCAAATAATAGAAAGTTTATAATCGATAAAAACTACATGCACAAAGCCCAGCAATCTAAACACTAAAAAAATGCAAGTGCATAAGTTTGAAGAGAGTAAAAAAAAAAAAACAAAACTGCCAGTCGGCAGATGAAAGTCAGACAGAGATGCTAAAATGACTGCTTATTTGGAAGCAAATTGGCCCTACAGTGAGACAGAAGAGTCATAAATGGCAAAATGTACATGTGGTGTTATAGTTGGAAATTTTTATAAAGCCTTCTGAAATGGTACCATGACCCCTCATTGTTGTAATTTTTAGATAGGACACCTCAATATTATCAAGTTCTTGAGCGATTATTGACAGTAATTGCAAGCTTAAATCTCAAAGTCAGTCTTGGCCTGTTTTGCTACAGTGTTTGGAACTTCTTCCTTTCACAGAAGGTTTTGATAAACTGAACACATAGCCTGAAAGAGACAATTAAAAATGTTTATCTTATTATAGAGATGAAAACTCACAGAAGTGCTGTAAATAGCAAGCACGAATAATTGCTTTCATTCTTTTCATCTGAAGGGATTTCCAAGGCAACTTACAGCCAGAGCTGAATACTGTGCTGAAGTGGCTGCGTGATTCCCAAGTGAGTCTGGGAAAAGCAAGCTCTGATATATCTGCAATTGTCTGCATGGAGATAGTGATAATAGAGACCTCTGACATTGTTTCTGGAAGGCTCATTATACCATACACAAAAGACTGAACAGCTGCATTGCCATAGTGATGTATATGGATAGCACTAGACTAGAGAAAAACAACTGTAAATATAATAAGCAACTTCTTATAAAAGTAGATATGATTAAGGATCACACTTAAATCCCTTCCTTTTTAATAATTCTGAATATCAATAAAACTCAGAGGTTGAATGAGGAAGAACCTTGATTTTCCTGAAATGTTATATTGTGATGTCAAGACAATCTGGAGAGAATTATATAGCCAGAACTCAAATGTGGAGGAACACTGTCTCCTAATGATGCCATTCACATAAAAGCCATCCAGGAAGATAAACTAGTCCAGCCCAATTAATGACCTAAATTTCTCCTTGCCTTTTCTTCTCCACAGGTTCATGACTATTTCTAACCCTCCTTCCCTTGGCAATTATTTCTTCTTTAGCAGCTCATGGAAAGCAGAAATTAAAATGCAGCAGTCATGTCATGTACACAAACATTTTTTTTTCCCTATGGCTAAATATGTAAGATTTGAGATGGTAAATAGATTGTTACTGTATTCTATCACTGAGGTTCTGGATAAATCTACTTATGATGCCCATAAAAACTGTATTTACAAAACCCTCAGAGTGCTTGTTTGTTTAATGTACTCTCTGCTATCTGTGTATCAGTAGTGATTACTGCCCACACAAAAGAAAACTAATACACATTGTGCCAAGATACGGTTCATGAAAATTTAATCAGAAAATACTCAATTAATTAAATGGATGGGAAATCCAGCAGCATACAGTAATCTTGAAGATCTTGTCTTTCTACCCAGCAGACATAGCAGTGATTGGTTATGTGCAGCATAACACAGGAAATGTCAATGAGATACAGAATTACTACTAGCATTGAAAAATTATCTAACCTACAGACAGCTTCAGTAAAATAAGTTTTAAGATATAGGTGTAAATTTAAGCATTTTCTTTGCAGAAGTGCATATGTGTAATTAGGAGTGGGTTGTCAGCTCAAGTGGGTTGTCAGCACATTTGCACAAGGATCTTCAGATGACAGGAGACAATGAAGTTTATCCCTCTGTTTCCAGGGTATTTTCTATCCCTGTGGTAGGTTTTTGATAAGTATTCTCCATGGCCTACACTAGTTAATGTATACAATATTAAAAAAAAAAAATCCTTCAAGCAGCTATTCATAGTAATGTTGCAAAAATAATTGTTATGGAAGTGTGATATTTATTTAACAGTTCCTCCTTGAAGACTATGAAGGGTGAAGATGAAATATTACAGAGGAAAATCAAAGAGGTGTGGAAATTGCAAAAGCTAATAAATAGTACACCAATGGCAGTCCACTTCTAGCTGATCTTTTGATGGACACGTCTTGTCTGCGGGATCAGTGTATCGTCAACACTTCAAACCTCTTGCACTTTGTGTTACCTCATTACTTATTTTCTGTGACATAAATAATTAATAGAAGGCAAAAAGAGCTTGTAAAACAGAGAGGAAAGGACAAAGCAACTGATTTAAAAGCAAGCTGTGCTTTAGAAGCAATTCTTTAGAAGTTTTGATGAAAACCGAGGCTCTGAGAATAGTTCAACATTCAATAGTACAACATTCTTGTATCATTATGTGTGAAAACAGAAGAACTTCAGTGCAATGGTATGGGTTAAACCAGCTTATCAAGTGGTCAAGTGGCCTTTACGACTTCCTATGGAACTGAATTTAAATTGCTTTAGAAAGTGACTCCAAAACTTGTGGGGCTTTGGATTGTTGTTTTTTGTTTCTTTTTTTTTTTTTCTCTCCTCTTTCAACCCCTTTTAATCGAAAGGCGACATTTCAGATCCAGAATTGGGTAACCAAAGCACTGACATAAGCAAGAGTGGGAAAAGTTTAGAAAGAGCTGTGAAAGTCTTTCAAATGAGGAAATTAGTAAAAAGTCATGAGGTAAAAATCATAGCTAGCAATTTTTGTAAAATAATACTCAAAAAAATATTCAGTCATGATTAGGCAACTTAACCATACACCTCATACTGGTTCAAACATATTTTGTTGCTGTAGTTTAAGAGAATGATGTTTGGAGATATTTTCTTTTGATAATGGCATTTTTTTTTAGGTGTTATGCATCTCTAGCTTTTTTTCCAATGCTCTTTTTAAAATAACATGAATAGTAAGAAGCTGAGAAAACAAGCTTTTTGAAATGTGTTTTCCTTGTCATACTTTGTCTGAGAACTACCATCAAACTTTAATATTCCTGTAAAATATTAAAAGAAAAAAGTTGAAAAGTTCTGCCTGCATCTAAATATTGTTTTCTTTATATTAAAGTTTTTCAGGTTATACTTTGTTTGCATCAAACTTAAATAAAGCTAGACATCCAATTTTGGAGGTGTGAATCTGCTGCATTAAAATATCTACTCTCATTATAGTTTGAATCTTGAGTTTCATTGCCTGCACTTATTGTCTTTTCAGACTATACATACTGTTTTGCTTCTCAAATTTTAAAGAGAAGTACAGTGTGCTGAATAAATATTCTCAAGTGTCTTTTAGACATTTAAAGACAGAATCCCTTGGATTTCTGGAGTCACAGGAAAGGTTTGGAAACTGGTCAGACATTGCAAGACGTAAAACTTTCCTTTGCATCATTCTTCAGACTTTGTCAGCCCATGCGCCATTTTACACAACATACAGCCAGCTAAAAAGAGAGACTAGGTTACATTTTGAGACTCACTTTCTTTTTATTTTTACTTTTCATTTTTATATTTTATTTCAATTTCTGAAGGAACAGACTTTGAATGATCACTAAGTTGTTATATGCATACACAAGTAAACACAATTTCCTTTGAAAAAAGACTTTTCGGCAAAGCCTTAAAATTCAATAATGTAGCAATGGAGTGCTTGCGCATGTCACACAAGCACTTTGTGTTTGATTCTCTAACCTAGTGATTTCTTACATTATTTAGTGAGGATACATGCTCAGAAGTTGAATCTGCAATTAGAGAGACATGTGGATTATCCCTGAGTTATATTCCGCCTGCTGCTGTAAATTCCTCTTCTTGACACTGAGGTGTACAACCAGAATATCCCTGTGATTCTGTACTAGAATGGTGGAGCTGCCCCATCCCTGGCAGTGTTCAAGGCCACATTTAATGGAGCCTTGAGCAACCTGGTCTAGTGCCCGTGCCAGGGGGGTTGGAACTAAATGATCTGTAAGGTCTCTTCCAACCCAAGCATTCCGTGAATCTATGAATATGGAGCTCTTCTACATAACAAAAGCACACTAACGTTTTTGTGCACTTTTACGTTTAATGACTAATTTATATCATTAGCCCAAGTAAAACGAAAGGAAATCACCCCTTAAAATGCTTCCTGTTTAAATAGTTAGGGGAAACAATTTTAAAAATAGTTTTTAAACTTCTGTTCTTCCATTATGTAAAAATTCCAAGTTTGTCATTTGACTAATGCTTGACTAACTTTAACGGGAAAAGGTGAGGAGGACACAAATATGGTTTAGCAGTAAGAACTGAGCTTCTGAAATGCCTTTTCTTCACCATTGACCATAGAAATCACAAAGTGTTGACAAAACGTCAGAGGGAATGTCTTTATCATGAGCGATTTCTCTTGAGGTTGACTTCTTTTTCAAGCCTGCTGCACAAAATTGCCAAAAGGATGAAAGAAGTATCTATGAAACCATTGTTTATGACTTTTAGATCACATTGCTAGCTTCCCTGGGTATTTTATTTGAAATTGAAGATGTGTGAGGACTTTGCTATCATATCACCAAGTTTTTTATATGTAAGTTTGATTTTTTTTTAAATATTAAATACTATACTAAGTGAAGATCATGTCTTCATCTGACCTGATATTTCATTCATTTTTTAGCATTTCACTGGATCTTCTTCTGGGGATTAACATAAGAAAAAAAAAATTTGGAAGAGTTGTGATGTATTTGAAACTATCTGTCTGTCAATATATCTCTCAGACATTGTTGTGGTGGGATGTTTTAAAGACTAACCAGATAGAACAGTTTAAACTATAAAACTCAGCTTTACTGCACTCATTTATTAAAGGCATTCTTTTTGCTAAGTCTTAATCCTTGCATGTCATAATCACTACCTATACAAAGCTGTTAGTGTTTCATCACCATTTTCTGCATTAAGTGTGAGTCTGCTGGCAGTGATACTGCACAGTCAGCAGTGATGGCTCCTGTCCTTACTTGTTCCTACTCACCAAGGTTGGGGTGATCTACCTTGAGACCTCCTCAATGAGACGAGTCAAGCAGAATGGGTTTGTCTTCCAATTTTCTGCATTGATGTCTGATGATTTTTTTCTCGTTGCCCTGTTTCCACCCCTAAAAGAGGGATTTCTTCTGCTCCCCCCACTACTTATTTTGTTCTTGGGCTACAAAGATGACGAGGGGATGGGAGCATCTCATGAGTAATCTGGGTTGGTTTCAGCCTCAAAAAGACATGGTTGAGAGGGGGCCTCATTCCTGGCTGTCCGTGCCTGCAGGGAGGATTCAGAGCAGGGACCAGGCTCTGCTTGGTGGTGCCCAGCAATGGGACAACAAGCACAAATGGATGCTCAGCAAGTTCCACCTAACCATGAAGGACTTCTTCACTATGCAGTAACCAAGCACTGGAACAGAACCCCCAGAGAGGCTGTGGAGTCTTCCTCACTGGAGATATTCCAGAATCATGTGGATGTCATCCCAGGTCGTGTGCTCTGGGGTGAACCTGCTTGAGCAGGTTTCAGTATGACCCATTTTGTGCTTCTGTTTTCCTCCATCTTGCCAAAAATCCTTGTAGTGCTTTTAGCAGGATGTCTTGCCTATTTTCACCCTTTTCTCCTATGTGGTGACTTTGTTGCGTTGGAGGCATAGCTGTCCCCCTCTCTCCTGTGCTTCTCACATTGCTCATACACCAATGTATAGCTTTGTGTGGCTATGCCATCCCAACACTGTAAAATGCTCACACATTGCTGTTGGCTGCACCACTTTGGCATGCTTACTTTCAAGTTCAAGGCAAGTCGATATATTAATTCTAACCCACATAGTACATTTATAATTGATATGCATCATTGACCTTTTCATTGGCTACAATGACAAGGTCTGCCAATATTTATAGATTAAACCCATTGTTTGCATTTAGAGTGTCAATGTAAACAAACTGCTTGGCCAGGAGACAGTTCAGTTTGGAAAAGTTTATGGAGGCCTCCTACGTCAATATCCACAATGAGATATGAATTAGAATTAACTGTTAACTTTAGCAGCTGCTTGTCTTTCTCTCTGCCCTGATTGATGTGTCAGTTGTTGGTATTTTTTGGGGGGTAAATATTTCTCTTAAGAACATCTGTTTCCTTTTCCTTCTGCCTTGGTGACATAATTCATTTGCCTCTTCAGTCTTTTGTTAGGACACTGTCTTCTTATGAATTCCAGTATTTCTTTCCCTCTGTGCATAAACCCTAAGGTATTTCCAAGAGGAAGTTCAGAATGTTTTGCTAAATTCATTCTTCCATCATTGATTTTCTAAATCTTCCAGCTGACTAGTCTTGCATTTCCCTACTCAGCAGCTTCTCTTGCAGAAAATTTCTCAAGGGAAGGATTTTATAACATTTTACAACCTTCCACACAAAATTACATGAAAATTTTAAAGGACCTCCTACTACAGTCCCTTATTTTTCAAAGTCCTCCAATCAGAAAATGGAAAAGCAAATAGCACAAATAAAATGGAGAAGTACACTTTTTAAAATATAGTCATGGTATAAATCACTTTTTTTTTATATTGTCATAACCTTTGGATAATTCATGAAGGGCCTTCCAGTTTCCGAGAACCTGCCCAGTCTGCGTTCCAAGTGGGAAATTGTTAATGGAATGCAATGGCTTCTCCTGATTCCTAAATATTCATAAAAGGCAAAGAATTAAAAAAAATTCTTATTTTCTGAATGCTAAAATAAAATTAGCTTTTAATATAAACATGGTACGTTTTTTAACATAAATTATTAAAATGCTTTCAAAAAATTTTTATGCATGTATAGAAATAAAATGGTCAGTAAACAGACATAGGCAACACTTGTGATAATTAAAATAGATTTTAAAGTGCAATTCATTGAGACTAATTGTTTGCAGAATGGCCAGTATGTAATCAATATTTCAATGTACAGGCTAGAAAAGCTATTAAAAAATATTCAAATTCTATTAAGAACTTCACAGAATGTCAGATTCATGATATGCTTTATTCAGCCCTGGACAAGGGTGACTCAAGACTGAGCTTTATCCCTTATTAGGCAACACACATCCTGGGGTAAAGTAGCAAAATTTCCAGCAAGTCACGGGGGTAAGTAATCCCGCCTCTCTACTCACTACCCTGTAAGACACATGTGAAGTGCTGTGTCCAGTTCGGGGCACCTCAGGACAAGAGACATGGAAGTTCTGGAGCAGCTTCAGTGGAGGTTTCATAGATGATGAAGGGATGGAGCATCCCTCTTATGAGGAAAGGCCGAGGGAGCTGGGGCTGTTCAGCCTTGAGAAAGATAACTGAGGGGACTTCATCAGTGTCTGTCAGTGCCTGCAGGGAGGGGTCAGAGCAGGGACCAGGCTCTGCTTGGTGGTGCCCAGCAATGGGACAAGAGGCAAGGGGCAGGAATTGATGCACAGGAAGTTTCACCTGAGGAAGAACTTATTCACTGTGCAGTGACTGAGCACTGAACAGATCACCCAGAGAAGCTGTGGAGTCTCCCTCACTGGAGATATTCCAAAACTATCTGGACACAACCCTGTGCCATGTGCTCTAGGTTGATCCTGCTTGAGCAGGGAGGTGGGAGCAGATGACCCACTGTGGTCCCTTCCCACCTGACCCATTCTGGGATTGTGTGATTCTCTGATACAGACAGACTGTTGAAATGAGACCAGGAGTTTGTTTCTTTAGCCAAACTGAATTTTAGCCATTTTGCTAGGTTGTGAAGAAGGTGAAAATTATTAGTGGTACTGGAGACAGGTTTTGTTATTATATGAGTTAATATTTGGTGATTCAGGAAGACAAGTAGTATGACTAGGTAGAGGCTAATGTGGCAAAAGGATGTTAAAGTGTTACTATACTGGCCTTATTCTTTGTTTGAGTGAAGACAAATGCAGTCCTTGCAGTCCACATTCCCTTTAGCCCTAGTCTATCACAGAAACAACAGGTCTGACACTGAGTTTTACAGTGTCCCATAACTCTTACTCAGTTCTATTCTTGCATTTCTTTCACCTTCCTATACCTGACCCACACAGCCAACTCTGGAAAGAAGCTGTTGTAAGAATTTACTTGAAGTGTTGAAGCCTTGCCCAAGGTGCTGTAGCAGGACATAATACATAAAATATACATAAATCTTTCTTAAAATAAATGATTTTCTTGCTCCGAAAAGGACAAGAGATTTCTGACAGAATACAGCAAAGGAGGAATAGCTCCTTCTGAGGAACTACTTGCAAATTGTTTCCAGTTTTCTGCAAGTACAGGTCTTCCACTCTATTCTGTTACCATAAAAGAAGTGCCATTTGCTACAGGATCAAGGACAAGATTTGTGTTGCAGTTCTCAATATTGCTACAGTAAGAGTAATTTGGTATAGTTCTTCTGGTTTGTATTTCGAAAGTTGATATTCAAGCAAATGCTGGACTGTTTCAGATTCCAAGTAATTTACTTTCCTACACATAAATTAGCCCAATAAATAAAGTAGTTGAACCTCCCATTAATTTAGTCAATGGTTTTTGAAAGTACTGTACTAGCTAACAATTTGTTGCCTGGAAAGAACTCTCCTGGCAATATGTCTCTTCATGACTACGGAACTAGTATCCAAAAGAAGTTTGTATTTCAGTGCATAGACATAGTTTAATCAGATTTATCAGGCTTTATTTTGGTGTCTGTGATTAATCTGTAGCCATACTCAGTAACCAAATTTATTTCAGGCCCATCATTGTTTTTTTCTTTAGGCTTAGATTTTTTTCTTCAGGGAAAAAACCCTTAATAAATGAATCCTCAGCCTGTAAATTTAAGACTTAAACGTAGAACATAATTCCATTTGCTATAATATCTGACTTCAACAATCACTGTTAGTTGGTAAAACTACTAAATAATAGTATATGAATATTTTTATACATTTGAATATTTAATCTCCACAGGCTTCAGATGTTAAAGTAACAAAAGCGAAGGAGAAATACTTAGAAAGAAACACTCAATAAGAACTAGTTTACAAAAGATATTTATCCTCAGCATTCCAGCAGAAGGACAATTTACCCCAAAATATTTCTGAGAGCTGAGGAACATCACTAGTAATTTACTAGGCAAACCTGCTTATTTTGCAGGTGAGTGTTTATGGGCATTTTCTGTGACAGTGGTTGCATAGTAATTGACTTTTTCCCTCATCCTCTCTTTTTGAAAAATTATCTGGCTTTCTTCTGGCTTAGAGGAGCAATGCTACTAATGTTCTGCTTTCTCAATGGGATCTGCAGTCTCAATGTTACAGATTTTGTTTTGGTCTAGATGTTTGCTTAACTCTACCTTTCAAAAGTAATGTATATGTAACTGTTACTGGTTATAAATTAACTTCTCAGAAAATTTGCTGAAGTATGTAAAATTATTTTAAGTTCTTAAAGTACTTGAGCAATGTGTGGTGTCAAGATATGCTTAAAATCTTTTGGACCTGCAGACACAAGGTGGTAGTATCTCCCTTTAGTAATAATTGTTTAGGGTGATATTGCTTTTAGTTAATAGCCTTTGTTCCGGCTCCTTTCTGAACAAGAGCTAAAGAAAATCCTTTGCTTTTGGTCCTGCTAACATTCAGCCTATATCTCAAACTACTGATGCATCAATCCAGTATTAAACTGGTAAATTGCAGATATGCAAATGAAATCAAAGTAAGGATCTTCATCTCTCCCAGCAAGCTAGAGAAATTGTATATTTTTCTGGTTTGTCACATTTCTTCATAAATTCTTAGAATATTGAAGAAAAGAGTGAAAAATAAGGCATTTCAGACAAACAGATCACCTTTAAAAGACTATGTTTGCCATGAAATATGAATCCCATATTTCTAGCATTCTGACAAATGATCAAGTCATGGATAATTTGTTAGGAAACTGAAGGCATTTTATTCTATAGAAATCTCACAAAGAACAGGGATCCTGATTGATAGATGTTTTTAACCCTTATCTTTTGCTGACTATCTTCTTAAGAGAATAAAAAAATCATTCTTTATGAATTCAATAAGAAAAATACTAAATAAGAATCTACTATTTAGCATTTTTCCTTTTTACAGGAAGCCTGTTAGAATGCTTTTAAAATAATTCTCCAACATTCTATGCCATTATACTCTACTTTTAATCAAGTTTTAAGATCAAGGCATAGACTTGACATTTAACTTGTTCTGAGGGATTGTCTGTAGTATGGTATCATATTCATACGGGCACACCAAACTGTGCCAGCTTATCCCAGGGATCACTTAATACTCTTTCACTACCTCTAAGAAACATCAGGATTTCAGAATAATAATGTTTGGGGGATTTTTCCCACCTGTTTGTTGTGGTGGCTGCCCTTTCACCTCCAGTCTCCAATATACTAAAATACCAATATACTACAGTAAGTTCCATTAATTATTAATTCCTTTTCAGTTGAAACCTGTAGAGGGGGAAGTGGTCAAGTCTTTGTTAAAATAGTAGGATGGTGGAATAGTCAGCTGGATCACATTACTTAGGACTGTGTGAAGTCAAGTGTTGGGCATTCCTAAAAATAGAGACTCCACAACTTCTGTGGGCAGAACTTGTTCTCATATTTGACCACTTTCTCAGGGAAAAAAATTTTCTTTATTTTTAAATGATATTTCCAGTTTTTCAATTTTGTGCTGATTGCTTCTTGTCCTGCCACCAGCGAGAAGAGTCTGGCTCTCTTTTCTTTACTTGCACCATCAGGTATATATACACATGAATATGATTTCAGAAAATCTTTTCTGATCCATGCTGAAGAGTTCCAGATCTTCCAGCCTCTCTTCATGAGGTGGATAGTCCAAGCCTATAACCTGCTTGGTGCCCCTTCCCTGATTTGCTGCAGTGCCTGTCTTTTACTGGAGAGCCCAGCACTGGACCCAGCATCCAGATGTGTTTCTCCAGGGCTAAGGAGAGGAGAAGGATCTCCTCACTTCATCTGCTGGCAGAGTTCTGCCTAACGCAGCCCCAAATGCTGTCAACTCTTCACCACAATGGCACATTGGTGGCTCATGGTGAACTTTCTGCGAGTTGCCCCAAGTACTTTTCTGCAAACGGCTTTCCAGGCAGTCAAATCCCAGCCTGTTGGGGATTGTTCTTCCCCAAATGCAAGTTTTTGCATTATGAATTTCTGAAGGTACTTTTGCATTGGTCTCTCAAGTCTGACAATGACCATCTGAATGTCAGCACAACCATCTGATCTACCAAACACTCCTTTTTCCCTTATGCAGTGCTCCTGCTACCCTTTTTTGATTTTCTGGGATCAGCCATTCTGGAACTTAGAGAAGGTGATCTTTAAAAATCAAAGAGATATCAATTCCTTTTTTTTCACCCAGGGCCTTATTCCATGCACTTCTTCCAAGCAGCTTCCTAAACAGGCCTGCTTTCCTGAAGTCCAGAACTGAAATACTCTTATTTGCCTCACTGACTCCTATTCAGACATGAACACTGCAGCCAAAGCTGCTCCCAAACTGCACATTTTCAGCCAGTTCTTCTTTGTTGATGCAGTTTTTGCTTTTCACACTTGAAATACCAGGACTGGCAATAGAAAATTACATTTCGTTATAGTGACAATCTTTTATGCTAGACTTATCTTCCAGCATTGAAATGCTTCTAGGAATCTGACTTTCTATGAAGATAGCAAGGCTAATATGTATCTTTTGCTATGCAGAAGAAGGTTAACCTGTTTGTATTTCAATTATTTTTCCATGAATTTTTGGTGCAGATGTTTAGTCAGCCACTCCTCATGTATGTTTGTGTAACATGTGATACTATGGCATAATTGCTTTTCTGGAATGAGTTTGTGATTTCTTCATTACTCATATGACAAGGTGTGTTGGTTTTGGCTGAGGTAGAGTTAGTTTACTTCCCTGTGGCTGGTGTGGGGCTGTGCTTTGGATTTGTGCTGGGCATAGGGTTGACAGAGATGTTTTTGTTGTTGCTGAGCAGAGCTTACAGACCAAGGCCTTTTCTGCTTTTCATACTGTCAAGCTGGCAAGGAGATTGGGAGTGCTTGGGAGGTGGAGAGAAGTCACTGCCTGGACAGTGACTCCAACTGACCAAAGGGATACTACAGACTATATAGCATCAGTATAGGAGAGAGGGCAAAGAAAGGAGAAGTGGAGGCTGTTCTGAGTGATTATATTTGTCTTCCCAAGTCACCATTATACATCATGTGCTCTCGTGGGAATGCTGAACACCTTCCTGCCTATTAGAAGCAGTGAATTAGTTAATTTTTAGTTTGCTTTCACCTCTGGCTTTTGCTTTTCCTATTAAACTGCTTTTGTCTCAATCCATGAGCTTTCTAGCTTTTTTAACCTCCTGGTTTTATCCCCAGTCACACTGATGGGGAAGTGAGATGTGTGCTGCTGGGCTGTTGGCTAGAGTTGAACCATCACAGAAGGCTAAAAATGAGAAGTGTCAGGTTCTCCCAGATGAATGTTACAAGCCTCAAGGATGGATTATCTGTGACAGGATGATTGAGGAATAGTCAGAGAATGGCTGAATAAGAATAGCTCCTGGAAAATCAGCCCATCAGTTTGATGACTGAGTTTTAATTAGGAATCATGACTGTTTTCTGGAGAACTTTGTTTGAACTATTTAGAACTTGTATGACTTAACTCGATCAGGTGAGAATTAGGAAAAATTCTTATTTATCTCTAGGTTAATTTTGGTTTAATTAGAGAGGAATTATGAGTATTGGATTGGAAAATATTATCAAATCTAGGCTGTTCTCTGATATAGGGTCTGAAAAATATTTTAATAGTTGTGGTGGAACCTCATTTCTTAAGCAGGGAAATTGTACTGTTGGGAAGGTTTTTTTGCATTCTCACTGTGCAGGCTAAAACTAGATTTTAAGGTACTCCCAAAATAAAACTGGAATCCTGATTAAGTGTGAGAGCTAGACATTCTAAAAACAGCGAGGGCTAGAAATTCCAGAACACTATCGAGATTTGGAGATCTAGATGTCCTTGAGTTCCACTTCCAAGCCTTTTGATTTCAACCATTTGTGAGCAAAGCAAAGCTGCAACAGCTCCAGTTTGCAGCACTAATAGTGTGAGATGAAAGAAAATGCTAAGATTATAGACAGATATTATTTCTCACTGTTCAGAGCTAAACGAATCAATACTTTGTTCTTAAATTGCATTTTCACTATAAGAGAAAGACTGCCAACTTTCATCAGTTGCATTAATACTAAGTGCTCCCAAATTTCAGAACGAAATAATTATGTTAGACTAATATGTGATTGAAAATAGTTTCAGTTATATTGATTTACACTGTAGATCTGAGAATGGAATTTGCAAGCTTGGCAGGTTTGTAAAATAGAACCTTTTAATAAATCTAAAAATATTAGTTATACTGTAAAGTTCAGCATTTAACTATTCTATATGGCATTTAGCTATTAAAGAAACAGAAGCACTGGCAGTTTAAAAATGATCTGATTTTATCAAAATATATTTCTCTAAATGCAGGAATATATTTCTAGGATAAAATTAGAAACAGTTAAACGATTTACTTTAAATCTGGATGTAGCAAGTATATTAAATGTGAAAAGAAAAATTAAATCATGAATCCTGGAATATGTGTGCCGAGTAGTTGGATGTGGGCACAGTAGTGCAGGACCACATCTGGATTGCACCTTCCAGCACCAATCATTATTTTCTCATGTAAGAGAAATGCTTTTGACATACAAAAATTGACCCAAATAGGTGTTTTTTCCTTTCCCTAATCCTCTTCCTTTCTTATAACGTGGTATGAAAAGGCATATGGTCTGGAGTTTCAGGATTTTTAGTAGTTGTGGTTTTGCTTTATTTTACACTAAAATTTACTGTGGATCTCAGGGTACAGTTGCTCCACTTCTGTTTCATTGTTTGGCTATCTCATGCTCTAAATAGCATAAATCTAAGATCAAGATTTCCCAGTACTGACATTTCAGATGTTTAGGGAGATAATGAATCTGTATTTAATTTAATTTAATATACACATCTTGTATCATTGCATTATAAATTTATTATGCCCACCTGTAAGAGGAATGGTGCACTTTAGTTCTTGTTCTCATAAATGCTATTTATTCTTTAGCTTCACATATAACCATAGCTTCTCGTGCAACATCCTTCATGCAGTTCTTGAAAGGGAGATTGGCTTACAAAAAGACTTCTCATGACAATGCCACAGGGCCTGGCCTGCTGGTTTCAGATTCAGCAGAGAGAAAGTGTGCTAAGACTAAAATTCAGAGATCAGAAATATATGAATTGTAAATGAACTGCATAGCTATTCCAGGCCACTGTTAGGGTTTTAAGTACAAAAAAACAACATTTCTTTGTTCAAAATAAACAACTTCAAATAAGATATCACACATTTTTAAAGAGGAATAGTCAAATGCTTATATCTTTGTGATATTCTCTAACATCACTGATTTTCTGTGCTTGCTAAGCAAGGGAAACTGTAGAATTTTTTTTTTATTACTGTAGTACATGCACAATGGACACATTATTTCTCTTTCATTGATAAGGCAAGAAGAGTTCCAATTATCAAGAAATAGAGGTTAGATATTTTAAAGACATGAAATCTTGATTACGTGCAACTTTTCCAAAATTCCAATCTACTCTTTTTTGATACTATGGAAAAATAGCAAGAGGTTAGCTTCTCTTGTGGTTTTATTCAGAGATATATTGTGTGTTCCTTCATTATAAAAAGTATAGTTGGATAGAAGTTTAAATGAAGGAATATTTCTGCATCTTACTTCCTGTTGTCTCATTATTTTGTTGAATTCATGTAATGGCCTGAGTTGGAAAGGACCTTAAAGATTATCTCCTCCCAACCCCCCTGCCATGGCCAGGGACACCTTCCACTAGACTGAGTTCCTCAGAGCTCCATCCAACCTGGCCTTGAACACTTCCAGGGATGGAATATGCACAACCTCTCTCAGAAACAAGTTCCAGGGCCTCATCAGTCTCACAGTAAAGAAGTTCTTCCTAATATCTAACCTAAATCTACTTTCTTTCAGTTTGAAGACACTCCCCCATGTCCAGGAATGTCCCAGGCATCACTGTCACTCTGGATCCTTGTAAATTGTCTCTCTCCATCTTTCCTGTGGGCTCCCTTCAGGTACTGGGAGGCACCAATTAGGTCACCCCAAAGCCTTCTCTGTTCCAGGCTGAACAATCTCAAATCTGTCAGCCTTTCCTCCCAGCAGAGCTGCTCCATCCCTCTGATCACCTTGGTGCCTCCTCTGGCCTGGCTCCAGCAGGTCCCTGTCCCTCCTGAGCTGGGAGCCCAGAGCTGGATGCAGCCCTGCAGGTGGGGTCTCAGCAGAGCGGGGCAGAGGGGCAGAATCCCCTCCCTGCCCTGCTGCCCACGGGGCTCTGGATGCAGCCCAGCACACGGGGGGTTCTGGGCTCCCAGAGCACATTGCAAGTTTTAAAATACTTCTAATAGTTGTAATAAATACTGAGAAATCAAAACTATGTTAGATGTATAACTAAATACCTGTCTGGGCTCCATTTTGAGAATAGATAGCATGTTTTAAAAAAATTCCAGTCATATTCCTGATTTCCAATAATGCCAAGTCATAGTAAAGTACATCCTTGCAATGGATAAGATAGAAGAGAAAATAAACTATGCATCCCTCATTAGCTGTCTTATATTAAAAACAGTGGGAAAGCACAGGAAAATTATAATTTTAGATGCCTTTTCTGTTTGGTGTTTTCTATTAATCTCCACTATCTTACAGATAAGGAAAAATCAGACCCTCTGCATATGAAGATTTTAAGTGCTTGGTATCATTCTGCCCAAGAGGTATGAACAGGAGGTAAATACGATCCATTAGTGTGATTATTTTACACATAGACAGGTATTGAACAACTTCACAATCTAGTCTTAATGTGGAAAAAAAAAATCCTACCTGGTAATGTAAGAATAATATCTATTGTGCTGTCAAGTTGGGCTTTAAGTATTAGAAAGGTAAATGTGCAGACCTTGGAATAGTGCAGAACAGAAAAAATAGATGGCATTAATTTTTCTGGCAAAGTGAGACTTGAGTGGAGAGCTCCAGGATACCTGTGACCATCTAAGCCCAGTTCCTGTGCATCTTTTATAACAGCAGACTCAAGAAATTCTTACATTTATTTCCTTATGGAGGCAAGCTAAATACTAGTCATCTGTCAAACAATTGCCAGAATAGCAGTCTTCACTGCATGGTCTTTTTTACCCAAACAAGAAACTTTGAGTTCGAAACAAAACCCCTTGTAACCCTGTCAGTCCTGCTTAACCTCCATTAGAGACTTGAATTTGGCTGTCTGTCTTCTCTGAAGTCTAAAAGCTGTTACTTGGCTGTCATAAACTGGGATGGCTGATGGTCATGGCTATTGCAGTGGATAAAGGCTGGAGCTAAGCAGTGAGGAGAATTAGAAAAACCAAGCCACTTGCTCTTTGTGTGCTGTTCTCTGTAGTGAAGATGGAGTCTGAGCTTTTCCATATGATGCCAATCCACCAATTTTCATATGTACGTCCTCAAAACATTTATGAAAAAAAGGATGATTCAAAAATAATCGGTTGCAGTTCTTCAAAACATCAGGTTACTATTGAAAATATGCAGTTATAATTCCCCTCTATTTTTTAGAATAGCATGTTCAAATTATCTAGTGTTTTTGCAGGGAAAGAATGTCATGAAAAGCAGATAGTAACTTGCTGAAAAGTGCAATAGCAATAAAGAATTTAAGTGATTTTGGTGAATTCAGGTAAAAGGGTTCTATTTACATGCATTCTGTTTGAAATTCAAATGTGAAAACCCACAGGAAATCAGGAGTATATTTTGGAACATATTAGGTATAATAGAGAAGAGAGAATAAAATCCTCTCTAAGGTAAATGATTGCTAAAATATTAACCAGAGTGAAAAGCATATAACTTTCAGGCAAATAAACCCTCCTCTAGACTCCTCTTCCTCTTGAAATCTTTTATTTTTTTAAAGGCATTATATTAGAAATTATATGGGTAAAAGAAATAACTCCCAACATTTTAAATTTGGTTTGTACTTCTAACATAAAGGTACAAGGAATGAAAAAGAAATTACTTGAATGCATGATTTTAGGAAATTTTAGAAATTGCACTGAAAAGTGACGGGAAAACACTTAACCTTCCTCTTGGTGTACAAGAAGAAATTTCTTGTTTCATCTCTCCCTTTTGTATCAGCAGTGGTGTGGCAGCAGGACCAGGGCAGTGACTGTGCCCCTGTGCTTGGCACTGGTGAGGTCACATCTCAATCCTGTGCTCAGTTTTGGGCTCCTCACTGCAAGAAAAATGCTGACGTGCTGGAACATGTCCAGAGAAGGGCAACAGAGCTGGGGCAGGGTCTGGAGCACAAGCCTGGTGAGGAGCAGCTGGGGGAGCTGGGGGAACTCAGCCTGGAGAACAGGAGGCTCACAGGAACCTTTATCACTCTGTATAACTCCCTGACAGGAGGGTGGAGCCAGCTGGGGAGCAGTTTCTTCTCCCAAGGAAAGACTAGGTAAGACAAGATAGGACAAGAGGAAGTGGCCTCAAGATGCACCAGAGGAAGTTTAGATTGGAAATTAAGAATAATTTATTCAAGCAAATAGTTTTCAAGTATTGGAACAAGCTGCCCAGGAAAGAGGTTGAGTCAATGTTCCTTGAAGTATTTCAAAGGAATGCAGACATGGCAGTGAGGGACATCTAGTGCTGGGCTTGGCAGTGCTGGGTTAACAGTTAGACCCGATCTTAAAGGTCTTTTACAACCTAAACTATTCTATGACTTTTTACTTTTAAAATGAAATCTGTTTCACTACTCACTACTCTGCCCTTGGGGGGGTTGAATGTCCTGCCTACATCTCTTCATCTGGGAGAGAAAAGGGACATTTAACTTATTTTATTTTCCAGGTGGAATGTCCCACCTCTCACTTTCTCAAAAGCAAATGAAGTGCAAAGTTCTACCCTGACATGTGGCCCAGCCTTTTTTCTATTTAAGCCAAGCACCCTGGTTTGTTAATTTCCTATCTTGAAACAAGGAAACTGAGATCACACTCATTTTCCCTTTTAATGGTACCCACAAGTGTTTTCTTGCAGTGCCATAGGAAAATATGGTGCTTTGAAAGTTTTTAAAGTGAATGTTGTTCTTTCTGGTATGTTCTTCATACCTACAGCATCACAACTTGAGGCACATCACCATGTACCATCCTACTGCTCTGGTAGTGCTTATTCACCCAACTGAAGTATTCACCAGCTGCCCCTCAACTTTCCGAGTAGACTGTGGAACCAGATAATTAAAGATAAATCAGGACAGTCAGTGGTCAGAAGAGTTTAAAAGCAATTGTTTCTCAGGGATTTCTTAGCTTTCAGATCTTTCTAATCCTGGAAAAAGAGATGGAGGAAGAAAGCTTTTAAGCCAGTTTTGTCAGTATTCTAGTCTCATGTGTAGCTATGGGGGAAAAAAGTGTTTGTATTTCAACGTGGGATTAGAACAAATTTGGTACCTCAAAACTCCATTATGCAGACGTAGTTCTGATCCAGTCCCCTGAGGAGCAGATAGAACAAAAAAGTGCAACATCTGTCTTTGTTTCTACAGCACATTTTATTTTGGAACAAATAAATGAATTCTCATGGCCAATTCAGGTTTAGGAGCAAGAGAAAGTTATAGTCTAAGTAAAACCTAAATTAACAGTTAAGCAGTAGCATCCATGCTCCCATTTTAGATGTGGCTGCTTTCTTTTGCTAATATTTACATTTTCTGCAGCTACTTTAAACTGGATAGTTGATGAGAGCTGTATTAATCACTTTTACTTCTTTGAAGCTGCTCACTGGAGAATAGGAAATAAAAAACTTCCAGGGATATCTTAAGGGAAATATAACCTCTGTAGTAAATGGCTATTTTGTTTTTGTTGTTCCCTCTTCTCCCAACACGTTAAAGTTGTGCTCTAAAAATTTAGCAAAGCAAGTACTTATCTTCTTACAGAAAACATTAAATGCATTGAATTAGGGAACAGTGGCAGTTGGTCCTTCACACAGCTTTATATAAGATCTTTTTAAAATTATAAGCAGGAAAAACAATGCTTTTATTTCACAGAATATAACATGGCATTCTATTATGTTTCAAGAAAAAAAATCATTCTTTTTATGAGAGAGAACATATACCAGATCATGTATATTATTTTTAATAAATCACTAATCATTAATTGCTCCAGTTTCCTTTCATATTTTAGTTTAAATGTGAGTTAAAATCAAAATAATGCATAGAAGCTATTCTTATGCTAATATATACATATTATTGCAATTAACTACTTGCTACTTCTCAATGATGCTGAAAACTTCCTTTTACTGTTAGGTTGAAAGTTCTTTCATGCAGCATCTTGTATTTCTACATACCTGTGCTATTTTTATAAAAATGTCCATTCTAAGACGGCTTTTTTTTTGTCTTGGTGTGTCTCAAGAATTCCACTTATGAGATGTTATATTAAGATACAGAATTCCAATTCCACATATGGCATTAATCCAAATTAACAAAATACAGCTGAGTGAAGCAACTGGCTAAATATAGGAATCTATATAATTAAAGATACTTTTAATAAAGATAATTTTTAAATTCAGCTATTGGAATTTGGAAATGAATTGTAAATAAGCATTGTAAATAGACGGAAAAATTCACAAAGGTTATGCAAAGCTGCTCTTCCTTTAAGAGTTTTTTTGGAGACATTTTGCTGCTTCAAACATTACCATAAGTATTACAGTAAATTTTCTCTCTTGACTTTGCATGACGTTGTAGAAGTGTAAGTTTTGCATTTAGTTACTTGTCAAGAAAAAAACCAAACCAAAACCAGCTAATCAAGCAACCCCAGCTTTAGGCTGTACTCATAAATGCCAGTACATTAGATTAGATTGTTTTAATTATTTTCCTTTGTGTTTATTCTCCACTCATAGTTGTTGTGCTGTGGCTCTGCACAAACCAGGTACTATGCTTATGCACAGAATCACTGCTCACACTTTATTTAGGAACCAATTCTCAGATGTGGGAAATAAACTGAAACCATGACAAAAAAGAAAATTCTGAAACAAGTTTAGAATGAGAATTTTGGATGTGGATTTATGCTGTGAGGATGTTGTCTTGGATCATTTGAAGGACAGAAAGTGGTTGCCATAGCAAACCGCTACAATCTACTGACCCAGACCAAAAATTAATCTACTTTATTCACTGGAGATTCTAATTAAGATATAGCCAAATATTATTCGTTTAAAGTGTCATTAAACATAAAATTTGATAGCACACACATTATTAGTAATAAAGACAAATAAATGTGTGAGAGGAGAACACGTGTGCTGTCTGTGTGTATGATCTGTGCTGGCAGCTGTTCTAAGTGAAGCAAGCTTCAATTTAATTTTAGCTGCAGTACATGTTTGAAGACAGCTAAAGGCATAAATCAGAACAACAGCAATAAGTAACATTATTATTATTATTATTATTGCTATTGTTATTTTATTATTAATGGAACTTCTTCGATACATAAAAAGAACCAGAATGTGAGGTCAACATCTAGGTGAGGTTTTAGATCATAGATTCCATGACTAATACTTTAATTAATGAAATTATATTGATTTCCTTTTCTTTCCTCCTATTCATAGGAAAATGTTTAAAATATGTTGAAGATGATTTTTCATAGTGTCTTGAGCTTCAAACTGATTTAAATCACCAACACGTGCAATCAGTGTGTAATCACTGCTTCTTTTCGTTGTTCTTTATGAAAAATTCTATAAATTGATGCTATGATACTGTTTTCTAGTTCTTGTGATACTGAATGCACTGTGTGGATGCATCTCTTTGCAGGTGATTTTTTAACAGTTGGAAAATGATGCTACCTCTCCATGAGCCTAATTATACACCCACTTCTTGAAAAATGTATTATTAGGTATTGATCTCCTTATAGCATTTGGTACAAAAATTTCATAAAAAATAAGGAATTAAGAATGTCAAGTTAAGATAAAATGTATAAAAGTTAATTTTAATAGATATGGTTTGGCTAAGAGAGTGATGGTGATCAATACCTTGCAATAGAAATTCTATTATTGCTGTTTGCAAATAATTAATTGATTAATTATTAACCATGAAACCAACGCAGCTTAACATTTGATGTAATTAAGGGACAGAGTCAATGAACTTGTGCTGGAATGCTCATTAAAAGTTAATTGAGCAATGTAAAGATTTAGATTGTCCTAGAACCTCGATTTGTTTTCAGAGGCTTTCTGCACTGGATGCTCGTGGCCTGCAGGGACATAGAGCAGACGAGAGATTTGGAATTTATAGCTCAGGGAGGAGTTTAACCTCAGGCATCAGCTTTAAGTCTACTGATCTTGTTAAGAGTAATACAGCTACTATTTGTTACAAAAATAAACAAAAAAAAATTACAAGAAGCAAACACATTTTTCTGTTTCTGGCACTTAGATCTGAGTGAATGTGGTCGGCGCCTATTCCACCTTTATTTCACAGTCACCACCAGTTACAGGGCAGCTCCTAAAACCGCAGAGTGCATGGCATGACTCATCTGTGGAAATTTCATTTGATATCTGAGATCAATGGTGTATTTAATGCATCTAGAACCATAGATAATATCATTTTAATTAAAAATGCTAGCAGAGTAATTACTTTTTAAGCATATGGCCGCAGATAAGAAAATTGAATGACACTTAAATTGGGTTTGTAAGAAAATGAATTTGCATTAAAAAGTAGCTATTAGCCATTTCAGTGCCAATGTGTGAGATCAAGGTTACAGATCTTTGCTCTGCAGGTTGAGAAACCTGGTTTATGAGAGCTGATGTATTTGGGCTTTAAGGAAAATGAAGTCTCAGTGATTTTTCTCATCTCAGTTTCAGTTTAATTAGTGTCATCACTTGGAGAAGCACTTGCTCCTTTTAGGGAATAGTGGACAAATGGCCCCTTCAAAAATCAGGGGGAAATATCATGGCTCTGTAATTAAAGCAAGTGGACAGTCAAGACTGGGGGTGAAGGAACTATTTAATTTGATTTCTGCAATTTATTTATTCTTTTTAACCATGAAATATTAATCCAGTTAAAGTTTCAGTACAGTAAGGTTTGAAGGGATATAAACTGAGGAAGAAAGCACAGAAAACTCTTCCTGATGTTTCATTGCCACCTTTCTGATTCAAGAGATCTTTTTTCCAGGTGAGAGTTGGGATCTTAGTAGCCTTAAAAATTACTTTGGTTAAGTTTTACTATATGAAAAAAAAAGTTAATTTTATTCATTTATCTCTCAGCTTATGTCTAATATTTCAAAGCAAGTTTATAAAGATAAATTCTTATAAGGACACCAGGAAAAAAAAACTTTTCAAAATTAACAACTTTTATTAATTTCTACTTTTGGCAATTCCTTTTTAATATTTAACCTGCCAAAAATAATAAGGGAGTGGGAGCTGAAAGTGCTTACTCTCTACCCAAAATATTTTTTCTTGGTATATTTCCTTAGCAGGGAATTATTTAAAAATCTGAATTATTCTGAATATCACAGGCTTTTCTGGGCTCACTTTAGTTCACATCTTCATATTGTATATTGAGTTGTATCTTGTACTCTTTGGCAAGGAGAAATAGTGCTGTCACTGTTCATTCTCAAAAAAAATTCCTAAAACAGCCTCAGACAAAACAACAATGACAACAAACAAACAAAATAATAACTGCAAGCATCCCCCCAAAAACAACACCCCTCTCAAAAAAAGCCCTGAAACAAAAACAATTCTACCACAAAGACATCTTTTAAAAGGAAGGAAAATACCCAAGTTCTGTGTATGGGTGAAGAGTACATTCACAAAATATGCTTTTTGGACATTATCCAAAAAACCTGACCTGCTCATTTCATTAGACTTTATTGAAAAACATTTACATCTGCAAAATTCTTCAAATCTTGTATGACAGGTGAACATCCTGGCTGGAAGTCAAGATGTCAGGAGACAACGATGAATATTACAATATTCCAATTTTTTTTTTTTTTTTTGATGGGAATTGTAGCAGTGACATGTTAAGCTCCAAGTTCTTTAG
Organism: Irena cyanogastra; assembly: GCA_013397155.1. Classification (NCBI taxonomy): domain Eukaryota; kingdom Metazoa; phylum Chordata; class Aves; order Passeriformes; family Irenidae; genus Irena; species Irena cyanogastra. The sequence continues at coordinate 28,658 of VWZV01012733.1, read as the reverse complement.
CTACAAGGCTCTTCTTGGACAATTGTGAATGCTATGCTGAAATGAAAACCAAAATAATGCAGAATAAAGAGGATACTTCTGATTACAGAAAGGAAGTAGTTGAGTTGAGATGCTGGACAAAATTAGGCAATATTCTGTTTCAAAATTACATGTCTTGTGACAATTGGACCTACCTAGAGTGTTACCATAAACCTGTGTTGCCCAAAAGATGCTCCTAAAATGCTGTTTGATTGGCTCATGTTATGAATGTGTCTGAGTAGAGGTAATAATTTTATTGGCAAATTTAAATTCCTACACCCATATATGTTTCTTCTGACTACCAGATAGAAAAACAAGAAAACGTACTTTATGCTTATATTAAATTGCATATTGCTTCTTAGAATTATTAGAAAAAGTTACTATATGAATAAAATTATGGGGGGGTTGTGAATAAAATTGAGGAGAAAATTTTGAATAAAATGTTATTAATTAAATTTTTATGACTAAAATTAAGTGGTTTCCCAAGGCAACTGGTGTCAATTACCATAAATATTGTGAATTTCTTGAGAAGTTTCTACCTCTCATTTTATCTTTTTAGCTTCTCTACTTTTTGCTAAGAATTGCTTTGCATATACCTCCATAGATATCCCTAAATGTTTATTTTTGTGGATCTGGCTTTCACTAATGGGTAATGACACTTCTGGTGCCATCCTAAAAAGTCTATGCATTTTTCTACTTCTTAGCAGCAAATTTACATTTTGTTTCCTAACAAACTGAGAGTGGAGTGTTATGTGGAGTGTTAGTCAATAAAATATATGATAGCTCTAACTGTTGCTAGTCCAGGAGAATTCTGCATTTCTTCTTGGATATGTTCTTGCCTTGTCTCCGCAAAGTTTCCTTCTATCCAGCTGACACCCAGCCTACATGGTGCCACAGTGTTATTCCATTACAGATCCAGAATTTACTTCACTGCCTTACTTCACTGAATTTCCTGGGGTTCCTGTTGAACCCTTGCTTCAGTCTGTCAAGGTCCCAAAATGTAACAACCCTGTCCTTCTACACCCTGATTTGGTGCTGTCGCCTGAAGAATGTGCTCTGGGTAGCTCCAGCACCTGACTGCAATTTGTGGGTTTTTTTCCTGCTGATTCAAGTTTGTGAGGATGGCAGGCCAGATTAATTCATGTATTGTCTACACAACCCTGTTCACATCAGTCCACTTGGATTAAAATGGTTCACTGTTCTCTGTCTTCCCGTGCCAAATAATTTATCTCCTGGAAAATCGTCAGACTGCTAAAGCATGCTTTGTCTCTTAAATTGAATGATTTTTTTTCTTAGTGCAAGAACTTGAAAATTCTTTTACCTAATTGATATAACTGTAATGAGTAACTGCAGAAAGAATCTCAAACATATAAGGAGACTTCTCATTAGAGGATCTCCCTTGAAATGTTTCCCTTTGGGAAAGAAGGTTTCCTTTGCAAAACACACCTGGGAGTTTATCTCAGGTTACTGAAGTGATACAAACACAGATACAAAACGAGCCCAGCATTGCAGTAAACACAGGTTTGGTCACCTAGGATAGAAATGATGATAAGTCTAGCAGCTTCCCAAAAAACATGCAATGAGCATTCCTTTTTTGCCGGGACAAAAAGCATTTGATGACAAGTGGAAGGTTTTAAATTTCCCTTTAGAGAAGATTTCACTTCTTCTCTTTTGATTGGCTTATTCCCTCACATTTCAGAGTACAAGCTCAGCACTCTTCTGCGTAATCACGCTGTATAATGGTTTTTACTTAAATGAGAAAAATAATAGATGGTCTAAGCCCTAAGTATTGTTTTTTGTTAACATTGCCCTCCTTTTACATATTTTTATCACAGATGGAGGAATGCAGCTGTAGTAGAAAGCTCTATTCAAGCATTCCTTTGTTCTTAAAATGGTGCTAACCATGCTAAAGTTTTGGATTTGATCCCTGTAAGAGCCATTCACTTAAGAGGTGGACTAGGTGATCCTTGTGGGTCCCTTCCAACCCAGAATATTCTGTGATTCTGTGATTCTTACATTTGTCCATTCCCATGCTCACCTACTTTCTTTTTCTTCCTTTTCAGTTACAAAGACATTTTACCCTTCAGAGTCTCATGTTACACCACGAAATTATGGTTGAATGCTACCAAACACCCCAAAATAACCATTTCTCAATCGAATTAGTCAGTGTTACAGATTGCTTGTGTACAAGAAAAAAGAGTTGAAGTTTATATGTGTGGAAGATTTAGTTTTCTTTTGGAGGAAGGAGATATAATTGTGTAATAAACTTGTTGTTCTAAGTGTTCCCTCTTTTTCAATATCCTTCTTGTAGAAAGATCCATCTATGTTAATTTTTCTTAGCTGAAAGTGCACCTTTGTCAATAGAAATGCATTTTTTAAATCACACTACTATAGAAATGGCTGTAAAGCATTATTGAGTGAGCAATTTTTTCTATTTTTTTTACTTAGGAATAATTTTAACACAGTAAATTAGAAGCTTTGATATTGACTGTTATATTTGCTGGTAATATTGTTAAGTCTAAAAGAGTGTAAGAGTTTAGGGTATAAAACATCTTAAAAATGAATAAACAAAGACTTGCCACTTCATTTCCATAGCAAATGCAGTGACAATTATAAACAACATTTTTTAGAAAAAAGACAGAATTCTAAATTAACAGACAGAACTCTTTTTTAAAAATATTTTTACAGCTCAAGCGTGAGGCCAAATATTGGAGATCTATTCAGAACTATTCTTTTTCTGAAAGCTGTCACTTTGACTTTATTATTTGAAGTGCAGTTTTCTAAGCCTGAAATAAATAAGGACATAGATATTTACATGTGTTGAAAGCATCTTTTTACTTTTTTTTCCTAGAGTATTTCACTGGCACAAAGAGTTTTTAATAGCAATCTAGAAAAGACATAAAATGGAAATAAAAGAGTAATTAATATCAAGTATCAGTTACTACAGACTTTCTAAAGCCTAAAATAAGTCATAAGGCTTTCTCAGTGTAGGTGGTTTATTGACTAGAAACTAGACAAGCTTCCCAAACTGTAATTCTTAAAGGTTTATATTTTGCTAATTGAAACCTTTAAGCTGAAGCTCAAATTGTCTTCTTCCATAAAAGATGCCAGACCTGGTGGGTGTTTGTAACAGCATCAAGCTTCCAAAGAAGAGTGTAGGTCAGGCACAGGGTAGATACAAAACCTCAAGCAGTTCCTTTCATGGAATGTTCCAAACAGTTTTGTTTCCTTTCTTTCTGGATGCAAAAAAATAAAGAGAATTTACAACAGAAAGTAAATTCACTGCAGTATGTTTCTTTTCAATGGAAACAACAAACTGAAACATGTAAGAAGTTAATTTTTTTGTAACTTGAAACAGGAACTAGGGAACTGACTGATAAAGTTTCCAAGAATAAAGATCAGCCATCCTAATCTTCTTTTCCAAGGTGGCATTAACCCATTGATTGCTCTGTCCTCCACAAAGGCCTAGCCTCTTATGATTGATGATTCCTTCTATGGGAAAGATGGATTTCTTTTAAGCCTGAAAAAAAAAAAATTCTGTGTGTTTCAGAGACTACTGATGCTGTACTTGCTTTCCCATAGGAACTCATGCAGAATTTTGCCCAGACATGGAATCTCTGAGACAGATGTTTGGTTTTAAAGGCAGCAGCAAGAAAAAAAGACAGATCATGTCCATCAGATACCTTTCAAGCTTCTCTTAACCTCAGGTTATATGTGGAATAATTCTGGAATTATAAAGTAAAGGTGGGTAAAATATGGCACTTTCTCATACAACAAAAGGTATGCTGGGTATAGTCCTCTCACTTCCCTTAGAAATTTTTGTAGGAGAAATTTTTGTGACTTACCCCTTTTTTTAACTTTTTTTTGGCAGTAAATTGGCATAATTTTAACGCCATGTCTTCTCTAATTAACCACAAACTGTGTTTTTTGTTCTGTAGGAAGAGGGAGTCCCTTACATGTGAAATTTACTTTAGCTTTACTATCACATATTTATTTAATACTTAGCAGCTATATTTTCTGGTCAATAAAACATATATTCCTGGATTTCCAAAAAAGAAATCTAACTGAACATTAAATAAATAAGATTTAAACGGTTCTTTTGTAATATTTGCAAAACTCTCAAAATAATTACTTCTGTTCTTCTCTTTTGAATTTTCTGTCCTTCAAACAGTAACTATAGTCATTTAAGCTTCTTACAAATTCTCTCTGAAAAGCTTCATACAATTTATTTGGTGATTCTAATCAAAAAAGTTACAGCAAAGCAATACTTAGAATTTCACTACTGTGCAATCATATTCACTGCCCAGAGCAACTATTTTGTAGTTCTTTACACTGGGGAAAATATCTAGTCATTAGTTTCTTTAGCTAATTCAGAGACATTCAGCATTTCCTAAAATATAACTATTAACTAGGTTAAGAATTCTCTCATTAAAATATCCACTGTTTCTTTCATACACTATACTTAACTTTTAAAAGAAGGATGTTAGCTTTAAATATCCAGGGTTTTTTTCAGCCACTGTCACCTCTTTCTTTTTAACAGTTATCATTTTACCAATGCTTTCTGTGGTTGAGTTTTGAGTTGGAGGTTATAGCTGAATTTAATGACCTTGGTATTAAATGCCATGTTTAAAGATTCAGATGTCTTATTGTTTCAAGAAAAACCTTGGTAGACATTCTCCCTTTTCTGTATCCCAGGAGACACATTCCCCAGGTGTCACCATAAGTGAGCAAAGATTTTAGCAGCTCTAAAAGAACATGGTGTGGAAGGCTGTGAAATCCAGAGAATTTATGATTAGACATAGGTGCATAATGGCAGCTGTGCAACCTGTTGCCTTTATTGGGGTTTTTTGCATTGCAAAAATTTCTGTGAAGTTCTCAGTTTATTGGTTTTTTTTCTAATTAAATAGGGAGACCAGATTAGAGGTAAGCCTTTAGTTATGTGGGGTATTTTTTTGTTTTGGTTTTTTGATTTTTTTTTTGTTTGGTTTGGGGTTTTTTTGTGGGTTTTTTTGTTTGTTTGTTTCTTTAATTATTTTACTTCCCTTCCAAGTAGTATTTTGCTCTACTGGATTTTTTCTTGATATTTCTTTTGGTCCTCAGTGTAGCATTTCTGTCTGGCCTGGAAAATGCTCAAAACTGTTATCAAAAATAGCAGGGGGTCAAAGGTCTTTGTGGGCTCATATAAGTGTTTTTATTATAATTTTATTAGTGAAATAGTTAATACTTTCCATCTCTAGGGACTGTATTTCACTGTTAGTGATGACAGAAATGAAACACTTGCCGACAGAATGTGGCTTTAGGTACTTTGCCTGTGGTCCATGGAATTGTGGTTTTTCTTTTTTTTGACTTGCAGTCAAACATTACTAATTTTTTATCATCTCTCACTGTGTGCCACCTTGCAGTTGGACAGTATAAATTACAGGCAACAGTCAGCCTTCTCACATTGTTTTGTGTCTCTCAGACATAATGACTAAGATTTTCAGTGATTATGTGAATTTCTAAAAGGTCAGTTTTTCTATGTTACTTATCATACTCATAAAATGTAGATATTCTTATCTTTTGGCTTCATTTGACTGCTGAATCTGCAGGTTTTAGTAGAATCATGGAATAGTTTGGGTTGGAAGGGAGCTTTCAATGTAATCTGGTCCAACTCCCCCTGAAATGAGTAGGGACAACTAGATCAGGTTCATGAAAGCCCCATCCAAAGTGACCATGAATGTTTCTAAGGATTGGGCATCTGCCAACTGTTGGGGCAACCCATTCTAATATTTTCCTAACCTCATTATAAAAAATTTCCTCTTGTATCTAATTTCAATACAGCCTCTTCTACTTTAAAACCCTTACCCTCTGTCCTATCACTAGAGTCCCTTTGTTTGCTTGTTTTGTTCATTTGTGTTCTTTTTTAATGCAATATAATTTAATTATTTGTTTTATTCTATTTTTATTTTCTTTTCCAAGAGGGTCTGCGATTTGAAGAAATAATGTGAGCCTCAGTTGCTGTATAACTACTGATATTTAATGCTGATTTATTGTTTTGGGAAAAGGGAGAAGCTGTATAGGTGTGACTGATAATATATCTTGGAAGTTCCCATATCAATCATAAACAGATAGAACAGCCTTCCATACAAACATGTTTTTAAAAAGGTACATGAGCATCAGAAGGGGATAGTGGAAGCACCTTTCATTTAGTGAGACTGCTTGTCCTGCCTGCTTAGGGATCTTGGAATGTTGCCTGGAGACTTAGGGCCCTGACAATGTGCTAAAAGGGCCCAATACAAACCCCATTAATGTCAGTAGAACAATCTCCATAGAATTACATGAACTTTAAATCAGGATAAGCAAGTGCTCCTGTCAGTACTTTATCTGAGTCATGTGCAGGCTCACAAAGGTGAGGAGAGGTTTGCAAGCTGGAATAAAACACTTCCAGGTCCCAGCAGTAAATCTCAATAGGAATGATGTGATGGCCCTAAAATGCACTGGGCTTTGTTTTGTATTGGCATTACTTAACAATATGAACTGGTAACTTCTAATAGACATGAAGAAGAAAATTATGTGGACAGAAACACCCCTGTTTATCAAAATAAAGTAACTTGCAGGAGTTCTAAAAACTGTGCTTCCTCTCTAGCAGATTTATTGTTTTCCTACATTTACAAACTTTCCTAAGTGAGAATTTAGTTCTGCTCTACAGCTGAGGCAGATTTTAATAATTCTTTTTCACGGTACAAATTTTAATGGTGGAACGACCTCTTGCCTGTCAGCAAAACCCACATTTTTCTGGGAAGGAGATAAAAGCACAATTGAACAGAGGATGTAAACTGCAGCTTGACAGATTGACATTAGTAAGGCAGAAAGGACATGTATCTACTCTGACTTGGCACCAGCCTTTCCTCTAGTCTTTTCATTACCTAGATATTGTTTGCATAGGCTTTGGAATCTTTGAATGTAGACCTTAGATACAGCTGGGAAATTTTGCTTTCATAGCAGCTGTCAAGGACCTCATCAATGTCTATAAACATCTGAAGGGTGAGTGTCACACGGATGGACCTGGCTCTTTTCCATGGTGGCCAGCAATATGACAAAGGGCAATGGGGAGAAACTGAGGCACAGGAAGTTCTACCTGAACATGAGGAAGAATTTATTTCCTGTGCAGTGACCAGGCACTGGAACAGATCACCCAGAGAGAGTGTGGTGTCTCCCTCTCTGCAGATATTTCAGAAGTACCTGGATGCAATCGTGTGCCCTGGGATGACTCTGCTTGGGCAGGGAGGTGGGACCAGATGATCCACTGTGGGTCCTTCTCACCTGATCAATTCTGGGATTGTGTGATTCTGCAACAGGAGCTCCAGTCAGTCCCATCAAATGTGTTTTTCAGTATGGGGTGAAAGAGGAGGAAGGGTGATGTGAAACAGTGCATATTTTTTTTTATATATTTGGTGTTAAAATTTCTTTGTTGTATTGAAGACTGGAAGTTTATTGACAGTTTAGCCTATAATCTCTCTTTTTTCCCAAACGTTTTCTGAAAATTGAAGTCTTGAACAGATGAGATAAACATCCTTAGCAGAATCTCAGTGAGTGTATAAAATACAATTTTAAGATGCACACAAACCAGAATATTATTGTCTTACAGAAGATCTCTGAAACTGAATTAATACTTACGATGCAATCTAATACAAGAAAGGTACATAACTGCCTCAGTTTTAAGACTAATTGCACATCACATTGTATTGTCAGATCTGCCAGTGTCCAACATGATTGTGCATTATTACAGAATAAAAAATACTGCCAAAGAATGAATAATGCACCTTATAATGGCATACATAATTAGGTTTGTGTGCTTACAGGAGATCAGAACACTTTTCAACATCAAAAAGATTAATTCAAGAGCTATAATGTACAGTGAGATCAAGAACAACTTTGGAATAAATTTCCACCTCTTCTTATTTAGAGTGAGATGTGAAAGTGAAGACTGGCTGCTGTGTAATAATGGCTGATATATTCTGTGTCCCTGGTGAACTCTACTGTCACCAGGTGAGGTGAAGATTCATTCTCTTTTGTTGCAAATGTTCCATTTTGGAGAGGTCCTTCTTTATACAGTGAGCTGAAGGAGAAGTACATTTACATTGAAACAAGTCCCAAAGTGATCTGATTATGACTGGTCAATGTGCTTCCCATAAACTTACCAAGTCTTAAGATATGTAGAAAAATCCAACATACAAAGAAACTAATAAACCCCAACCAATCAAAAATAAATTCCCAACAAACAAACCCGATCTCCTCACAAACCAACTAACAAATAAACCCCAACCAATACCAAAAAAAAAAAGAAAAGGAAAAAAAAAGAACACAAAGGATTTTCCTTGACTGCCAAGTTAGATTATCTGCTACTATAGGTCACTCATGATCTAATCTTGTTCTTATACTTCCCTTCATTAGAGCTAGTCTGTGTCTGCAGGGGTTTTTAGTCCCACTTTTAGGTGCTGCTTCACACCTTCATTTTCTCATGGTTAGAAATAACCTTCTAATTTACAGTGCAATTTTCAGACCAAATTACATACCTTTGTTCTAGCACTGATATTGTCTTCTAGCTTTAATAGCTTGTCCCTCTCCCTTGGGTTTGTTCCCAGAGGTACTTACAGAGAACAATCATCTGCCCTCTTATCTTGTGTTTTGCTAGGCTAAACAAGCCAAGCTCTTTCAGTCCGCTCATGTAAGATAGGCTTTGCTGTCTCTGCACTAATTGTCTTCCAAAAAAATTTATCAGAAGGCACACTTACTGGAAAATATAGTTTCAGAGTAAGCTGCAAAGCATACAGAAAGCCTTCCACATTTGTTTCAGATCTAAGCCAGAAAGTTTTCATAAGAAACTGGTTTAAAACTACAATTAATTAAATCTGTAAATTGAAATTACAGGCAATCTAAGTTCAGTTATAATGATGCTACCTTATATAAAGAAATTTCTAGAAAATGATACTAGTCCAATTTACTGTGCAGCACAAGTTCCATGCCAGGGTTATTTCTGAGGGACCATGCTCTATGGAGGGGCTTGTGCTGGTGCACTGAGAATAAATGAGTGAAGGAAAAAGCATGAAGCAAGGAGTCACAGAAATAAAACTTTGACATGGGCAAGTCCAGAAGTAGAAACCTACACCTTAAAAGTCTACTTCTGAAGTGTGCTAAGGATGCAAACCAGTGTATACAACCACATTCTAACCTCAGCTTCCTGAACCACCAGAAGACTAAACAAAGGGATTGGGAGAAACTGTGTGTAATCCTCATCACAAACAAGAGAATCTGAGTCCAGAAAGGAGAAAGGGGAGGTATTGAACAGAAGTTGAGTGTTCAAAATGGAAAGATGTTTCCCTAAGTGTTGGTTTAATTATTTATTGTCTTTTTTTTCTTCCTATGCAAAAGCTGCATCAATAATTTAAAAAAAATCTTAATTGGCCATTAAGGAAATAATTTCAAATTCTCTGTGTTGAGGCTTTTTTGGCTGTCTAGGAATCCAACAACTATTGAGGATGGTACTTGGAATCAAATTCTGAATTTAAACACAAAAGTATTTTATTTAGAACCTCATTATCTAAGCTTAACCATCATCCTTCAGTGACCTTAAATCAGTTGCCATCCGAGTTTCCTGCAGTGTGTAAACTCCTGGCTTCTGAAGGTCGTGCCCATGAGGACCTGGATTCAAACAGACCTACCTCCATGCAGGAGGCTCAGCAGCTTCAGCAGTCAAAAAAAAAAAAAATCAGAATTCAGTTATGTCCTCTGAGTGAAGACCAAATAAAATCTGAACTGGTTTTATTAATTTGGTAATTAATCCCCTTAACTTTAATGTTCTGCCCCTGCATGTCTTATCCTAGGTCAGCCAATGAAGAGAAATAGTTTTTTCTGGATTACAGACCATCCAGCCTATTGCAACTCTTTCTGTAATAAGGCTCCTTGTTTTTATTTGCTTGTATTGAGAGTGGTGATATGGGCAGAGCCAGCAGAAATCTACATCTTAAAAGTCTTCTGAAGTATGCTAAGGATACAAACTGGTGTAATACAACCACATGATTAAGCTTTTGCAGAATTTTGTGGTAGCTCCGACTAGTAGTCTTGTATTTTTGAATTGTTTCTCTTGATTGAAAGAGAGTAGATTTAGGTTAGATTTTGGAAAGAAACTCGTTACTGTGAGGGTGATGAGGCACTGGAACAAATTGCCCAGAGAAGCTGTGGCTGCCCCATCCCTGGGAGTGTTCAAGGCCGGGTTGGATGGGGCTCTGAGCAACCTGGTCTAGTGGAAAGTGTCCCTGCCCGTGGCAGGGGAGTTGGAATTAGGTGATTTTTAAGGTCCCTTTCCTCCCAAACCACTTTGTGATTTAGTGATTTCAAGGGTAACATACTCTTAAATCTGTTCTTGGTAACGTTTTAAAATCCATCAGTATACGTATATACTCATTATTTTACTTTTGTTACATACACTACTTTTCTACTGACTCTCAAAATTTTATCATTTCTTACACTATTTGATGATATGTTTTCATTTAGTGCTAAAAAACAGCGGAGATGAAACAAGTAGTCATGATAATTTATTGTAACTGATGATCTTAAAGCCCAGCCCACTGAGCCATGTGGTTATACAAGAATCTTTTTTTATTGCTATCATACTTTTGTAGCTATCAGTTATGTTGCTTATATGGAAAACCTTTTTTTCTTTATTTTTCTTTTTCTTTAAATTCTAATGAAATCAACTTACTAACAAAATGTAATCAAGGGTCCAAATTATGTATCTGATTTTAGAAAGTGCTTATACCATTACTAAAGTATGAAAGGGGTTTAGTCACATCCCAGCTAAATCATAGTTTTGCTACAGCGTTTATAATTTGTTATGCATATGCGTATTCACACTCACACATACACACACACACACATATTTATATAGCTTTTACCAAAAATATCTGAGTAGAAGGTAAAATAAAATTTTCTTCTAATAGTACTTTTATGTTGGGTAAGTCGCTCATTTTGTGTAGGTAAATGGGAGAACTTTTGGACTAATGAAGAAATTTTCCTTACTTTGATAAAATACTTGTGAACGCCTCTACACTTTTAATTAATTTCATGTCCCATAATGTATTTTATTAAAGGCCTGGAGATATTATGCCTTTTTAATGACATATTTATCTCAAAAAATTGATTTATGGAATACCTCTGTACAAATGTTTGGTTCCATTTCCAATACCTATCAGTTCTTAGAGCAGGTTAGGCCCCTTAATTGTCTGCAGACTTGTATTTCTGCTCATCATTAAACGCAAAGACAAAGATGCAACAAAGGAAAGAACTATCAGTGAAAAGGAGATAAGGAAAAAAACTTTAAAATTCGCAAAACCCCTTAAAATTTAAACAGTCATGATTTCATAAAAAAAAAATCAAGTATAGACACCTGTCATCTGAATACTGTGTGTAAGAAACAAGTAAAGAAACAGAAAGGCAGCCAAAAAACAATTAGTATGATGTTCTAAGCAAAATTGCAGGCTAAACATTGATTTTAAACTTCTATGTAAGCTATTGAAACCTACCTTGTGTTCAGTGTTGTATTTATTTGTTCAGAGGGCAGGCTCTGTGCTAGGGTTAAAGCATCATTCTACTCTGATAATGAACTGGAAAAGTAAAGTTATTGAGGAAAAGGTAAAAAGGCGGGACATAAATTTTATTCCTTTTCTAGAATAGCTTATCATGGTACTCCCTAAGGAATGAATTTCTTGGAATTAGAGAACCACAGAATGGTTGATGAGGAGTTCAGCATGACCTCGTAATGCGCTCTGGGAGCCCAGAGCCCCCGTGTGCTGGGCTGCATCCAGAGCCCCGTGGGCAGCAGGGCAGGGAGGAGATTCTGCCCCTCTGCCCCGCTCTGCTGAGACCCCACCTGCAGGGCTGCATCCAGCTCCGGGGTTTCCCCATGCTTGAGGGACAAGAACCTGCTGGAACAAGTCCAGAGGAGGCCATGAAGGTACTCAGATGGCTGGAGAGCCTCTCCTGTGAGGAAAGGCTGAGACACCTGGGACTGTTCAGCCTGGAGAAGAGAAGGCTCCAGGAAGTCTTTACAGTAGCCTTCCAGTGCCAAAAGGGGACCACAAGAGAGCTGGAGAGGGATTTTTTACAAGTGCATGGAATTACAGGACAAGGGGGAAAGGCTTCAAACTGAAATAGAGTAGGTTTAGATTTAATATTAGGAATAAATTATTTACTGTAAGGGTAATGAGGCACTGGAACAGGTTGCCCAGAGAAGCTGTGGGTGTCCCACTCCTGGAAGTGTTCAAGACCAGGAATTCTGGGATACTGTGACTGTCTAGCAAGGAAACAAGGGTTCTCAAGGCTCAAGTCACTACTGCCAGCCAAAGTGATCAAGGGCCAATATCACCTGAATTTTTTGTTTATTTGCTTCTAGTCCAGTACCCAGTTGAATTTACGTCACTTGAAGTCACATATCAGTTGTCTACTTCAATAGTAAATGTAATACAGAATTGCCTTGATCCTAGAGAAACAAGGCATGTCTCACCACATAATTTTTTTCTCCTTTCCTTTGTGATGCTATAAACACACAGGGCAGTTAGTACATGAGGCAATTAGGTTATCCCCCTCATNAAAAAAAAAATCAAGTATAGACACCTGTCATCTGAATACTGTGTGTAAGAAACAAGTAAAGAAACAGAAAGGCAGCCAAAAAACAATTAGTATGATGTTCTAAGCAAAATTGCAGGCTAAACATTGATTTTAAACTTCTATGTAAGCTATTGAAACCTACCTTGTGTTCAGTGTTGTATTTATTTGTTCAGAGGGCAGGCTCTGTGCTAGGGTTAAAGCATCATTCTACTCTGATAATGAACTGGAAAAGTAAAGTTATTGAGGAAAAGGTAAAAAGGCGGGACATAAATTTTATTCCTTTTCTAGAATAGCTTATCATGGTACTCCCTAAGGAATGAATTTCTTGGAATTAGAGAACCACAGAATGGTTGATGAGGAGTTCAGCATGACCTCGTAATGCGCTCTGGGAGCCCAGAGCCCCCGTGTGCTGGGCTGCATCCAGAGCCCCGTGGGCAGCAGGGCAGGGAGGAGATTCTGCCCCTCTGCCCCGCTCTGCTGAGACCCCACCTGCAGGGCTGCATCCAGCTCTGGGGTTTCCCCATGCTTGAGGGACAAGAACCTGCTGGAACAAGTCCAGAGGAGGCCATGAAGGTACTCAGATGGCTGGAGAACCTCTCCTGTGAGGAAAGGCTGAGACACCTGGGACTGTTCAGCCTGGAGAAGAGAAGGCTCCAGGAAGTCTTTACAGTAGCCTTCCAGTGCCAAAAGGGGACCACAAGAGAGCTGGAGAGGGATTTTTTACAAGTGCATGGAATTACAGGACAAGGGGGAAAGGCTTCAAACTGAAATAGAGTAGGTTTAGATTTAATATTAGGAATAAATTATTTACTGTAAGGGTAATGAGGCACTGGAACAGGTTGCCCAGAGAAGCTGTGGGTGTCCCACTCCTGGAAGTGTTCAAGACCAGGAATTCTGGGATACTGTGACTGTCTAGCAAGGAAACAAGGGTTCTCAAGGCTCAAGTCACTACTGCCAGCCAAAGTGATCAAGGGCCAATATCACCTGAATTTTTTGTTTATTTGCTTCTAGTCCAGTACCCAGTTGAATTTACGTCACTCGAAGTCACATATCAGTTGTCTACTTCAATAGTAAATGTAATACAGAATTGCCTTGATCCTAGAGAAACAAGGCATGTCTCACCACATAATTTTTTTCTCCTTTCCTTTGTGATGCTATAAACACACAGGGCAGTTAGTACATGAGGCAATTAGGTTATTCCCCTCATCACCCTAGCCTTCCTTCTTAATGCTGAGGCAAAGAGGAGGAGACAATACTGACTTTTGAACAGTTCAGCATCTTCCTTTATCACTGAACAAGAAGAAATTTCAGTCTGAAAAGCAGTCAATGTATTACCTTCTAAAATGTTAAAGCTATATAAATATGTACACAATAATTTATTTTGACTTTATGCTTTGGACAGAGGAAGTAGAACAAGAATCAGAATGGAAAAAGAGGATAAGTCTGAATGAAAAGCTGAAAGACCAGTGAGGCTGTAACTGGTTCATGTTTTCTTTCGACTGCAGCTGTACACTATGTCCCCTACCATGACAAAATGAAATTTAAGTTCTGCTTGCCTTACTAGAGTTACTTGTATTTTATCACTACTGGTGATGACTGCTTGGTAGTAAAGTTTCAGAGTTCATATCTCGATAAATTCATGTTGCTGTGCTTACTTCTGCTTGATTGTACCAGGCATAGTCATTCAGGCATCAATCTCCATAACTAGGCTGTTCTTATGGATCAAAAAATGAGGAGAAACAGGATACTATCTTGAATAAACACTTGATTATATTGATAAAATCCACTGGAAAATACAAAGGAAAATATTTTTGTAGAAAATATGGATATCTTAAAAAATGCAAACCTGCTTTAAAATTGCTTTTAACCTGCTCAGATATCTAGATCTCTTAATACAAGCAAGAATTAGTGAGACTGGGAACCATGTACTGTCTTATACTTTGCGTGAGTCAGTATTATTGGTGGGAACTTTGTGTGATAAAGGATGTGCAGGAGACATCTAGACTGATCATCTTGTTACTTTCTTCATGAATAGGAGAAATATCGGCCTAAAACAGTTTAAAAAAATCTGTTCAAAATATCTAAAAATTCTTCCACTGATTATGTATGAAGACATAATATGAGGACTCAAACCTTCCTGCTAAAGCAGACTATAGAACTGTTTAGGATTTTCTGTTAAAATACTTATTCCTCTGTTAAAGATATCACAATTTTGAAAAAAATTAGCTTTCTTAATTAAAAACTATAAAGATATTCCACCTGAATTTTAAGTCACCTCGAACAAAATGGAAGTTGTTGTTTTGTTGGTTTTTTTGATTGCTCAAATTGCAATCTGAAGATACTTTATAAACCTGTTATAGCAAAAGAAAATTACTTTAGGGACTAAAATTTATTTCATATCCATGTAATTTGTAGCTGGACATAGTGAAATTCAATTTAAAACTTTAAGTTAAGCATATGATAAACTGAATCTTACAGGGTAGATATGAAGTAGGAGTTGAAATCATTCAGTAAGGTAGAAAGTGGAAAAGCATGTGATAATTATCTTACATGATGCCATAAAAATTAAATTACAGTACAGATTCAATGATAAATTGTAGTGAGAGATGCAGAATGAAATTCTTCATACACAGGATTTGACAAACCACGTTTGCTTCATTTGATAATCAAAAGCATTCATGAGATTGGGTACAATTTGGAAATGTCTAAAGGAGTCTAAAGGAGTACCAGAACTAGCTTTGCTGATGTAAAAAATGTTGTAGCATATAATGCTACAAGGGAATCCTTTAACAGTGAGCAAGGACTACTAGGAGAAACAAATATTAATGGCAAAGCATATATTTGTCTTGAGGGGCCTAAATGCACGCAAGTGAAAAGATAAACAATAAAAAGGATGTAAATAAAAAAAGAAAACACAATGAGAAACAACAAAAAAACCCACTCAAAACCCCACAAGAGATGTAGCAGGACATTTTTTATTTCTTTAAGTTTAATGCTATTCCGGAAATCTGTGAGAGCAAACCGTGAGGAATTTTGATCAGTGTCAATAAATGGGAACTGAAAAAGCTCCTTTTGAAGACTTTCAGCAAATCTAAGGTGGAATTAAATCAACAGACAGGTCTTCTTCTAATGAAGCAGTCATGGATCATGTACAGTTAGCTGCAAGCAGCAAACAGAAAAATTTTGAACTATAAAATGTACTTATACATTTGTAGACTGAAGGATAACTGATAATGACACAAGTTAGATTAACTGTTAAGATGTGTTAGATACAAACATCCTAGTCATCAGGGTAAAAATTTATAGCAATTTAAATGACAGTTTAATGCTCCCATATATCTTCACAGAAATATGGATTATAGGAGCCTAACCTTTTTTCCCTTGTGCAAAGTAACATTTTAGTCAATGTATTGAGAGAGAAATAAAATGTTCTTATTAATTATAAAGTAGTTGCAATACTCATTTCAGCTTTTTTTTTTTTACTAAACCCCTCAGTATCAGTGATACCTTATTTTTTTAAGAAAACCAAATATCCTAAATGATGAAACCCTCAAGGACAAAAGAGGAAGAATTAACTTGAAAAATCAGAAGAATTGGGATCTGAAATAGAAACAAGATGGTACTGCTGTTCTTTCTAAAAAAAAATGAAATGTTGTTTCTCTTTTGTGACATATAAATTCAGTGTTTGCTGTGGTACAGAAAATGTAGGAGGTGTTGCATTAAGTGCAAGAGTGAGTCAGGATGTGCTCTAGCACTTTTTCCAAAAATGCTACCATCAGGAGATTCAGAACCATGTTGCAAAGAAAAAAAAAAAAGAAGGCAGTCTGATGAATCACCCTTGCCAAAGACATGGAAAATACCTTTAACAGACATCTGAAGGGTGCATAGGCAGCAACATCACAAACAAAATAAAGATGTTCTAAAAATTGTGTTCCACCATTTTCCCAAATGTGTGTTAGGCGTCAATTAAACAAACTGCGTCTTCTCTACTGTGCTTTGCGCATGAATGTGTGTATAAAAATAAACAAAGAATGTTTCTGAAACTTTTAATTGTTCTATCTTTCCAACCCAAAACAGCCGGCTGAGGGATTTTTTTTTTCTGGTCTTGTTCTGTTAATGTGTTCATTTAACTGTGATTAAAAAAGACGGCAACTGAACAGCAAGAGAAGCTAGAGGGTGAGGGAGAGAAAAATACAGATTTTCTGGAAAATCCCTAATGTAACTCATTCTTTTTCCTTGCCCTCCAGTCACCTGTTTGTTTACTCCATCTCCTGTTATGTAGGGGTAGCGCTCTGGTGGTTCTGGTGTGCCAGACAGCAAGACTTTTTCCAGCATTTGTGGGATAAGAGTCTAATGACCGCAGTGCCTGCAGGACAGCTAGCAAGCTTGTTAGACACATATATGTTCAACTCCCAGTGTATAGGAAGGCACTGAAAATTAAACTCATCTGCAAAGCTGCCTCTCATTTTAAAAGTAAATCAATGCCGTTTGCACACTGAAAGTTGAGATACATTTTTTTGTAGTACCAGGGAAGTGCTACTATTCAAAAAGCACGTTAGAAGAAATCTAATCCTGTTTGGCAAAAACTGGGTTTTATGTATTGAAAGTCAAATTATATTAAAAGCATTCAGACACCATTGAAGTTATCCCTTTATTTGAACAATGTGATAATGCCTATATGTTTTTATCTACTCAGTCAGAAATGATAGAGTTTAAGCTCCAGCAAAGAATTAAATAATGCACCCTAAGGTTTAGAAAATCAGTCCATTGAAATAAAAAAGGGATAATTCTTACTTATTTGATTGTTTATTTAATACCAGAGACTTTGCGTCTGAAACATAACACATTAAGGAAATTTGATCTTAATAGAAATGTCTACATGAAAGCAGTTAAATGAACAGATCTTAATGCAACTCCAGATTAATTCAAAATTCTTTGCCATATGTAGTCTGGAAATTGAATCCCTACCACATCCATGTACTACTACTTATATTTCTAAATACAGACTTGATTCGTGAGTAGGGTCTCTAATAATTTGGGATTAATGAATTTGATCTGACAGACAACTAAAACCTATTAATTTTTTAATGGATAGGCTTTGTGTTTTGATTTGCAACATACGTGTTTTTGATGTAGATCCTGCTTTAGCAGGAACTCCCAGTAATGAAAGCTTGGGTATGCATAGACTAAGGATTGTATAAAATATTGTATAAATATTGTATAAAAATTGTATAAATAAAATCTTATACTCTTTGTATATTTGAGTCAGACTCTGTACGCAGGAATTATTTTAGATGGGATGAAAACACTTTCTTTTTCTGTGCTTTCTTTGCATCTGTCCTCTCTGAACATGCAGGAAGGTTAGCCCAAGATTTCTTAGGCTGCATACAGAAAAGGTGAATGAATAAGTTGTTAACTATTCCCTTACACACTGACACCAGGTGACAGCTCAATTATTGTTGCTTTTGGTCATTTTTTGTAACTGATTAACCATGTGCAATTTTTTTTTCCCCAGATAGCATTGACAATTAGCAGAGGAAAAAATATATGATAGATGGAGATTTGGTATTTAATTAAACAGATTTCCTGGAGATTGCTTGGTCCTGTAGCATTAAAAATAGATAGCAAAATTAATTTGCGTTGATTAAAAGAAATGTTCTGTTACTTCAATCAATACAGAATTTGTGAAATTTCCTAACAGTAAGATGAAATCTATTTGTAAAGTAGATTTGTAAAAGAACTACAGTGCTGCGAGTGACATATGTCCACTAAACTGTGTAAGAGAGGAGTTTGATATAAAATGGATAAACTGGCTTATAAACATTGCAGAATTTTTCTTTTTGCATTGAAGTGTGTGGTCCTCAAACTATGCCAGGCCTTCCTGGGGATTCATTTGTAGTCATTTCCATATGAACATAGAATGTCAACATTTTTTCAGACTTCACTAATTTTACAAGCATCTATGCAATGGTAGATCAGGCTAGATTCTAGAGTTGAAATAGTATACTTAAGCTTTTTCTGTAGGATGTTTTCAAGTGAGATAGGGCAAGGCTGAAAGGAACGACTGGAGTATGCATCTAGAAATCCAACTGTTCTCTTACAAATAGACTCAATATTTCCCCTGTCTCTCTAATGGCTGAATCTTCTTTGCTTCACTTGAAAACTCTTACCAGCCAGGGTGAGGAAAGAATGTTTCTTCAATTTACAGATAACACCAAGGTAAGAAAGGTTGAGAATGCACTGGAGCAGGTCAGAATTCAAAAGGGGTGGGGAAACGGCTTGGGAAAAACATGGGAATGAAGTATTGTAAGGAGAAAATATACTGGCACAATGAACTACATACTGTGGCACTATTTAAAACTTTGCAGCCATTGTATTTTTGTCATGAGTGTGTTTCCTGCCTTGTTCCTGAGAATATTATACAAGTCTTCCTCTTCTTCTAGGGATATGCAAAACCTGCCTTCTGTGAAAGGCAGGTACCTGTGCATAGAATCACAAGTGGTGGTGTTGAGTACACAGAGTCTGAGGTGCCCCAAAAGAAGTGGGGATTGCACTGCAGGTTCCTAGGAGCTGAGCACATCATCATTTCTGAAAATAAAAATTTTCAGAAATGATGATGTACTGAATACTGAATAAACATCCCTTGAATCTCAGTACATTGCTCAATGTAAGAGCAATTTGCTTTGAATGCATCAAGAGAAAATTATCCTCAAAACCAACACAAAATTTAATGGGTAGTTATATGGAATTATATTCCTGAAGTAACATAATTCAAATTTGTTTTCCATTGGACCAAATGAAAAACTCACTGATTCTGTGGATCTGTGCATTCTAACACAGAAGACTAACCAAGCTCCCACAGGTTTCTGGGTGTCTGAAATGCCACCTGCTGTGTTAAAGAATGCAATGTCCTGTGATTACATTCCTTTGTACTTGTAAATGTTCTCTTAAACAAAGTTCACTTTTTTTTTGTGAATTAATATTATGTGCATCCAAATGTTGCACAGTGGCAAGCATGAGGTTTGATTTTTTCATCTGAAGCCAATGAGCCCACTGAGATCTCTACAGTTTTTAAAGCAATCTGTAATTAAACACACGTTGTGTTTATCATATAAAACTGTCCCAGGCTTGCTCTGACATCATATTCTAATCAATTCATGAATGAATGTGTTTAACTTTTATTTCTGTGTTTCATATGAACAGAATGGAGAAAAGACACCAGTTGTCACTGTTCAAATTCCTCTTTTCCTAGATCTGTGTATCTCAGGTTTCACTTTTTTATAGTTCCTAAGAATTTTAGAGATAATTTCCAAAGTATTGGCCTTTAAAATGTTTGAGTATGATAGAAGAAACAAGGAGATGAAAATTCATTTTGAATAACATATTAATTTTTTAAAAGGGAAAACTGTGAAGTATATTAAGATAATGATATATTAAATTAATTATATATGCTAATATATCAGTTAATGATATGTGAAATTGTTCATTACCTTACATACCTTGTAGCTGTCATTTATCTTTACCCTAAATTTCTCAAGGTCTCATTGGAAAATTGTGGATGTAATTATTTCGCTATCAAGAGGAATAAACAGAATTTTTACCTTGTAAGAATCTGTAGGCTAATTAATAGGCTTATAAACGGAAATTATATTTACTGAAAATTGCAAGGAAATATCTTCATATTGACAAGACTTTGAACATCACTCTATTATTTGTTGCCATCAAAGCAAAGGCTTTTTTTTCCCTAGTTACAAAGAGATAAAAGCCTGAAAAAATGGAAAATGCCTAAGTAGGAAATCATATTTTTGAATACGTGTTAAAACAAACTGCAAAATTTTAACTCAAATTGCATTGTTCAAATGTATTAATAAATTAGAGGTCATCTTAGATATTATGCAATTAAAAAGACCAGCAACTGGTGTTCAAATGCAGTTGGTTTTCTGAGAATTTTTTATTATTACTATGCCAAAAGTTTTCTTACAGGATACAGTGTAACATAGAAAGGCTTATTTATAAAAACATAGAAAGTCTAAAATTAAGGGACTTGATATATTTAAAATGACAGGGTTTTTACTCGATCTAAGTAATTGTGGCAAATATAGATTCAGTTCAAGACTTCAACCCTTGCCCCTTAGAATCTAATGGAAAACCACATTAAAATCTGTAAATTCTCTGTTTTTTTCCCACAAAGGATACTTCAAATATTACATGTATATCGAATAGAAATAGCCACCATAAATGTAGCCTTTTGGAAAAACATCTTCTTCACTATTTTTCCAACTCATCTCTTTTGATGCCCTTCTTTTTGTAGTTCAGACTTCTCTGAAGTCACTGAATGAAATGTCAGGCAAAAGAGAAGTCTATCAGTAATAATTCTCTCTGATATTTACCCTTGTTTTTATTTTACTTTTGCCCCGCACAACACAAAAGCATTTCATTTTCAAAATCTAAGGTGAAAATGAGAAATTCGAGCATCAAAGAAGGAATTATGTGTGCAGAGTGAATGCATGGATAAGTAGAAGTTTTTATGTTGTAACCTATAATGGCTGTGTCAAGTTTCAAAATATATAGGGACACAAAGACAATCTTCAAATAATTTTGGAATTTTTGGGCAGATTTTGATGAAAAATACAGTTAGCTACTCATTTACACCTTATGAGACACTGTTGAAACAATTAATTTTTGTTTTCCACATCTAAACAAGCACCAAACAAGTATTAAAGTTTTTTAGCCACATGTATGACCTATATAGAAGAATGGCTTTAAAAATGAAATCCCATTAGAAAAGCCAAACTGGGGTTACATGGGTACAAGATAGCTGAGAAATTGTTGGGGAAAAACTGTCCAAACAGTTACAACCAAAGACAGTACACATATACAAAAAGGGGTCTCAGTGGGCGTAGTTTGGAGCAATAATATTCACTATGCTCATGTGTGGGAAAGGGCTTTTGTTGTGACACATCCATTTAATTTATTAAAATATATTTCAGAATTAGCAGAAGAATTTTTCTTGACGTACATTTCAAATACTGACTAGTTTCTTTATAGAAATATTTTTTATCTTTTTTGTTGATTTCTTATTGTGAAAAGGACACTTTAATATTCCAGGGAAGTCAAATTATAGAGATAACTTCAAAATGAGCTCTGTGTTTATCTTTACTATCTGACGTGTCTGGCTAGTTTCTGTTAATCATAAGATTAAAAGAGAAGAAACTTTCTTTGAAAAATAAAACCGTAGAAAAATATCAGATTTTCTGCATAATATAGGCATTAATTCGTATTATTGTGCCTAAAAGAAATGCATAAAACATTTCCATATAAATCCATATAAATCCATTCTGGTTTGAGATGTGCCTGCTGATTTATGAGGTGTGGCTGGACCTGGGTGTCTCTCAGCCAGGGCACAAGGAGTTGTCTTTCCACGGATGGCTTGTGGAGCAAGTCTGTTTGCCTGACATTGTCATTTTGGGCTACAAAGGCCATTCATTTCCTCAGAGACGCTTCAGTCACAATTCACACAATTTTGAAGCCAAAGATGTGTATAGCCTTCTATTTTTCCAGGAA
Organism: Irena cyanogastra; assembly: GCA_013397155.1. Classification (NCBI taxonomy): domain Eukaryota; kingdom Metazoa; phylum Chordata; class Aves; order Passeriformes; family Irenidae; genus Irena; species Irena cyanogastra. The sequence continues at coordinate 6,431 of VWZV01012733.1, read as the reverse complement.
ATTTTCAATCTGGGGTACAGTAATGAAGGCTAAAGATGTTCCCTAGACAACTCTTTACTCTGACACCCACATATATCTATTGTTTTCCAAGTTATTTTAACTTGAGAAGTCTAAGTTGTGGTTTTTGGGTTTTAGCTTTGATGTATAAATCTCATTCAGCTGGATATTATTTGATACCCCTTAATTCATCCACAATGCCATGTGGTTGTCCACTGAAACAGGCATGAACTTCTTGCCAAAAAAAAAAAAATAAAGCTTTTCTAAGTAACGCTAGTTATGAATAGAAGCAATAGAATGGGCTCTAGGCTGGCAGGATGGACATGTTGGCTTGACAGCCCTTAGGAGAGTTTTCCTCTGGCTCAAGCTACTCTTTGGCTTCAGAATAGCACAGATTATCACTCTCAAATCATATTAAGTTCACCAGCAGCTAACAAATACAGTGTAGGTTCAATTTCGAGCTAATTTTATACCATCTCAATCATGACTTTTTCACTGAAAAATCAGTGGGGCAAAAAATATAAATGTATAAATAGAAATCCATACAAGTATAACTCATGCAAGCAACCATATCCATGTTTTATTGTGATGTCTGTCATTGTTAAAATCACTTAAATTAACTTTAGGAAAGGTTAAAAAATTCAAGGAAAACATTCATTACTTATATGTAATTTTTCAGCACTCTATGAAACTCCTAGGAAGTGGGATATTAACATATGAAAACACCTTCAGAGGTCTGGAACATGCCATTGTTGATCCAGAGCAACAGGAAAAAGATTTTGATTCCATGTACTTCATTTCCTGGTAGTACAATCTCACGTGGTTCTTTACAGTATTAATATAATTGACAGTTAATAGAAAATAAGTCCTAAATGTATAAAGCTTTGGGGAAAAGAACATATAATGCAGAATCCTTTTTAAATGTTGGAGACAATATTTGCGTGATCTCCTGAGCTCTATCTCATCGTGACATTTTCTCAGGTTGTTAGAGTCACATTTCACTATCCTCTCTAATACTTCTTGGCAGAGAACAAGGAGTACAGCTTGATTTGAGTTGTCACAGTGCAACGTGTCCTCAAGACAATTTTAAAAACAAAAGAACAAAGTGCCGTAAAACAGACTGTGGCTTTTCAGTGGGAAATAGGAGGATTTGTGGTGTGCTTAATAAGCAGTGAAAGCATAAATTGAAATAACTTCTCACTGTCTTCCTTGCTTGAATATTTTTTTGTTATATTAAACAGTGGCATATACCTTCAACTTCAATGACACAGTAACAGTGCAATCTAAAGAAGTATATGCAGCTCAGAATATTCTTGGGCAATCTCTTGAAATGGAGGAAAAAAAGAAATCTCTGCATGCAAATTTACTGCTGTTTATTGTTGGCTCCTGAGTAGTGAGCACATGGAGGTTTTGAAAGAGCTTGATGCTATTGACAGTTGCAGCTGGGTGAGGTATTCTCTACACGCCTTTTGAAATTTTAATTTCTAATGGTTATAGAAGCTGTGAAACAGAGAAACCTTGAGGGTGAAGTCTCTCATTATCTCACAGGAGAGGTACAGTAGTGGTCCTGGATGTTCAAATCTCCCTTTTCTGCCTTTGGTGCTTCGTAACTGACACAAAAATCTTTCTGCACAGGTCAAAGCTTGTTTTCTCCATTTGCACCCAAGTTTTTAGCATCTCGTCTAAGATATCTTCCTTTTTGTTGGCTGCACAAGGGTTGTTGGCTGCACAAGACTGTTCATCTTCAATGATTTCTACCTTGCAATACTTAGGCAATTAGGATACAAAATATTTATTCCTTTTGGTGGTTTGGGAGAGTTTTTTGGGGAGTCTTTGAGTTTTTATTATCTGTATATTTTTCTGTATAAGATGGTGTGAAATACAGTGAGGAAAAAAGACCCAAACTGACAAATGTGATAAAATCTTCAGTTTCCTTTTCCTGTGTTTTTGTAAAAAATCCAGTATTTTTAAGTAAAAAGAAGTCCTTATTAATATTTATGATTCCTACTTCCTCATTCTGCAACTTCATTTCCAATTTGTTATTCCTAAAGTAATTTCATTTTCAACCATAAACAAATCAAATTTCAATAATGAAATACAATTTTTCATCTGTGGACTTCTATCAGTTTTCAGATGATATGCTATTGTTGGTAACTTGCCAAAGAACATGTGTTGGATGTCCAAGAAATCTTTCATGAAGCAATGATTTCTGAGTACAAATAACTATCGAAGAAAATTTACCTCAAATAAAAGAATATATTGTAGTACCACAGTGATGGAAAATATCAATTTAGATCTGGCCAGAGACTCCAAAGTTCAGAACAGATTTATGTTGGAATAAAGTAATAAAATTGCTTCAGGACTAATATAAACCCAAACATTAAGGTGGGACTAGCTGCATTTTTGGTTTTTTTTTAAAGAATAATACCAGAAGATATCTAGGTAACCTCTGTCGATATAAAATGACTACTTCATGATGTCTGTATCAGCCTAAGAAAGAGTATATTTCTTCTGGAAAAAAATTGTACTTTTGGAGCACTCACCTGTCCAGCACAAGTAAGGATATCTTACAAAAAAAATGCCTCCTGCAGAGTCACAGTACCATCCCCTGCTCTGTCTCCAACCTCTCTGTGGCAGGATGAAGCCTGGAATGTCTGCCATTCCCTTTCTCTTAAGGGTCAGCTGTGATCTTGCAGTCCTGGCTTCCCATTTATAGGGAGAAAAATGGAGAGAAGAGTCACAGCATCCCTATTACACAATGTGTTTTCTTAACTATTTATCTATATGACTTCCTGACCATCTTAAAATCATGCAAGAGTACTCTCAGAGCCCTGTTGAAAATTGACGTGTTCTTCATTGGTATTTATTATAGCTGTCTTCCAGCTTTAAATATTTTTTCCTGTTATATAATTATTAATATGTGACACATGCTACCTGCTATAACTGCACTGAGGGGAAAAAAACCATAACAACTTACAAAAGCCTGTTTTCTTTGTTTAAATCTCAGACTCTAATTAGTCTAAGGAACAAAGTGTCAAATGCTAGTCAATAACACTAAAGAAAAGTTTAAAATTAAAATTGGAAAAAGGATAAATAAAAGGTTTTTGTACAGAAGGAAGAAGAAATTACGCGAGAGGTAAAACAAAAGAAACTGACAATCTAAGAAACTTAGATGTCAGGTGCAGACAATTAAATTTCACTGGTTTTTTTTAAGCTTAATATTTGAATTTACCACTTTCTGGTGAAGAAAATGCAGTCTTTCATGATCAAGGAGGATGGATCATTACATAATTGAGACACTTCAATCACTGGTGGTTCTGCTATGGATCTGGGAGGGTACTTCAAGTTGTAGATTCACTGGTCTAATACTTTCTGTTTCCAGTGAATTTACTATAATTTTTATTTTTAAAAAATTGTTTTCATAGCTGAAATTTTAATCACTGTTCATAATAGAAATTGTATTGTCCGCTCTTAAAGATGCCTTTTCCTTTCAAGTGAGACAATTTTTTTTTATCCCTGTCACTTGTCCCGCTATATTTTCTTACTCTTCTTAAATCACTTTGACTCCTAAGGAATCACAAGTAGGCTCAGTGTTGGGAAAAAGCCTTTCAGACCAAAAGAGGACTATATGACTATCAGGTAATAAAAACTGTTGGCATCCTTTTGTGCTTTCTCTGTCAATTATCACATGCTGCACATACCTTGGTTCCTTTAGGTTACTCACTAAGTGGTCACTCTCTGATGGTTGATGGTACAAGTCTTGGCTTGAGATAGTAAGAATAAAATTACTTCAGGGATACTCATGTTTTATGAAAGAAAGGGGTCACGTTCATATAAGGGAGACTTATGGTTACTTATTTTCCTATGGGCAAATTGCTTTGAAAGCATATGTTGAAGGGTGCAAAACTTTGGTTGTAATACAATAATTATGCACAATTGTAAAAAAAAATTAAATGAGAAAATAGGAAATACCAAAAAAAGCTAAATTAACGGGTTTTTTTAGGTTAGGACTGCCACGAGAGAAATGAAAATTTGATTTCAAGAAGAGAAATTAATACCTTGGGTCACCATCCTAAAATCTTTCCAAAACTGAGCAAATAGTTTCTTTTTAATTATCTGAGCTACAAAGTCTCTATTTCATTCTTATCATGGAAATACAGTCCCTGTTATTCACGGTTTGGCTTAGAGTTTCTTCATTGATTTTGGGATGAGATATCAGGAGCAGGCACAAGAGGTGATAAATAAAGTGTATAAGGAAGACAAATATTTCCTGAAAGAGAAGGAAGTTCCTCCTATGTCTGATTTACAAAAAACAACAACAGAAAAAGTTCTTGGAGGTTTTGGTTGTTTTTTTTTTTTTAATTATGTATAACTATGTTTTGTTTCCCATGGAAGAAAAAATAAATATTGGTCAAGATATAAAAATGTATTTTATGAATATGTTAGTGTGTGTACGTAACAATATATGGCAGAATCATGAAAACAAGGAAACTTTACAGCCTTGACATTTTGACTAGCAGAAGAAACAGATTTACAGGACTAAAACTATGACAGGCTCTCTTTCCTCATTTGTATAAAATAATATTTTAATGACTCATTTGATATCATGATCAAGTAGGAATCACATGATTTGTCAGAACCATCATATATGAAACACTCTTCCTTCCATCAGTGTTTACTTAATTGGAAAGGAATAAAAAAGGTCCTATTTTAAACAATTTTTAACTAGTTTTCAGCAAACTAAAAAAATTTTTGAGAACTAATATATTCAGGAATTTTCTTGGGTTTTATTCAACGGTCACTTTTAGGGAAAAAAGTAACCTTGGATTTTTTAAAGAAGAACTGTGGTATTGAGTTTAGTATTGTTTGTTTGCTTGGTTTTTGGTTCTTTTTGTTTGAGTTTTGAAACAATCCCATGCTTATCCACTTAAGAATAATAAATTCATTGGCTTATGCACAGTCTATTTTCCCATTAATATGTGATATTTTTATTTATAGCCAAATAATGGAGTTAGATTCTTGAAGAAAAAAGTAGAATTTTATTTTGTTCACTTTGTTTAGGCAAGTGAATATTAATAGTAGTCTAACTCTTCCAAGGATTTGATTGACAATAAAATATGCAAGGATTGGACAACATAAAATATAAGTGGACTGGGAGAATCCAAAATTCTGTACATCCATAATTTAGGAAGCAACTGAAAATATAGTGGTGTTTTATCTCAGATAGAAAGATATTTAACATTTGTAACATATTTCTGTTCAATCATATATGGTACAGTTATTTGAAGCTTACAAGTAAATGAGTTAATAGTGAAATTATTTTGTTTTAGTTGGTCTTATTTAATTGTTGGATTCTTGGCCTTGTTGGCAATGGGTAATCCTCTTATCAAACCAGATTTTAATCTTGTGAAATTCACTGCCCTTCTCTCAAATAATAACTCACACTTGGAAAAAATTATCAAGTGTATAAAATAATTTTTAAAATTAGTTTTTTCCAGCCTTGTTGCTCTTAAAACTGTCAGCCTCTTCATTCTTTAAAATAGCTATTATCATAGTGTGTCTGGAAGAATGAGTAAGCATCTTATTTATTAGTAGTATACGTTATTGATAGTGCTTTCTCTTTTATTGACAGCGTTCTCCAAATGGAATTTAATCTGAGTTAAAATTGACAAGAAAAAGAAAGAAGAAAAAGGAGAAAAAGGTAGCCTCCAAATGACTGAGCTTGACAGCTGCATTTCAGGAATGTGTTCCTAGTAAGGGAGCAGAGAGAAGCGTTTGTAATTTAAATATTGGCTAGGAGTTGAGCAATTGCCAAAGTGTTTTTCCCTACTAGGAAAGAAAGCCATATCCAGAAAGTTTGATAGAAAGAATATTGCTATCCTGCTGAGTCTTTCAAAGGGTTCAAAATCTTGTCTCAAAGCCTACAGACAAAACTTTCAAGCTGCTTCTTAGAGCTTTGCTGCTCAGGTGCCTGCACACCACTTTTAAAAATCTAAGGGCCTAAAGATCCAAAATAATTGTAGCTAAATTATTATTTCATGAGCATAGGCTGAAATGATCCACTCTTTTATCCATTCAAAAAATCAGACCCCTAAAGGTATTTGACTTAGAGACAAACTGTCCCTTGAAAAATGTCTGTGACAAAACATGGTGGGCTACAATTACTTCAGAGACATTTTGCTAGAAAAAGCAATTTTGTCTGTTACCTTTAAAATTCTTTGGAATTTTAGTGAGAGACAGCCAGTGAATCATATACGGATAACCAGGATAACCAACCTCTTTTTTCACTTTTTTTTTTAGGACAGAACTAAAGCCATGAAATGGGGCCCTCCCATTTCCTCACAGCTTGTTGAAATTAGAGCTGTTAATTAGTAGTCTGATGGCAGTTATCTGTAGTATTACTATTGTTATTAATAATACTAATTATAATAATG
>VWZV01012730.1:108430-174484 GCA_013397155.1 Irena cyanogastra | reverse complement strand
GCCCGCCCACAGCCAATCCGGAACGTGGCCGCGGCCACCGCTTCCTTATGCGGAGGCGGGGGCGGGGCGGGCGGTGACGTCACGCGCGGCGCTCCGCATTGCGGCGGGGAGGCGGCTGTGCGGTGCGGCCGGCAGGGGGCGCTGCGGGGCCCAGCCCTGCCTCAGTCGCGGCCTGCGCGCGTTCGCGGTACCGAGAGTTGGGCGGGGGTCGGACTCTGGTTTAGCCCAAAACCGGCAAAACAGCGGGTCCGGCATCGTCTGCAGGGCGGAAAAACAGCTGCTGGTGGCTTCTGCAGCTTGTCTGCTTTTCGCTTCGAAAACTTCCTGTGTTGTCACGCTGTGACGTAGATGGAGAGGGAGTGTTGGCAACACCACGGAGCGACAGGACAAAGGCAAACAGTTCTAAATTAAAAGGGAAGAGCTTTGGATTGGGTATTGGGAAGAAATTGTTCCCTGTGAGGGTGGTGAGGCCCTGGCACAGGCTGCCCAGGGAGGCTGTGGCTGCCCCTGGATCCCTGGAAGTGTCCCAGGCCAGGCTGGACAGGGCTTGGAGCAGCCTGGGACAGTGGAAGGTGTCCCTGCCATGGCAGGGCATGGGATGTGTGCGGGAAATCCCACTGGGAAAAGCCGGTGTCCATAAAGGAGACAGAGGAGTGCTGCAGCTTTATTCGGATAAAGGGAGAGAGGCTCCTGAGGCACATCCCTGCCGGGTTTTCTCCCTCGAGGTTCCGGAGGGCGCAGCCTCCTTTTATCCCAAACTCCCGGCCGCTCGTTGCCCTCTTCCTTCCTCCACTGGCTGAGGTACCAGGAAGGTGCAGCCTTCCCGAACCGCCTGCCTTGAACACGTTATTTACCCCAAAGTTCAGAAGTTCAGGCTTGTGCAGCCCCATTTGTTTCAGGAGTCAAACTGTCCGGGCTCTGTAACAAACCCGTGGCTTGAAGTTGGTAGAGACATTGAGCCCCATTTCAAAGCCATTCACAGCCATCCCTCACCCATGGAACTGTTTGTAAAGACATCAACACACATCTTCCCTATTAGATGAGATGGTCTTTAAGGTCCCTTCCAACCCAAACCCTTCTGAGATTCTGTGAAATTTGGGCTCTTACTTAGTCCTTGGCTGAAGAGCTTCCACCTGATGTCAGAATCATGGAATGGGTTGGGTTGAAAGGGACCGTAAAGTTTATCCCATTCCACCCCCTATCACGGGCAGGAACACCTTCCACCAAACCTCTTTCCAAGCCCCGTCCAACCTGGAACACTTCCAAGAATGGGACAGCCACAGCTTCTCTGGCTTTCCTTCAGTCTGATTTTCTTGCTTCTGAATTATGTCATTGACTAGGTATTCCCATATTTCAGCTTTCAAGCAGATCTCATTTTACCCCCACCGTGTGCCAGGATTTTTGCCCAAAGACTGCCTAGAAATTGCTCCTGACTTTATTCTGGAAGAGGAAGAAGAATCCACTGGGATCCCAAAGATGCCTAAAACCTTCTCTTAAATCTGAGAACAGCTTGTCAGAGCAAACCAGCAAAGATAAATCCTTTTGTCCCTAAGCTCAGTGCTCCTGTGTGGTGTTTGTACCTTCCCATCTCTGAGCTGGGGGAAGGCAGAGCTGCTGCTCCTGCAGGGTCACTCTGCCACCGACATGTGGCATTTTGGGCAACACAAAATAAAGTGGCTCAGACAAGCGCTGCATCTCTCTAAATGTGCTGCCCTTTACCCCTAATCTGGTTATCTTAATTGCCAAAGCCATTAGGGCCCTGCAGTTTGAAAGGAAACAAAAAAATCGATGCAATTACCAGCCCCAAAATTGAGTTAAAATCTTGTAATAAATTACAGTGAAGGCCACTTTCTCCAGTGACTCTCAGAGGCACGTTTAATTCTCTGCTTCAGGGCAGAAACTCAATTAAAAACAAAAACTTCTTTCATTTTAATTGCTGGCCTAATGAAACCTCTGTCACCTGCAGCTTCCTTGTGTGTATCCAGTGTCTCAGCTCTACGAGTGGTTTCTTGCTCTCTGCTAATGTGTGTGTTGCACACACATTATAATAATATTTATTGTAGGGTGTAGTTTCAGTGCAGCAGCAGCTGATGGTGGCAAACATGGAAAGGGGTGAAAGGAACACAAATTTCTCTGTGTGAATCCACCTGCCACAGGGCAGGTTGGATGTGGAGCTGTGGCCATCACTGCTGCTCTGCTCTCCAGTTTTTACCAGGCTGGTTTAGGGCGTATAAAACACACTGGGATTGGCACAGGGGAAGCCTTGGCACAGCCAGGGTGTTCCCATGGCCCTGTTTGTTGGTGAGATGAGAAAATGAGCAGGAGTGATCCACTCACCCATGCTGATGCCCAAAAACTCCTGCAATAAACCACTTCATCAGAAACACCTTTGGCAGAGGTCATTCTGCTCCAGCAGGGATTGAGGATCCTGCAGCATCAGATTTCCTGGAAAACACAAAGATTTTTACAGCAGGGGCTCTGCCCTGGGAGCTGTTGTTGATGTTGTGGTCAAATACAGGGTGGAGATCATTTTTCCAGTTCTGCCAGGGAATGTGAACACCAGGAAAAACAAAACAAAACAAAACCAGGGAGGTTATGCTGAGCTTACATTTCCTGACTGTCCTCTTACACAAACGAAAGAAGTTCCTAAAAGCCTGGTTCAAGCCTCTGACAGGATGGAAAGAGGAGAAGAAGCTCCTGTAAGTGCCTTTTCTGCTTCTAGCTTGTAGGCAAAGCCACACAAGAAGCCTGGCAAGGGTCTCTTTTGGTTTTGAAAGGTAGCCAGTTTGGGACTGGGATTAATTCCTGAGCTCAGCCCTCCCTCCCACTCTGAGGTACGGGATGGGGATGTGGATGCCAGAGGGGGAAAAGGCAGCTCAGGGGACTGGAAGAGACCCCAAATGCAGATTTTGGGAATGGTTTGTCCTGGAGTGGGCAGAGGGGGTGTGAGGGGGAAGGGAAGGTGTTTTTGAGTCTCTGTGTTGCTGTGATCAGCAGGGTGCACGGGTTTGGTTTTCTCTCGAAGGCTTGCAGTCACAGCTGAGAGTGAATTTCCTCCAAAATATGATACAGAAATTTTAAAAAACTCATTCCCAGACAACTCTTTTCGTGGCACTTTCCCATGGCAGATCTCTGCTCTCCTACTGTTCTGTCTGAAGTGCTCTGCAGTGCTTGCCAAAGAATTGTGAGACAGCATGAAAACATTTCAATCCAGCTCAAACCCCTTTTTCTTTTCTTTTCAGCTGCCTGGAACTGCCTGGAATGGGTATTTAAGCAATTTCAGTCATGGGACCACAGCAGGTACGTCCAGAGCTTCACCCTTTACAGCTGCACACCCACTCTGAGCCTGTGGGGTGGAGAGCTCCACTTTCCCTGGGTGTTTGTGGGGACGGAGCCATCCCTAAAACCTGCAGTTCCTTGTTGGGATATGTCCTTGTTGGGATGCACAGCACAGCCAGGGACCAACAGCTTCATGTTCTCATTTCTGAGTGGCTGCAGATTGCTGCAGGAAGAAACAGATCCTCGAGGAGAGCCTGGAGCTACATAGCCAGGCCTGTTTGGGATTGCTGGAAAATGAGCCCCAGGGAAAAGATGGGTATCTTTGGCCATGGCTGAAAAAATGTGTGCTTTAGGGGTAGAGGGATGTTTACACGATTTTTTGCAAAACTGTTTTTTTTTTTTGCTATCAGAATCTGAGGATTAACCTTGATCTTTAAACTCCTCATTAACCTTCAAAGTGCCAAGAGCACCAGGCAAATTCCATCTCCTGCTGTGTGAAATGGGCTCCTCAATGACAGCTGTTTTTCTGAAAATCAGATCCCAGAAGTAGGAGGCTCCCAATCACTCATCATTTCCTGAAATCTGGGCTGCAGCCATTTAAGCACTGACACCCACAGTTCCAGGCAGTGACCTCTGCAGGGCTTGTCTCATGCCTTGTCTCATGCAGAATTGATTCCAGCAACGTTCTTCCAGCTGAATCTCTCCCTCTCACTGTAATTCAGGACTGGATTCTGGTGCCTGAATGTCCTCACCTTGGATGAGTCTTTGAGCAGCCTGGGATAATGGAAGGTGTCCCTGCCAAGGGCAGGAGGGTTGGAACAAGATGATCTTCAAGGTCCCTTCCAACCCAAACCATTCTGGGATCCTGTGATTTCTATATTTTCCACTTACTAATGCCTTTTACTGGAATCCATGTCTTGTTGTCCTAGAGTTGGCATGGAGAGGGGTCCATGTCCTCCCAGGAGCAGGGAGATGTTCAGCATTTCACCTCTGGAAACAGCCCCACTGACATAAAGGTCCTGGTGGCAGATTCTTCTTTGGCAAGAATTGAGATGCTGCTTTCTCAGGAGTGACCCAGGTCAATATAAGCAGCTCACAGTGGGCTGTGGTGGTGGATTTCCCGTAATTTGGAGCAGAAACTTCACTAAAAGCTTGTGGTGGTGTCAGGAGGAAGTAATGACTCATGTCAGAGGAAACCGTGCTCATTCATTTTGAAGTTTTATGTATCTGAGAAAGGGAAGCAGAATTAATTTTGAGTTTTGGGGTTTTTTTATATGTACATGTAGAAAATTATCCCCATGCTTAGTCAAGGGCCAAGTTGTTCAGGACACAAAATACTCAACAGACAGTGGCAGAAATTTAAACCCGTGAAATTCCAATACCTGAATGGAGCCTGCAAGAAAGACAAAGAGGGACTTTTTACAGGAGCATGGAGTGACAGGACAAGGGGGAATGGCTTCCAACTGAAAGAGGGTAGGTTTGGATCAGATATTAGGCGGAAGTTCTTTGCTGTGAGGCCCTGGCACAGGGTGCCCAGAGAAGCTGTGGCTGCCCCTGGATCTATGGAAGTGCCCAAGGCCAGGTTGGATGGGGCTTGGGGCAACCTGGGACAGTGGAAGGTGTCCCTGCACATGGCAGGGGTTGGATCGAGATGATCTTGAAGGTCTCTTCCAACCCAAACCATTCTGTGATTCTATGAACTAAAGAAAAACTCTCTGTGATGATGTTTGCTTCCTTTGTGAATCGGAACAACACTTTGATCCCTTTCCTTTCCTCCTAGGCAGCCACTGGTCAAACACAACCTCAGGAGTGACAGCAACAACCACAGACATGTGGCTGGATGTTTCCAATTCGAGTGAGTACCCGTACGAGTACCTGGATGAGGAGGATTATGGGCTCTATGGCCTCTGCACTAAAGAAGAGGTGCTGTCCTTCAGCAGGGTGTTCTTGCCATCATTTTACACTGTGATCTTCCTGGTCGGAATGGCTGGGAATGCCCTCCTGTTTACTGTCCTCCTCATGTACATCAAGAAGAAAAAGAAGATGACTGAACTGTATCTGCTGAACCTGGTGGTTTCAGACTTCTTCCTGCTACTGACCCTTCCTTTCTGGGCTCTGTACATTTCTCAGTGGGTCACCTGGGATGTCTTGTGCCCATTCTTAAATGCCATGTACACTCTGAACTTCTACAGTGGCATCTTCTTTGTGAGCTGCATGAGCCTGGACATGTATCTGCAGATAGTTCATGCTTGGTCTCCTCACAGCTCCATGGTGTGGAGGAATTCCATCCTCGTCTTGTTGGTGATGTGGATCCTTTCCATAGCTCTCTCCATTCCTGATGGCCTCTTCACCAGCACAAGGCAAATTCACAACAAAACCATCATGTGCACCCAGGATTATGGCCAGGAACACTTATTTTGGAAAGTTGTCTTTCGGGTGATTCAAAACATCCTGGGATTCCTTTTTCCCTTCCTCTTCATGACATTCTGCTACTCCCGCATCGCGTGTGTGCTCAACACCTCAGAGATACCTGGATCCAGGAGAGCTCTCTGCTTAGTCCTTACTCTGGTGGGGGTCTTCTTTGTGCTGTGGTGTCCTTACAACGTTGTGCTCATCCTCCACTCCCTGCAAGATGTCGGTGTGATCAGGAGCTGTGAAAGCAGTAGGAAACTGGACTATGCCCTGCAGATCACGGAGAGCTTGTCCTTTGTCCACTGCTGTCTCAACCCCTTGCTCTATGCTTTTGTGAAGAAACGGTTCAGGGCTTACTTGTGGAAGATCCCTCAGGCCATTTTCAAGAGAGGCACTTTCTTTCCCATCCAGGACTCCCAGACGAGCCTGTCTTGCAGCAGATATGCAGCTGAGATAGAAATGTTGAGCATCACAAATGCATCGTAAATATTTACATTATTCACATTATGTGTGTGCCCTCTGTGCTGTATTTCACTGATCCTGCCCATGATGGAGTTGGTGTGAACCCACAGCACTGTGTAACCAGATAGTTCATCCTAGCAGCAGCCTGGAGATGAGGACTTTCCAAACTGGGATTGGAAACCTACATGTGGGATCTGTTTCTGTTGCAAGCGGAATTACTATGAAAGGATTCTCCTGGATTTACACTAGTGGAAGAAACACAGTTCCCATGTGGAGTATGTGAGGCAGCAAATAAAAGAGCAAATTTCTCAATGTTGTGCCTTAAAAAATGCAAGCTGAAACATGAGAAGAGATTCTCCTCCTCCCTGGCAGAGCCTGAGGAATGAATTTCCATGCTCATCCATCAGGCCAGAAACACTGCCAGGAGATGGCTTTGCTTCTCCTGGCTCTTACCACCTGCCAGATGATTTAACTGGGATGATCTTGTTTTCTACCAGGAGATACAACAGGAAGGAGTGGACACCTTTAAGATGAGTTGTTCTCTGTCACGATAAGCCATGCCACACTCGGACCTGCTGAGCAGGGAACTGTGACTCTCCAAGGGGCAGAGCCTTGGTTAGAGATCAGTTTGATCATCAGCTGATTTGAGACAGTTTGGTCAGAACAAAGTCTAGACCAGTAAAAATCAGTGAGAAAGAGATAAAAAGGGGGCTCAGCAGAACAGTGGTGGAGGTATTTGCTTTCCAAGATCCAGTTTGACTGATGCCTTGGGAAGGCTGACCTAGCAAAGAGACTAGACAGAGCTAAAGAATAAAGTAGGGATTTATTAGAAGGCCTCAATGGATCCACCTTGGGCAGCACAAGAGCCCAGCCAGGGCTGCACCCAAGATGAACCAAAATGGGCACAAAATCCATGCCCAGGCATGGGCTCTGTCACTGGGATCAGTTCTGCTCCATTTGCACCTTGGAGTTCATTGTCCAATTCCAGCTTTAGCTTCTGCACTCCCATCCTGCTTGTTTTTCTCTCTGCAGCCCACGTTGTTTGTGCTCTTGGGCTGAGATTTGGATCGTTTGTCCTTGGTCCCCAGCTGGAACAGGAATTGTTTTGTCTCCCTACTCTGTGAAGTGAGCTCACCATGCCCTGATATGAAGCTCAGAATTACACACTAAAGCAGTACAAAATCTGAAAAATATAAAAGCTAACCCCTGAGGCATCATGACAAGATAAAAAAGATCCTTGGGTACCACCTGTAACATAAATATTGGCTTTGAAACACAACGGAGTGAGAGCATGGCCTGAACAGAAGAGCACAGAGAGCTGATGGTCAGTCCTTATTACCCAGTGCAGCTTTGAATTTCTAGGTTCTGAGTTTGCTGACATTTATTTAAAGGCATTATTCACCCCAAATGCTCCTGAACCTTAAATGGTCCCTTTCCATCCTGAAAATCTATTAAGTCTGGAAGTTGCCTAGAGTTGTGCAAATAAAATTATTAAATTAAGAGAAAGCACTCATCAGCTTTATTTTATTACTGCATAAGGTTACAGGACTGAGAATGGCTTTGAGTTGATCACTGCTGTTATTTTTCTTCCCAACATTACTACAGTGTTTTTCCAAAATGGTAAGGTTGGGAGCTTTCCTTAAAAAAACAAATCCAGAGTAAATATTTAGCTGATGTTATGATATGGCCTTCGCTCCCTAAGGTCAGGTCACTGGAGAGAATGTGGAAGGGGACAGCAGCTGGGAAGCTAAAAAGAAGATGAAGATTGTGATCCCAGACAGAGGAAGGCTCTTGGGACTGTGGAAAATTTATGATGGGATGCTCTAGGGAAGAGCAAAGGTGAGGAAATAGAGGGGAGTTAATGTCACTCTCCATCCTGCATGAGAAGAGGTCCAAACACCAGTGGCTGGGACAGGCTGTGGTGACAGTCTGGGTAAACCAGGGTGGCAGCACCCAGAGGAGCAGTGCCAGGTGGGACAAGGGGTCCCTGACATTGTCCCCAAACCCCATCTGGACAGATGGACAGGGGAGTTGGAGAAGCAGAAGGGAAAGTGGGTAAAGCAGAAGTGCTGTGGTCCCCATGGGCACTGCTCCCCAGCCAGGGGCTGGGTGGCACTTTTGGAGACTCTGGGCTCCTCTGGTGCCAAGCAAATGCAGTGACTCAAGCTGTCCTCACTCGTGGGGCAGCTCAGCTGCTTTGCTTTGCACTCAGAGCAGTAGCACTTGCACTGTTCATTGGCAAAGCACTCCTGGGACTCCATGTGCTGTGAAGAACACCAAAATGTCAGAGACTTTTCCTTCTCTTGGCTTTTGAGAACAAATCAGCTCAGCTGTGACCCTCTTCCCTTGGTCCTGCACTCATTTCCAGCAGCATTTCCAACATCCACTCTTGATTTCATTTTTTCAGTGAGTGTCCATAGCCTGGTCTTAAAAGCAGAAATCACAGAGTGGCATTCTCTGAACATTTTCTTTAGAAAATCCGGGCTCCATGCAGCCTAGAGAAGGGAATTTACCTCATTCCAAAACCCATCCCATCCATGCAGCGTAGAGAAGGGAATTTACCTCATGCCAAAACCCATCCCCCTAACACAGCATGGGTACTCCAGATTCCAACATACCTTCCACCTTAAAAATCTCTGTTCATCCAGGGGCAAGTTCAGTCCGGAGCGCTCCGCCAGAGGCAAACACTCGCAGCCAATGAGGACAGAGGCTGTCAGCTCTGCATCTGCCTGTCAGCTGCTGGCTGGGGATAAAATGCACATTCCCGCCCCAACCTGTCTCTAGTCCCAGCTCCCAGACAGGCACAGAGCTCTCATGTTGCTCTGGGTGATTCTCCTCTGTACCTTGCTGTCATCACTGCTCGGTGGGCTCTGTGTCCTGGGTGTGTTTCGGAGACGGAGACCCAATGAGCCGCCCCTGGACAAAGGTACCATTCCCTGGCTGGGCTATCTGCTGGAATTCAGAAAGGACAGCTCAGAGTTTCTCAAAAGGATGCAGAGCAAACACGGGGATGTTTTCACGGTGCTGATTGGTGGCCATTACTTCACCTTTGTGATGGATCCCTTCTGCTTTGGCAGCATTGTGAAGGAATCGCGATCTAAACTGGACTTTAGGACTAATGCAACTCAGCTGGTCTTGCGGGTTTTTGGCTACAAGCCCACCACAGCCACTTACGGTGTAGCTCATGCATCAAGCACAAAGCACCTGATGGGAGATGGCCTCACTGTCCTCACACAAGCCACCATGGAAAGCTTTCGGAAGCTGCTGCTTTTCAGCCTGAGCTCAGGAGAGAAGAGAGTGTGGCAGGAGGAAAACTTCTTCCACTACTGCTACAACATTGTCTTCAGAGCCGGGTATCTGGCTCTGTATGGCACTGAGCCATCCCAAGGGGCAGGGAGCAAGGAGAAAGCTGAAGAGGAGGATCGCCTCCACTCCAACCAGGTCTTCCAGGAGTTCCGGAAGTATGACCGCCTCTTCCCTCCCCTGGCCTTTGCTGTGTTGCCTCCCAAGGACAAAAGAGAAGCTGAGCGGCTGAAGAGATACTTCTGGAACATGCTGTCTGTGAAGAAGCTCTGGCAGAAGGACAATATCAGTGGCTGGATAAGAGATCTAGAGCAATTTCTGGCAGCAAACGGTGTCCCTGAGTACATGCGGGATCGTTTCATGTTCGTGCTTCTCTGGGCATCCCAAGGCAACACAGGCCCAACTGCCTTCTGGCTCCTCTTGTATCTGCTGAAGCATCCAGAGGCTCTGAAGGCTGTGAGAGATGAGGTGGATAAAGTCTTGAGGGAGAGTGGGCAGGAAGTAAAGGCAGGGAGCCCCCCAGTTACCATCACTAGGGACATGCTGAACCAGAGTCCTCTGCTGGACAGTGCTCTGGAGGAGACCCTGAGGCTGGTGGCAGCCCCACTGCTGCTCAGAGCTGTCCTCGAGGACACCTCCCTGAGGACAAGCAGTGGGACAGAGTTCGCCCTCCGCAAGGGGGACAGGGTGGGTCTGTTCCCACACATCTCCATGCAGATGAACCCAGAAATCCACGAGGAGCCTCACAAATTTAAGTTCGACCGTTTCGTAAACACAGACGGCACCAGGAAAGATTTCTACAGAAACGGGAAGAAGCTGAAATTTGTCAGCATGCCTTGGGGGGCAGGAGTTTCCATTTGTCCCGGACGCTTCTTTGCTGCTGCTGAAATGAAATTGTTTGTGTTCTTGATGCTGAGTCACTTTGAGCTGGAGCTGGTCAATGAGGAGGAGGAGATCCCAGCCATAGACATCAGCCGCTGGGGATTTGGGACGATGCACCCTGTGCGCGACGTTCGGTTCAGATACCGGCCACGCTTTTAACCTGGGAGTCCTGGTGGTGTTTGTTCTGGCATCACCTATGGGACAGATTGTCTGATCCCCTGGTTATCAGATCCGTGCAGTCCCAACACTGGGACGATCTTGTTTGCTTAATGTTTATCATGGCTTTTGTTTTTACCTCCTCCTCCTCATGTGCTGCTGCTGCTGTGTTATTGTGTTGGTTATGGGATAGGAGTTAATCTGCACAGAGAGACAAAACGTGCCCTGCCAGGCTACTCCCAGCCCCATCCCAGGGGCCATCAGCCCATTGAAAGCCAAGAGGAGCACAGGGTCAGATTGGCAGGTGGGAACCCAAATTCAGGGCTTCCAAGGAACAAGGATTTTGTCCAGGTTTCTCCCAGGGCTGCCCCAGCAGAGCATCAGCCCCACAGTCCCAGCATGACTCCCATGGAGATGTCATCAGGAACAGCTCTCTGGATCACCACATGGGATGAGGGGGATTGTGGCAAGGCAGGGGAGACATCCTATGGTGTGTAGGGGAAGAGCATTTTGGGATTGCACAGGACTTTAAATAATCATGTGTTTGGGAGAAGAACCACAGGGGGATAAAGGAGGGATTTAGGTGATTTGGGGAGGAAAACTGAGATGTAAGGGGATGGTTTATTACCATTGAACAATTAGGGCTCTCACCACTTCCTTACAGAAGTTAAATCCAGGCCCCTCCTGCATAGAGAACAGTGGATTGCTTTTAATGCTGACACTAACCTTGAACTTTGGAGATTATTTGTGGTCGAGGAAGGAAACTCAAACATTTTCACACGTGTCCAAACATCAGATCCAGATTCTGCTTTGTCCTGCAAAGGGCAGGGTGATGTTGTAACTGCATGTTAAGGGCAAACTATCCCAGCCTGCCAGACTGGTCATTAGCCCTGACCTCGTGGTGGTGGAAATGCAGGCAGAAACTACCAAGCAGTCGTGGCAGAACCAAGGAAAACAAAAATTACCTGCAGGGCTTGACTACAACAGCTGATATTTCCATTAGCAATTCCAGCACCTTTTCACTCCTTCCATGCTCCATCTACAGCTCTCACCTATTTTTTTGTCACCCATGGGTTCACTTCTCTGAAGCCCTTCTCACATTCTGGTCAATGCAACCTCCAAACCATGCCCAGGAATGCCTCGGGGTAGCTGGGCAGCTCAGAGCCATCATCACACCCTGACCAAGCGATGTCCTCCTTCCAAAGCTCTAGGAAAAGGATTTTTCATGTGGATGTCTTGCATGGAAACTAGGGGTTCCCAGCTAATAGACAGTGTATACAGGATATCACAAAGAGCTCAGGTCAGAGTTGTGGGGTGAAGGACATGTGCTGCACAAATGTGGGTTGGGATTGGAGAAGGGATGGAAAAGTAATGACAATGATTCAGCAGAAAAATCTGGCTTTATTTGCTCATCAGAGTGGTTTATTTAACCAAACAGTGTTGAGTCTATAAAAGAGCTCAGACATGCTCAAATGCATGCAATTGTGAGAAGCAAAAAAGAAAAGAAGTCATATATGGAAGAGCATGAAAGCTCCAAATGAGTTAATCTAAAATTATGTTTTTTGTTTAGATAGGTTTTTCCCTGGCACTGACCTTTCCATGCCAAAGTGCATCAGCAAGAGCAAAGAACCAGCCTGTGCCAACAAAAACCTGACTGGATTTGTGACAGAAGTTGAATTGGGTGGGATCCAGAGTCTTGAAAGGTTTCCTGGGGGGCAGCCCTCATTGCAGTGTCTGTCTCATGCAACTCACCTCTCCCCCCAGAGGACTGAGCATGGAGTCTGGCCCTAAGCCCTTGGGTTTCTCTCCTGTAGCACACAGTGCAAACAATATCACTTCAACATTCCAAATTTTACAATCTATTGAGTTGGTGCCTGCTCCCCACAGCACAGGGAAAGGTCCTCTGCTCTCAGTCACAATTCCTGCTCTGCATGCTCAGCAAGGGAAGGAGTCACGATGCTCCATCTTCCAGGGTTGGAACAAAATGGGTTAAACTTGTTGGAAAAGAGCATCCCTGGATAAACAGCCTCACTTTTAGTATTGAACTGTAATGCATTAGGAACTGTTTTCCTGTTCTCTTTCCTCTAAACACAGCCAGACACAGCTCTGAGAAAGCCTCCTCTTACTGCTGCTCATATGGAAAATTGAGGGATACATCAATCACTGCAGAGGAACTCAAAGGAACACTGAAGTTATGAGTACGAAGCAATGACACAGCCAACATCATCCTTTGCAGAGGAAAGCAGGGTTTGAAGGTCAAAGAGGAACGTGAAATTTCAGGATTTTTAGAAAGAATTAGAACACTCAGCCTTTGCCAGGGACACTGCTGCCACACCTCCAGGTAGATGTGTCCCTGCTCCCCAGGGAAGAGCAGCTCAGCTTCCAAGTGGCAAAGTCTCTTAGTGGTACAAAATCTGCACGTTACAAGGTCACTGTTGGGTTTGCTGCCTTCACTGTCCAGTGTCCCAGTCCCCCCCATGAGTCACACATGGACAGAAACAGCCCGTGGCAGGCAGGGCACACAGATAAAACACAGTGGGGTCGTGCAGAGAGCAGCTTGGCAGGAGGGTTTGGTACCAAACTCTCGGTGCAGGAGGGCACAGGGAGGTGATTCCTGTCTGCCACCACATCCACGTCACTGTGCAATCATGAGGCCATACTTGGAGCACAGCAGGCCCCTCTTCTTTTCCCGTTCCATGAGGAAATTCCTCAGTTTGGTGGTGGGGAAGGTGACCAGTGCCTGCTGCCTGTTGTCCAGACCTGTCTCCTGGAGCCACGGGCTTTGGAGGCACTCGGAGGCCGACGGCCTTCCCCTAGGACAGACAAAGGTGAGGGGTCAGTCAGGGATCTGTGCTGTGTGAGGAGGCTCCTTGCAAATGGAGAGAAGGGGCAATACCCAGGGTCTGCCCCAGCTGTGCTGCTGGGAGGACAGACAGACCCTTACCAAGGGTTTGCACACAGAGTGCTCTGGAGGAAGAACACTGCTCCCCCGGAGAGTCCCGCGTAGCACCGCGTCAGCTTCAGCTTTCCCTTCCTGGCTGTCCTCAGGAATTCACAGGGTGCATCTGAGCTGATGGGATAGTTGGCACTCAACCTACCCCAAGAGAAGAAAATTGAAAGTGTGAAGCTGCCTCCAGCTCTGGGGCTCCCAGCATAAAGAGGATGTGGAGCTGTTGGAGTGAGTCCAGGGAAGGCCACCAAGGTTAGCAGAGGGATGGGGCGCCTCTGCTTTGGGGAAAAACTGAGAGAATTGGGATTGTTCATCCTGGAGAAGGCTTCAGGGAGACCTTAGAGTCCATTCCAGTGCCTAAAGGAACTCTAAGAGAGCTGGAGAGGGACTTGGAATAAGGGCTTGTAGTGGCAGGACAAGGGTGAACAGTTTTAAATTAAAAGAGAAGAACTTTAGATTAGATATTGGAAAGAAATTCTTCCTATGAGGGCATTGTGGCCCTGGCATAGGTTGCCCATCCATCCCTTCCATCCCCCATCTTTCCATGGCATAGCCAAAAGAGGGGCACAGCTGAGACTGACTCTCTGAAATTGTGATTTTAAAGCAGTAACAGTACAGGGAACAATCAGCTGACTCACATGATGAAGGCTGTGATTCCGACGGACCAAATATCAGTCTGGGGAAGGGCTCCTTGCTCTGTCAGCAGTTCTGGAGCTGGAAAAGTAAACTTGTGTGAGGCAAGCTCCTCTCCAACACACTGAGAGCAGCACAAAGGCAGTGGATTCTTTCATGCTTCGCTGCCTTCCCAAGAGGGAAGAGGAGGCAGCTCCCAGGACAGGGAGCTGGTTGAGGAGCTTCCACATGGATGCTGATTGCAGTGAAACCATGAGAACCTCTGGGCAGATGGCAGCAATGCTTTATACTTGGATAAATGGACACATGGGTGCCAGCCAGAGTGGCCTTGCTGTGAGCTCTGTCCCCCGTGGTCTGCATGGGACAGCTGTCACCACTCACTGCTCCCACAAACTCACACTGTCACTGGAGAGCAGCACCTGGAAGGCTTTTCTTACTGGGACCACCTGCTGCCTTGACCAATGTTTGTGTCTTTCTGTTTATCACAGATTGCAGATTAAGCCCCAAGTCGCTGTGACTGAGCTCTACTCACCCATGGTTTCCACGTAGTCCGAGCACTTGTCCATGGTAATAAATTTGTCTGGTGTGTAGAACTGTGCGTTCCCAAAATCCAGGAGTTTCAGCAGGTTGGGCTCGGTGATGATCATGTTCTCAGACCTGAGGTCCAGGTGCAGGATGTTGTGTGCATGGAGATACTCGGTGGCACTGAGGATCTGCCACAGGTAGTCTCGGACCTCCACCTCTGAGTACGAGGTCCTGGTGAGAGAAGGGGGATAGAAAACATAGGTGTCCTGCCTGCACACCCCAAAATGCCTTTCTGCACACACTGTCACCCTCCCCTGGGTGTCTGATCCCATCACATCCTTGAGAGTCAGGAAGAAACAACTCTAGTTTAGGAAATCAGCTCTGTATGGAGAGGCTGGTCCATCCTGTGAGTCAGGTTTACAGATGCAACAACAGAATGCTGTAGAGCTGGAAGAGAGAAAGCAGATTTGATGCCCACAATTCCCTCTGTATTAATCACAGGATTTCAGCAGATCCATTTTGTGCCACTGTGGGAAACAATGAATCTTCCTGACCCACAGTATGGTGGGGTCATGTTACGGTGTTGGGGTTGACAGGTGTTGGGGTAAGGAAACCCTACATGTATCACATTGTGGGAGATAGTGATTCCTCAGGTATTAGATTTTATATTTTTCAGATTCTGTGCTGCTTTATGAGCTTCATATCAGGGGATGGTGAGCTCTCTGCACAGAGCAGGGAGACAAAACAATTCCTGCTCCAGCTGGGGACCAAGGACAAATTATCCAAATCTCAGCCCAAGAGCACAAACAACGTGGGCTGCAGAGAGAAAAACAAGCAGGATGGGAGTGCAGAAGCTAAAGCTGGAATTGGACAATGAACTCCAAGATGCAAATGGAGCAGAACTGATCCCAGTGACAGAGCCCGTGCCCGGGCTGCATTTTGGGACCATTTTGGTTCATCTTGGGTGCAGCCCTGGCTGGGCTTTTGTGCTGTCCAAGGTGGATCCATGGAGGAAATCCTTTTAATAAATCCCTGCTTTATTCTTTAGCTCAGTCTGGTCTCTGTTCTAGGCCAACCTTCACAAGGCATCAGTAGAGTTTCATCTCAACCCCTGTAAACTGCTTTCAACATCTCAGCTGCTGGCCCTGAGTTGTCCCTCTGTAGGGAACTCAATTTTTTTATCTCCCAAGAAGATGCAGAACAAACACTTTACAAATCCCATGTGCAATGACAGCACACTGGAAGAGATGGAGAGGGGTGATCCAGTTTGTCAGGAGAACTCTTCTCTCTTGTTCTTACCGCAGTGCCAAGGAGTGGAGCAGCTCTGGCCCCACGCACATCTCCTGGATCAGCACCAAGTGCCGGGGGCTGACGTAGGCGCCCTTCAGCTGGGCTATGTTTGTGTGGTGGAGCTTCCTCAGCACCTGGTACTCCAGCAGCACAGCCTCCTTGTCCTCTTGCCAGTAGGGGATGATTTTAGCGGCCAAAGTCTTGCCGCTCACCTTCTCCCGGCACTGCCGGACGATGCTGAATCGGCCCCTGGTACAAAGGAACACAAAGGCACGTGAAGCTTCTCTCCTGTTCTTTAAAACCACCAGGATCCCATGCTGTGTTTTTCATCTGTGCCTGGTGGGGAGTTACTGCATCTACTGTCACAGTTTGCACATCCTCCTGTGTCTTTAAACTGTACAGTCACTTTAAATTACAGGAGTGAGAGCTTAACTCTTCTGGAGAGAGAGGAGAGAGCAAGAGAACTGCCCCTGTTGGCAACAGAAATCTGTCTTTCTTCTAGGCAGAGAAAGTTGAATCCCAGCACCCTGACTGAAGTGGTGTCTGCAGAGGCTGGTGCAGCAAGGACAAGAAACTTTGTTAGCCCTGGGCTCATTTCATGCTAAACCAAGTGGCTGTTCCCCCTGCCCAGCACATCTGTTGTGACAGGACAAGGGGGATGATATTAAACTAAAAGAGGGTTGATTTAGATCAGATATGAGGAAGAAGTTTTTTTACAGTAAGGGTGGTAAAACAACCTGGCCTTGAGCACCTTCAGGGATGGGGCAGGCACAGCTTCTCCGGACAACCTGTGCCAGGGCCTCCCCACCCTCACAGGCACCAATCTTTTTCCTAATATCTAACCTGAACCTACTCTCTTTCAGTTTGAAACCATCCCCTTGTCCTGTCCCTAAATCCCCTTATAAAAAGTCCCTCTCCATCTGTCTTGTAGGCTCCCTTGAGGTACTGGAAGGTGCAATTTGGTCACCCT
Source organism: Irena cyanogastra (assembly GCA_013397155.1). Taxonomy (NCBI): domain Eukaryota; kingdom Metazoa; phylum Chordata; class Aves; order Passeriformes; family Irenidae; genus Irena; species Irena cyanogastra. The sequence continues at coordinate 157,622 of VWZV01012730.1, read as the reverse complement.
GGATTTTCTCTTCTCCAGGCTGAACAACCCCGATTTTCTCAGCCTTTCTTTGTAGGAGAATCCCATCACATGTGGGATTTCCTTGGGGTCATCAAGAACTCAGCTGGATTCTCTACCTTTTGATCTCAGTTTGGAAGGCGTAGGTCTGGTAGGATGGGAAGGGCTCGGGAGGTGTGATCATCTCACTCTCTTCTTCAGGAGCAGCTGATGGGAACTCCTGTGTGGCAGCATGAAGCTCTGCAGGGAGAAAGGGACAGGCTTTACACGGTGCTGTAGTTTGACATAAGTAGAGTTTAAGAAATAAAACAAAAAGTTTATGTATAATTAATAATTAGTTAAACTACTGAAAAACTAAATATGCTTTTGTGAAAAATACATGGTAAAGATAAAAAATTTGAGAACTTCATTTTTTTTTAACTAACAAGAAAATAACACATTTTGGGTTTTTTGTTTCGGTTAGGTTAAACTGAGTAGTTTTGTTGTAGGGGGTTGGGTTTTTTTATTTTTTTTTTAATTGGTTGTTGAGTAAGAAGAAAGGGGTGTTGTGGGTTAGATAAAGTTAGCTTTGCTAACATTTAACTATTTACAATAACTTCTCTAGTTTAGGGTTTAACTGAGCCCTCTGGGCTCTGGGAGTAGTCCTGGGTTGGTGTTGGGATTTTATTCCTCGTAAGAGTTACTTCATAACTTAAAAAAAAAAAACCACTAATAATTAACCAACACCAAACCTCCCACACTCATTAATACATTAACTAAAAAATCTCAAAATTAATAAAAACCTTAAATTAACAAACCAAAAGCACTACACATGGGAAAACAGCTGTGTGGAAACTGGAGCCTCTCTGAGTCTGCCCTGCTATCTGTGAACAACGACAAGCAGAGCTCTCTCCAGGTGACTCTGTGTTCCAGCTGTGGCACCCAGTGCTATTGGAATAAAACAGATTTTGCTCTGTCCACCCCAAAATTCCCTGATATGGCCACTCCAGACAGAATGAGATGGATTCTATGTTGTGTGCTATGGTATCAGACATCTTAGCCGCTGATTCTTATTTTCTTACACAACAAATCCTGAGGATATGGTAAAAACTGACAAGGAATTAGAAACTCCTTGTGGTTGGAAATTTCAGAGCAGCAGCTGGAACTTGTTGCTCTGGTTCTGGTGTTTAGTTGTGTCCAAGCACTCCCTGAAATATTAAAGCATCCCTTTAAAGCATCTGATTGGAAAAGATGGACACAGATATGATAACAAATCCTGAGAAAAAGGAAAGCAGAGGACTTGGGGTGAGATAAAAATATCTCTGTGAACTGATTTTTACAGAGAAATCCTCTCCTTTGGGAGGAAATTCCAGTTGGACCATCCTTCTGTTTCTTTACAGAAAGGACCTTTCCTTTGCTAGGAGGATATGTTTGCTGTGGGGCCATGGATCTCTTGATTTTAAAAACATGTGTGCAGTACAAAGTAGTCGAATAGGTGACAAAAATAGTAAATTGAGATTTCTTTACTTCAGAGATGAAATACAGCTGGAAAATTCACCACAGAAGCACAATAATTCCCAATGGAAAACTCCAGAATAGACAAGTTAACTACTGAATTTAGGATTTAGTTCGTAATATAAGCAAGTTCAGAGTTTTCACCAGTGCAAGATCTATAGCAGTAGATAAATGCCACCAGTAAAACATTTATTGTACAAGACCCATTTCCTCATAATCTCAAATCAAAACTGTGTCTTCAACACGTAATCTACAGCTCCCAGGTTTTTGTTTTATTATTAAATTTTAAATAGTTACACATTGTTTATATTTACATTGTGTTGTTATCTTAATGGGGTTTTTTAACATGTTTATACCTATTCCCCTGTGTCCAGAAGTAGAAATTAATTAGAAAATAATTTATTTTAGATGCAAAAGCCCCAAACAACCCTGAGCCAAGTGGAATTGGCCTTGATTCACTTGCTCTTGACTTCTGGGCCCACATCTAAAAGGATGGAATGGGTTTGATGCTGCAAAATCCCAAAGTGTTCTCGGTGTTTGGTCTTACCCATCTGATCCTTCCCAGTGATTTTCACTTTGGCAGAGGGGTCGCTGTAGGGGCTCATCCCTGCCTTGCTGCTGCAGGCTGTCCTGAAGTGGTAGATGAACCCCTGGGGGAGATTTCTGGCATAGTAGCAGCAGTCAGTGATGTCAGAAGCAAGAGTTGTCCACTCCCCATCTTAACCAAGGCAAGAGAGGAAAGAGATCAGGAGTCATTTTAAGATGGTCACAATGGGTTGGAGGTTTTTTGAGATTCGGGGTTTTGTTGTGGTTTTTTGCTGGGTTTTTTTTCCCCCACTTTATTTATTTCTCTGCTGGGAATGCAGAGAAACCAACTTACCAGGGCCAACTTTGGGGCTGTACCTGTGTTATTCTTCTCTAAAATCAGCTGGTTTATATCTGATAACTCCAACTGCCAATATTGTTCCAGAGGAGTGGTGAAATTTTCCTGTATTTTTTCTCTTTATCTAATTCATGCCACTAAACTCTACTGGAAATATACATCAAGAACTCCAAACAAAAGCTAAATAATTTTTTTTCCTGTTGGCCCTGTCTTGAGTCCAGTTGAGACCATGAGGTGCCAGGATTCCTGGACACTAACACCATCCCAGCAAACCCAGTGTTTGAAACATGGCTGTTTTACTCAGCTTTTATGAAACCCAGATGATTTCTCATGGAATTGGAACTGTAGGTACGCTCTGGACTCATTATTCATGGGACTAAGTTAGGAAGGAGAAAATTCCCAGCAAACATTTAATCAGCATTCCTCCCACATGATGCTGTGTCCTGTTTTGTTGCTGTGCTCAAGGCTGAACCCAACTCCCTGCAACCGCCTGAGATTAAACCCATCCTTCCATTCAAATAAACCCTGGCAAAGAGCCTCAAACCATTGGATAAGCAGCAATTCCCCACCCAAACCCAAGGTATCAATGATTTTACAGGGTAGGGGTTGAACTGGGGGCTGTTAGTGCAAGAAGGAGCAGATATAGCTTAGAAATAGAGAAAAATATGTGCAGAAACAGTGTAGAAAAGCCTGCTTTCAAATAATGGATAAAACAAGGAATTTATTCCTGATTTTCTTAATCCCCCTGTGTTCAGGAGGGCAGGATTTTGCATGTTCCTGCCAAAGACACAGAACACAGTGGAAAATTTTAGATGCTGTTTCCCATTTTTCTTCCTAATTGGAAGAACTTGTGTTGGTATCCTCCCCAAAATCTCTCCTACAGTTGTGTCAAAAGGAATAGTGATAAAGAAAGTGGTGTTGAAGGGAAAGTGACTCACACCAGCTCCAGAGGGAAAGGGCAGAAAGCTGCTGCCCATCCTCACCCAGAAGGGAGTGTTGGTGCATTTGTTTGTTTGGAGAATTAAGTGAAGGAACATGGAGCAGCTGAATCCAAAGGGCTGTGTTTGTGTGGCTGCAGCAGGAAATGCTATCAGACATCACACTCATCATAACAACAGCAAATCCATCCCAAGGGAGCAGAACAGCCTTGGGGATTTGATACAAAGCTTTTGTAACTAAACAGGAAAACATCCACTTTTGACAAGGGCAGATAGTGACGGGTGGGAATGGCTTAAAACCGTGAGAAAATTAGATTAGGTGTCAGGAAGAATTTATTATTCAGAGGGTGTTGAGGCCCTGGCACAGGGTGCCCAGAGAAGCTGTGGCTGCCCCTGGATCCCTGGAAATGTCCAAGGCCAGGTTGGACAGGGCTTGGAGCAGCCTGGGACAGTGGAAGTTGTCCCTGCCATGGCAGGAGGGCTGGAATTATGTGGTTTTTAAGGTGCCTTCCAACTCAAACCATTCCATGATTAAATGATCAACTGACTTTCATCAGCCTCTGGACCAAGCCTCAAAAGAGAATATCAAAGGGGTGATGCAGTTTTGTCAAACTTTGGTTGTTTTGTCCTGGCTCTTTGCCCTAAACTTCTTCCACAGGCAATGGGAATAGAAAGCACAGCTGTTCAGCAGTGGATAAATTGCCTGTTTGATAAATCATCTTTCTCCAAGACTGTACAGAAAGCCTGAGCCTGGGATGATGTTGTTTCATTAGTGTCTAATTTTGTCAGATTACTCAGAGCTGCATATCAGACCAGGCATTTTCTCCTGTAGCTGCTCACTTTTTGGTTGTAGCTTCCACACAGCCTTGTTTGATTCACACTTTAGCAAAGCCTTGGTATGAATATGCAAATTCCAGGCTGATTTAACCAGCACAAGCTGTAACTTTTAGAGGGTTAAATGATAGATCTATGAATCCCATTCCTAACTCTAAACTAGGGAGTTAAATCAGGCTGTTTCTGAATAACAATAAAATATCCAGATGGTGAAGAGATCATACAAACCGAGATGTTCCTTGCAAAGCATGAGGACAGCACTTTACCTTCAGTCTTGCACTGGACAGTGTAATGGACAGGGGTGTTGGTTTCCACAGGTTTCCAAACCACCTGCACTCCATCCTTGTAGACCTCCACGATGTCAGGGGGTGGAGGGCTGGGGGGAACCTCTGTGGAGAGGGGGCACAAAGCCCAGGAGTGTTAACAGCAGCACTGCTATGATACAAAACTTACACCCAGCATGTCTCAGCTACAGATATTTTATATATATATATATATAAAACATGTATATGTTTTTTATGTATACATCTATATATATACACAGGAATTTTACCATCCCTGATTTAAACTCAGTACTAAGATTTTGTCTTGGACTGTCTCTTAATTCAGGAGAGAAAATAAAAGAGTGAAGAAGAGGGAATGAACCTTGCACAGGCTGTGGACCACAGCAAAGGAGAGATCTTCCTGTGTACCATGTGCAGAAATCTCACCTCAACGGTATTGACAGATTACATTTTTGGGGAAGAAGTACTTAAATACCCATTTCTGTAGCTACTCCTTCTCTCACCTGCTTTTCTTATGACGCAAGAGGTGGATGCTGAGCCGAGAGGGTTTGTGGCCACACAGGTGTAAACACCAAAATCCTCAGCATTAACAGAGAGAATCGTTAACAGCTGGAAGTGTTTGAGTGTGGATGAGATGAAGATCCGGCTGCTGCTCTGGACAGGTATCCCATCTGGAAAGCAGCAGATGGGAGAGATGAGTACCCTGGTGATACCAAGGTGTTCAAAGCTCTCCCTGCAGGCCTGTCCCGGGGGTCAGGGACGCTGTGGAGGGATGGCAGTGTCACCTCTGAACCAGCTGATGTGCAGGGAGGAGTGAGCTGCCGTCCGGCACGAGAGCGTCACGCACTGTCCGGCGGCCGCAGCCTGGTCCATCAGCTCCTCCACGAACGACGGGGCTGCAGAGGGGAGGGAAAGTGGGGATTCAGAATGGCCTGGAGAGCTTTGTGGAAAACAAATCCCTGCAGGACGTCAGAAAGCATTTTTAATGGGGTCAAGAACCTTTCTGCTTCGTGGTCTCCCATTCCTTTGGCCACCATTTGGAGAATCTCCCCAGACACAGAGCACACAGGTGAGCCCTGTTCAGCCATGGGTGTAGTGTGACAGATCCAGATGGATCTTGGAAAATCCATGGGGAATATCTGCACTGTCCAGCCCTGGTACAGCCAAAGTAGCAGAACAGCTCAGAGCAGAGGGAGACCCTGTCACAGCAAGGGTTTTCCTCTGGTCAAACCTAAATGTAGGGGCAAAACTGAATTATGGAATTTCAGGGATGAGTGGGTCAAATAGGATGAGAGGAAATGGCCTCCAGTTGCCCCAAGGGAAGTTTAGTTTGGATATTAGGGAAAATACCTTCATGGAAAGTATTGTCAAGAATGGAGAAGGATGCCCAGGGAGTCACCATCACTGGAGGGATTTAACAGATGTGTGGCACTTGGGGACATGGTTTTGTGGTGGCCTTGGCACTGCTGGATTAATAGTTGGACTCAGTAAACCTAGAGGTCTTTGCCAACTAAATGATTCTATGATCAAGACAACACAAGAGAGAAGGAGACATGAAAGATGGATATTGAAGAAGAAAAAACCCTATAGAGCATCAAATCTGCTCCTATCTCCATGGCAAAGGAGGAACTCAGGTTTTCTTCTGTGTTTCTCCAGGGGTTTTCTCTTCAGTGGGCAGGAGCTGCCAGCCTCCCACAACTGCCCTTCCCAGTGTTTGTCTGGGCTCTGCTGAAAGCTGGGACAGTAAGGTGAGCTCAGAAAATGCTCCCGATAGAGCCAAGAGGAAACTTGGCAGGGGAAAAGCAATTCTCTCCTGAATCACCCTCTGAGGGTAAAACAAACCAATGACTCCTGCCACAGCAATACCTTTCTCCTTTGGGATGAGGCTTGGTAGCTTGAAGGAAGGGAGCGCTGATTTCCTCTTCAGAGATCCTTCAGCCCCTATTAACAGCTCCTTTTCTGCTGCCTCACTTCCCAGCTCACCAAACTCTGCTGTGAGAAAGGATGAGAAGTCATTCAAGGCCATCCTTCTCCCCGTGGCATCCATTTGCAGTGACAGTTTTGCCTTCACACATAAATAGTCACAGGTTCCCTTATTAACCAGAATTTGATTAACAGGGAAGCCTGTGACAGCTGCTGCAAACAGAGCGGTGTCCTGGAAGACCAGGGAATATCCAGGGATGGCAGAGAAGAAAGGACAGATCCCCATGTCCAGTAACCAGGGTGACTTCAGCTTCTCCCAGTCACTTTAACCTGAGAGATCTGCCATGGTCAGATGACAACTGCAGCAAGGAAAGCATTACCAGCCCTGGTCTGCTTCTATGCAACCTCAGACAGGGAATTTGAGCCCCTTCCATCAGTGGATTAACCCAGCTGACTCTGCACTGAAGCCAGCCAGTAACAGAGACTTGATGGTGGAGACTGCTGAATTCAGAACCTGCCACGGCCAGATTTGCAATTCCAGTCTAACCACAGCTTCAAACATGTTGGGGAAAATGAAAAGGACAGCTGGAGCAGAGCCCAGTTATGGCAGCAAATCTGTGAAGGAACAGAGGGAAATAATTACCTTCCTCTGGCTCAGGAGATGTCTTTCCTTTTAGGATTCTTGAAATATGGGCAACAGAAGCTTTCACTTTCTTCTTCAGACTCTGCTCTGCCGACTGCTCCACTGAATGAGACCTTGAATATGGCTTAAAGAGTCCAGGCTTGCTGTGGAAGGAGCTTTTCTGCTTCCCACTGGAGTTCTTTTGGGAGCTGTACATTTCTTTATGGCTCTCTGCCCCTTTCCCCATGGCTAATAAGTTAGCTGCCTTTGAATCCTCGGATATTTCCAAACGGTTCTTCCTGTTCTTGTCTTCCTGTTCCCTGATGCACAGTCTTTTATCCTTATGGAGATGTCCTGCAGGAGGGGACCTTGCCCTTTCACCAAGAAGCATAAACCGTCTAGGAACTGGTTTGGGTGAAGGCTTCTTATAGCTCAGAAACTCAAAGGGAAAATAGACAATGTCGTACAAATCCGAGAAATTCAAATAGGCAGGCTCCACTTCCGAGATGTCAAATTTTTGGGGGCCGCTGCCAAGACTGGGTGTTTCATCTGACAGGTCTTTGATTTTCACCAAAGAAACTTCTGGGTGTTTGCCAGTGTCCTTGATCACGGGCATGTGGATGAGTCTTCTTGCAGTGTCCAAGCTCTCTGTGGAGGAAACGCTCTCTGGGCTGGAAGGGGAGGTCTCAAATGCCAAGTCCTCCAGGTGCTCACATTCATGAGGAACTGTCCGTGCTCCCTGCTCTTCCAGGACTCCTGGCTCCTCACTCACAATAAGGTAGGGTTCTGCAAGGTCATCCTGCTCAGTGACTTCTCCTCTTCCACCCTGTTGGACAGAAGGGAAGGAGCTGTCCATGTGCGCTTGGCTGCCTTGGTAGAACATCTCTCTGTGAGGAGAAACGTGCTTCCTGCTTCCCTTCTCTCCAGAAACTGACTCTGCCCAAACATTCATCTCTTCAGAGAGGGACACCATCTCATCCACTAAGCCCTCCAGCACAGCAGACTCCTCGTCACTGTAAAAAGAAGATCTGTGGTGTGACAGCTCCTGATGGTGATCCCTGTGGGGCAGCGGTGGGGCAGCTTTTGCAGCAACACATCTTCCACTTTCTAAGGCAATGCCTCCACCCTCACCATAAACCTCTGGATAGTCCTCATATTCCAGTTCATAGGCTGAAGCTGGAGCAACTTCTGGTTGTGAAGCAGGTAATGCACCTGAACTGCCACTCTCCAGACCATCCGAAATCCCAGCCCTGTGCTGCTCAAGCACCCCATGTCCAGCCTTGGGGAAAGCAGCAGCCACAGCTCGTCCAGCTGCTCGACTTCCACTTGCTGTCACAACAGATCTCATCTCACTGTGAACTGACACCTCTGGATGTTCTTGATTTTCACCCTCCCAGACCTGAGGGAGGACAGTGCTTTGGGAGGACGCAGCTCTGGCTGGGTGTCTGCTCTCCAGAGCAGCAGGTTCTGAGCCATGGCCTTCAGGAACCTTCTGGGGTTCAGCTCCTTCATGAGCCAAACTGGAAACAACCCCTGTGACAGCTGAGCTTTTACCCCTCAGAGCAGCAAGTTTCTCCTTGCTGAGAGCCTGCTGTGCTCCATGGGAGACCAGAGCTGGCACTGATGCTGGTGGTGGGATTTTAGGAACAGCGAGCTGCTCTCCCTTCAGGACAGCTGATGCTGTGTCTAAGTGAACAGGAGCCTTCCTGTGTGCTTGGCTTTCATCACCGTGGCCTGATGGTGGAGTGATTCCTGTAACAGCTGCTTCTGCATCTTCCAGGACAGCAGATCTCACATCTTTATGGGTCTTCAGCTTCTGGGGGACACCTTTACCAGCTGTGAGAGTACCTGGCTGTTTGCCCAGCATGACAGTAGCTGCTGGACCACTTTTCCCAGGAATTTCCTCACTTTTGTCTTTACATACTGGAAGTGAATCAGTTTCTGTTTGTTCTGTTGGAACAGCAGAGCTTTCATGCTCCATGAGTTCAGATTCAGCAGTGCCATGAGCAGAAGTCTTTTCATCTGAATGTTTCTGCCTTTTGTCTTTCCAAGGGGGGGCTGGAGCTGTCCTTTTGATAAGCAAGCTTCCACCTGTTAAATCTGGGTGGGTGTCGGTGGGAGCAGACTCCTGGGGCAGACACACGCCTCCCTTACTTGGAGGAGATGACTTTGGGGTGGTCTCTGACTGTGTGAGGGTTGAAATGGACTCGCTGCCCTCCTGAAAAGCAGAGTCAGAGGCACAGCCAGAGGCAGATTTACCCTCCATGCTCTTGTATTTTGGGGCTGCTGGTGCTGTTACATCTGAGCACTGGGCAGTTGGAATGGAGCTTTTGCCTTCCAAACATTCAACATCCTCCTCAATCTCAGTGGCTTTTGACTTCTTCAGTAAACGCTTCCTATTCTCACTCCTGTGAGGTGACACTGCAAGTCCCTCTACCTGTTGTCTAAGAGCAGGTGGGCACCCGTTCCCCTCACAGTGTGTGGAGGGAGAAGGCTTCTCTCCTGAGCAATCCTTGCTGGCTCTCCTGACGTCCCCTTGCTCTGCTGTGTCCGCAAAACATCCCTTGCCAGGCCCTGCGGAAATGTCGCAGTGATCGCTGCCTTCAGGGCAGCTTTCCTGGGACAATACATCACAGTCCTCCTCCAAAATATCTTGTTCCCTCAAGGATCTGGAGGCTCTCAGCCTGTAGTCATCCAGGGAGCGGCTGCGGCTGGCACCAGCAATGGCAGGGTGTGGTGGCTTCCTGGCAGTGTCAAATGATGCAGATTTGGTCAAGGATCCCAGCAGACTTTCTTTGCGATCATCTCCTCCTCCTTCTTCTTCTTCCTCCAGTTCAAACTGCTCAAGGAGGGGCTCACGGAGGCCGCTCAGGGGCACCTTTGAATACCCAGCCTTCCGGAAAGTCCTTCTGGCTCTGTCCAGGTGCCTTCTGAACTCCCTGCCTGGTGACGAAGGCGGCCTTGCAGGCAGCTCAGCTGCTTGGCTGTAGAAGGTGCTTTTAATGACACTCTGCCTAGGAACACAGGCTGATGGCTTTTCTGTCCCATCCCCTGCCTCTTCAACCCTGTCCTTTTCAGATAAAGATGTGCCTGGCTTTTCCTTCTGCTGCACAAGTGATGTGCTCTCTGTGGAAGCCCTCAGGGATGAAGGCTCAGCAGTGCCACTTTTTTGGGATGGCTCTCCCCGAAGGCTGGGAAGGAGCCCCTCCTCTTTCTCCTGCAAGATACTCGCCATGAGCTCTTTGCTTTCTGTGGGTGATTTGTCCCCCACCTCAGCTTTCATCGAAGCATATTTCCTCCTCATGGGTTTTACTGGAGGGATGGAGCTTTTGGAGTGCTCCCGTTCACTGGCACGTTTCAGAGGCTCGGGATGGCTCGGGGCATCAAACACGGGCAAGTGCAGCTCGGGGGTGGAGCCAAAGTGCCTCTTTTCGGGGAAATTCGAGTTCTCGTTGTCCGAGGAGGAGCCGCTGGTGCTGGATGAAGTGCTTTCCTCAATGAGGTGTCGGGAGATGGCCAGGGAGCTGTTGTCGTGGGTCCTCTCGAGGATTTCTGGGATGGACCTCATCACCAGGATGGATTTGTAGCACATCAGGGAGCGCTGAGAAGGAAAACAAGACACAGCACAAGGAGGTGGGAACGTGGTGGGAGTATGGAAAGCAAACACACTAAAATGAACTCCTGCGCCCCTAAATACCACACCCATGAGTCTAATTAGACACTGCCACCCTCTGCACATGTCACCAATCCAGGCCTCATTTTCTCTCCAGATCTTCCTCTTCCCTCATTCATTGACATGAAATTAAATTGACTTCAGGGAACACACTTGATTTTGTGATAGGGGGAAACAGGACTCTATTCGAGATTTCCAAAGTCAACCTGGCCACTCAAAACAGATGGAAAAGAGTTTTTGATGGAAAACATCAGATGAGACTCCCTGGAGTAAGTGGCTTTAAATCCTTTGACTGCAATACAACCTACAGTGACTTAGACCAGCAACAGACCTACCAAGCGTGGGAGATGGGATTCCTCTGCTCTAAATTTTGCCATGTGGGGCATCTCAGTTGAACCTGGGCTTCTCCTTCCAGCCAGCAGAGAGAAACTGGCATGTTCAGAAAGCAATCAATCCAATTATTTGAGAGAACTTCAGGAAAAGAGGCATTTTCTTGGCCCCAATCTGTAATTCATCTCTGATTGCAGAGGCAGCTGAGGGCACCTAACTTAGACACAACCTTGTGTCTAACAGGCACCTGCATGGGTTTCCAGGCAGTAAAAGCCTGGATAATTAATTCCTGACACATCCATCTCTCCTAGGCTTCTTTGCAACTCCCAGCCATGCTCAGATCTCTGCTGAGCTCGCCGTCATAGCCCGAAAGATTTTCAAAGATTCAGATATTAAATTATCAGTTATAATATTAAATTATCCCGCAATTAAAAGTAGATATAACTAAACATAATCAACACAGATTAGGGGCAACTCACCTGCCACTTGCTCCGAGCCACAATGAATTTGAGCTGTTTGGTGTTAATGAAATGAGCTGCTTCAAGAGGGACGTTGTGCTGCCAGGTGGAATGAAAGGAAAACCATTGGTTAAAAAGTCCTGATTTCATTTCTTGAGGAGTTTTTGTGGGGTATTTTTTTGAATTCTGTCTTTACACAATTGTTTAATTTAGGAAAGTTACAGTAGAACAAATGCTGCAGTCCTTTCATAGTTAAATTGCAGGCAAAATCAGCTTTTCAGTGATTAAATCAAGCCCTGTTCAATACCTGTCATTAAATCCTTATTGCTGCTGCTAATTTTTAACTGTTTTCCTTAGTGATTTAAGGCTTTGGAATATAAACCATATCTTTGGTCTGCAAGGCCAGTCTCCTTTCTGTACTGACATGATAGAACAAGAGGGAATGGCCTCGGGTTGCACCAGGGAGGTTTAGATTGGATATTAGGGAAAATTGACTGATAAAGGGCCAGGACACACTTACCATGAACCATTTGTGGGAAAGACAGTCCAAAGCACTCGGCCTGGATCTGGTAAGAGAGCAGGTTGACATTTTAGTAGGAAATCACCTCCAGCAGCAATCACTGATCTCCCTGAAGGTGCTGCTGCATGCAGACACCCGTGCACACTCAGGGGTGTGTCCTTGGGATGCTGATCTAGAGCAGAGAAGCCAAAAACACACAGCAGCTTCCAACTCAAGGTTTCCTTCCCCTGAGGGGAAAACTTACTGCTTTTTCAGTCTGGCACTCCCCACAGATGCTCAAGAAGAGCTCATGGCTCTCTGCAGGGGCTCAAGGGTGTCCAGAGCAGCTCTGAGAGTGACTTTGCCTCTTTAGGTGGCCACAGTGAAAATAGATTTGGCAGCAGGCAGAAAGAGTAGGAATGAAATTAAAATCAAGTGCCTGTAAATATGCCTTCAAGCCAACTTTTGTACTTGAAGTTGCTTAATGAATGTGGTCAGTGTTATTTAATTGTCACATTAAACACCAGTACCAGTCTGTGCTCTTCTCACTCATCTGTGTCATTCCAGAAACTCCTCAGCCTGGAGGAGGCAGGGAGCAAGGACATCACCACACCAGAGAGAGGCCAGTTTGGCAAATATCCGAGTTGTGGGTTGGGTAATGGGGAATAATAAGGAATAATTAGAGCAAAATGCAGCACATCTCACTCAGCTTTCTACTTTTCAAACCAAATGGTGAGCTGGGATGTGTGAGGCACCAACAGCTCTGCACAGAGGGGGGCACAGGAGGGCACTCACTTGGGCTGCTGCTGCAGGATCCCTTTCATGAAGTCCTTTGCATCTTCACTCAAGTGAACAACATCAGGAATGCTCCATGAAATCTCCCCATTCTGGATATTTAGGAGAGTTTTCCTGTCGTTCTCCCCAGCAAATGGAGACTTGCACGTGAGGCTTATTTATTGAACACCAGAAAATGAAAGGAGACAGGTTTTAGATTTCTGTGTTCTGTTCAAATGACAGAAGCACAAATGCTTACATGGGGTTTTTAAATATTTGAGGGGCTCTGTGCCTGGGATTTGCAATGTTTGTGAGGAGCAAGCAGTAAATGAGGAAACCACAAATAAATTGTCCTTGTTATGGAAGGACTGAATGCTCCACTCAAATCCCTCACATGAAAATACTGGAGGGTTCTGATGGACAACGGGTTATTGAGGGAGTGTTTCCAAGATTTATTTACCTTAAATATGTGATGACTCCGACAGCCCTGAGGAGAGAGGGAACACAAATGTCATTTTTGTCACTATTTTTCCATCCTTCTCAAGCCTCTCTTCCTGCCACTAGACACCCTGGAACAGCAAGATCACCTTTCAAGGATAATAAATCCCAAAAGCTATTGGTTTTTTCCATTCATTTTTCCCCTTCAATATTTTTTAAAATTGTTCTCAAGCAATCCTTCATTTTTAAAGATAGAGGAAAAGACTCAAAATACTTCTTTTATTTTTAATTTTCTTGCCTTTTCTAGAAAGCCCTTTAGGATCATTCCCTCTAGTTGCTGCCTGGAATAGAGATCATCTCCTCCAAGATGCTCCTTTGCATTAATTAGCAGTCAGAGTTCAATTATGGCTGAAAGAAATCAGACAGAAGTAGCTTTAAAGAGCCTTGATGGCTTTTGGATTGTCAGCCTTCGCTTTCGCTTTCCTGTCTTATTATCACTGCTCCATTTACTAATTAACAGCTAATGGAAATTCAGGCCACTGAGGGCCTGGAAAAGCTTTTTGGGAAAATGAGAGATTACCAGATATCAGTTGCTTTTGACACTGGTGACTGGGAAACAATTTCTGGGGCAACAAACTCCGGAGAGCCGTATTTGCTGTACTGAGGCTCCACGGGTGTGATCCTCTGGGCAAATCCAAAGTCACAAATCTTCAGGTCTTCCCTCTCAGGATAAACCATGAGGATATTCAACGGCTGTTGAGTGGAAAAAAATAATAAATGGGGGAATTTTTCTTGAGAGCAGGGAGTATTTTTAGTTGTGAGAATAATTCAAAGAGAGAACACCCAACCAGAGGCCAACACAGGGCTGGGGAAAGCCAGACTGGTCATTGCTCATTACCTTGATGTCCAAATGAAGGATGTTGTGGTCATGGAGATATTTGATCCCTTCCAAAATTTGCTTGATGTACAGTTTGACCTGAGAATTGAGTCCATTATTAAACAATTAATAAATAAACAATTATTAAACAGGGAGAGTAAATAGGAGAGTCCCTGATTTCACCAAGATTTGATCTTTAAAAGTCCCTCCCAATCCAAACCATTCTATGATGCTTCCCTCCGAGAATTTCTCAAAAAAAATTATTTTACCAATAAATCAATTGGACACCTGGCTACTGGATGGGAGATGTGAAACATTTTGAACTTTTAGCACCAAGGATGGTGCTAAAAAAAATCCCTTAGAAACCATAATTTCAGCTTTTCTTTTAAAGACAGAAAGGGGGTAGATAGAATACAGTTAAAAGGGGATAAAGTTGTATTAAGTAAGTGAAGATAGGAGCTCCAGATGACAGATAGAAAAGAAATTATGACAATAGAGCAAATAGAATGTTTTTTTTAGGCTGAATGCAATGCTGGTGGTCAAACCCCCTGGCTGTTTGTATTTATTCCCCAAAGAAACCCAAGTAGCAATGAAATTTGCTAGGAATACATTGTAAAGCCTGATTCTGCTCTGATAGATTATCACTGGTTCAAAGACATTTCTCATATTCCAAAAGGAAAATGCAGAAAGAACCAACTCTGGGCTTTCAAATGAGAAATTACCTCAGCTTCAGTGACCACGCTCTTCTTGAATAAACGGTCCAGGAGCTCTTCATTGGAGCATCTGGCAGTGACATTAAGGGACAACTGAACCACATGGAAAGGTTTTTTATTATATTTTTTTTTATTTTGACTGTGGAACCTCCTCCATCCAGCCAACAGCAGAATTCACGAGGTCATCTCAGGCAATGAGATTGTCATTAATCCTGGGCTGCTCTAAACCTGGTATCTCTTCTGCTAAAATCTGCCTGTTGATTTTGGGGTTTCTGTTCTGCATTTCCCTCATGCTCACCTAGACTGGATCTCACGGAAACAGAGCTCATAACTTCCAGATGTTTCAGAAAATAATTTTGGTGCTTAACAGCTCATTCACACTTGTAGATACAAGTCTGATTTTTCTCACCCAGCAGAAGCTGAGGACTGCAGTGGAGCTCTCACAGAGCTGTGCTGTCCTGCAGTGCAGAGAAGAATTGTATGTGTCCTTTTCTCTCAGGAAAAAAAAAAAAAAAACAAAAAAAAATTAACTACTTAGATATTTAATAAATGAGCTCTACCCAGTACTTCCCAGCCTCTTCAGACAACTGCACAAAAAAGGATACAACTCCAGAATCAAAATCAGTGTTTTCCTTGTTTCAAACTCATCCAGGAGCCTGGTAATTCTGTCGTGGGACAGAGAGGCAAGAATATCCCTCTCTTGATGAGCTCGAGACTTGGTTTTGCTGCGCAGAGGGATGAATTTGGCAGCACAGGACACCCTGTTCCCTTTGTGCACCACCCGTTTCACGAAGCTGAAGCAGCCCCTGTGCAGGAATCGAAGGACAAGCCCTGATCAGACCTGGGCAGAGATTTTTCCCCACCCTGGCCTTTGACAGCTCCCTGCTGCTCTGTGCTCATTTTGCTGTGTGTGAGGTGCTGTTGCCCTCTCCTGGCTGCCTCCAAAGGGAAGCAGCGTGTTCCCATCAAGGAAAATGCTTGATGCAGTTGATGCAGGCTCGTGCTGGCAAAGGCTGGTGCTCCTGCATCCCTTGGACACACCCGATGTGGCTTGGGATGCTCCCGTTGCCAAGAAGCCACACCCAGGCACTAATCTGTGAGCCTTTGGATGTTTTTTCTGTTTAGAGCTGCCCCAGCACCTTGGAGTGACCTCCCACTTCTGCCTTTACTTCCACCTTATGAGACTTTTCAGGAGCTACCTCTGCCTCAGCAGCTCAGATGGGCGATGAGATATTCCCTGGTAGTGATGCTGTAGAGCTGGAAAATTCATTTACCTTCCAATCTCCTGCTTAACCTCATAATGGGAGTGGAGCTTTCTCCTGGTGGCCACTTTCTTTCCTTCTTGGTCTTTCTTAGCTTTGGAAATGAAGGAAAACAAAAGGGTAAATATTCAGTCAACAATGCCCTGCTAATAGTGTGCAAAGTTATTATAGGACAACTTAAGGCAGGAAAAATTAGAGTTCTTTTAAACTTCTGAGGAGAATTAAGTGGAGTTGTTTGATAACACAACATGTCAAAATGAACTTTGGGGTTGCTCAGAGAAATGGCTGCCCCATCCCTGGAAGTGTTCAGGGCCAGGTTGGATGAACCTGGGATAGTTGAAGGTGTCCCTGCCCATGGCAGGGAGGAACTAGAGGATCTTTAAGGTTCTTTCCAACCCAAAACATTTTGGGATTTTGTGATTTGATTTTATCCTGGATCGTGCCACACTGGCCATGTATAAACACTACACAGGAATTCAGAACAGATTCCATACAGGTACCAGAACATGACTGCAACAAATTACACGTTGCCATGGCAATGGAGGCAACTCCTGCAGCTGAGAGGGTGGCATTGCCTTCACAGGTGAGAGGGTGGCATTGCCCCCACAGCTGAGAGGGTGGCATTGCCTTCACAGGTGAGAGGGTGGCATTGCCCCCACAGGTGAGAGGGTGGCATTGCCCTCACAGGTGAGAGGGTGGCATTGCCCTCACAGGTGAGAGAGTGGCATTACCCTCACAGGTGAGAGGGTGGCATTGCCCTCACAGGTGAGAGAGTGGCATTACCCTCACAGGTGAGAGGGTGGCATTGCCCCCACAGGTGAGAGGGTGGCATTGCCCTCACAGGTGAGAGGGTGGCATTGCCCTCACAGGTGAGAGGGTGGCATTACCTTCACGTACGACGAGCTCTGCTTTGCACAAAACCTCCCCTCCTGCATTTTTGGCAACGCAGGTATAAACACCACCATCTTCCAAGGCAGCATTGTCCACGACTAAGAAATATGTTGTTCCTTCCTTTCCCTGATGGACCCTGCTGCTGTCGGTCAGCAGTGAAGTGCCCTGAGGGAAGGAAATGACATTTTGGCACTGGAAAAGCCAAGATGGAAACAGATGTTTCCGCTCTTCTGATGCCTCAGGTTTTGGCTTTTATGTTTTCAGATTCTGTGCTGCTTTAGTGTGTGGGTCTGAGCTTCATATCAGGGCATGGTGAGCTCTCTGCACAGAGCAGGGAGACAAAACAATTCCTGCTCCAGCTGGGGACCAAGGACAAATGATCCAAATCTCAGCCCAAGAGCACAAACAGCGTGGGCTGCAGAGAGAAAAACAAGCAGGATGGGAGTGCAGGAGCTAAAGCTGGAACTGGACAATGAACTCCAAGGTGCAAATGGAGCAGAACTGATCCCAGTGACAGAGCCCGTGCCCGGGCTGCATTTTGGGACCATTTTGGTTCATCTTGGGTGCAGCCCTGGCTGGGCTCTTGTGCTGCCCAAGGTGGATCCATGGAGGAAATCCTTTTAAAAATCCCTACTTTATTCTTTAGCTCTGTCCAGCCTCTGTTCTAGCTCAGCCTTCATGAGGCATCACTTCCAGAAGCAAGACATGGGAACAGAGCTACAACAGAGACTATTTATGTGAGCAAACCTCACGGAGAAAATGCTGCCCAGGGGAGTGGTGGAGTCACCATCCCTGCAAGTGTTTAAGAAACAACTGGATGTGGGTCTGGGTGACAAGGTGGTGTTCTGTCACAGGGTGGACTCAGTGATCTTGGAGGTCTTACCAGCCTTAAAGGTTCTGTGATTCTGTATATTCATAAATGCTATGAAGAAAGGGGCAGGATGGAGTGTGTGTGACACAGAGCAGATTGTGAGCATTTGCAAAAGTCCCTATGACAGTAAAATGCAAGATAAAAATATATAATACAATATGTACATATATGTGTATAATACCATAAATATGAAGTGATGCAATCCTGTTTTCCCACATAAAATCTCTGTTTCTGAGCTTTTCCTTATTAAACTGTAACAAAAATTTAAGTTAGAGTAAATCCTTCTACGGCAGCACCAGGTCAGTGCTTGGTGGGAGCTAAAAGGCACCAGATACTAGAAATTATTAGGGAAGAAATGAAGGATAAGACAGAAAGCATCATTTGATAAATACTTGGTCTGACCATGGTGTGGTACTGTTTGGTACATCATCATCAGTGTCCTCTGTAAGAGCTTCCAGATGGGGATTGACAGCAGATTGGGGCTCTTCAGCCTGGAAGGGAGGCTCTAGCAAGATATGACAACAATATCCTAAGGAATAATAAATAATTTCTCTCCTTTCTATGAGATATTCATTGTCCTTAGTCACACTGATTTTACTAAATAGTTGCAGGAAAGATACAGAGCCTGGAAGTCACACTGACACTTGGGATGAACCACTCAATCCCATTCCTGCAGCACATGTCTCAGTGGCACTCAGGTAGAAACAATTTCTCTTCCTGCTCAGTTTGGTCCCCAAAACCATCTTGGTTGCCCTCTCTGCAGAAGGATCCAGGGTGACACGGTGACAACACAGGGTGGGATGCACAGGTGGTGGTTCAGTGAGAGCAGCTGGTTCCACAAACTCTACAGACACATTCCAGAGTCAGTGAGAGAGGTGTGGGAGGAAAGAGCAGACGAAATTCCCCGTGGAACAGAGCACTGCAGTCCCTCCCATGGTCCTCACTCTCAGCCAGAGAAGAGTCTGCACTCACCTTAAACCACAAAACTGTGGGCTGAGGGGTTCCTTCAATGACTGCCTGGAATTTGGCACGTTCCCCAGAGTTCACCTGCACATCCTCTATTGTCACTTGCATGTAGGGAGGACCTGGTGAGAAAAGGGCATTTGCTGCATGCATAGCACTGGAACTTCTTTCCCAGCATGCTGACAGAGTTGGATTTACTCAGTGGGATTTATAGGACAGGCCATTTAGGATGTAACAGTAGTTTAAAGTCAAATCAAGAGGTACAACAGCAATATATTTGGGGTTCTTCATGCTGGCATTACTTTTAGGCTTCTTATCTTCACACTTACCTATTACTTTTTGTTTAATAAACAGTTACCGCTCAAAAATTTGGACTATTAAGAAAAACAGTCAGAAATTGTTACAAAAAGAGAAGACAGTGAGAATCATGGGATTGGGAGAGGGAAAAGGGGTTTGGTCTTACTTGTTGGAGTCTTCTCCTCAGTCTTATACACACGAGTTCTTTCTGTGGTCTCAATGTAAACTTCACTGTGCACGTCCCAGACCACGTCTCCTTCTCTCCTGTACCAGCCTCCTGCCCCTGCACCTGGTGATGTTCTTTCAAGAAACCCAAGAGAAAAGATCATGGCATAGCCACATACAAGAGGTGCAGGATTGCACCCTGCCATTGATCTGTTTAACCAGCAAAGAGTTATTTGCTTAAAATTAATACAGGAAGAATTTCAGTTTGGGGGGGATTAATTTCTCTCCAACCTTTTCTCACCCTTCTTTGACAAAGCATTGTCACCAGGATTCTGGAAATAATGACAAACCTACAAGAAACTGTTTGGGTCCACCTCAGAGGTCTTGCTTTTCTTGCACCAAAGTCAGAAATCCACATGGATACCCTGGATGTATGGAGTGGGTATTTACCTGTCGATGGGAACAGTGCGTTCCCGAGCGCTTTCCCCTCCAGCAGCCTCCTCTTCCCAGGAAGGAGCAGGGCTGGGCTTTGGCACCCCTGGTTCTTCAGCTGGAACCTGCCCCTGTGCTTTGGCTGGCAGCAGAAATTGGGCAAGTTAGACACGCCCCCCATGAGACCACACCCAAAACCCAGAGCCGACCTTTGGAGCCATCTCTGGTGTGCCCCGTGCCAGAACTGAGCCCACCTCAGTTCTGGGGGCAGCCACCAGAGGTTAGAGGAGAATTTGGCACTTTTGCAAAGAGCACACGAAGCAAAGGGGGTGGACAGCACCAGAGTGGTGGCACTTGGCTGGCTGGGCTAAACTGATTGCTCTGCAAGGAAATACACCCAGATAAAGTGGGAAAGGCAGGTGGTAGGGACAGGGAAATACGGGTCAGCTGGAAGGATAGTGTGGGTTCACACAGCCTTTATAAGAGATAATTTAACTGTGTTTGAGTTCTGGCTCATGGCTGTGAGGAAGTCATGGAATCACAGAATAATCTAGGTTGAAAAAGACCTTTAAAAACAACAGCCATCAACCCAGCACTGCCAAATCCACCACTGAAATGCATTCCAGGGAATAACCCAGTGTTAGCTGTGTCCACGTGAATTCTTCCATTCAGCTTTGTGTTAGAACAGTCCCTGACTCACTGCTGTGGTCACAGACAGCATCAGGGACATGAGTGAGCTTGCATCCACGGGAACTGGTGGTCAAAGCAGGTCCTGGCTGAGGATGTGATTGATATGGAGGTGATATGGACTCTTACAGAGAACCTGGTGATGCTTTAGCATCAGCACTCCTGCACCTCCACTGGAAAATGTCCTTGTACAGATCTAAGTTACACCAGAACAAGGTTTGGCATCTGGGGCTTGATGAAACCAAAATGTGGTGCAGCTTGATGGCTGTTTCAGACATTTTTCTTCTTTTATTAATAATTATTTTGTCAGATACAGATTCAAAACCTGATTTGATCTCACATTCCAAAAATACCTGATTGTCTTTTGATATTGACCATTGGAGTTACACCACAGGATAAAGAGCATCATCTCCTTTTTCATTTAAGGAGAAAAGGTTAAATCCAGAGGAGTCTTCTACCCAGCAGGTAGGAATATTTTAGGGAGCTCTCTAGGGATGTTTGGTGCTGGCTCATTTTGGAAATGAGCAACTGTTTCCAGAAATCACATAAAACAGCTCCAGTGGGGTGGAAAATATGGTTATTCAAGGAATTACGTAAAGGAATTATTGGATCAGAGATCCCAGTTGTGGGATTGTGCTTTCCTATCACCAGCACTACTGAAATATTTGCCTCCTTTTTTATTTAAAGCATGTGGTCATAGAGAGAGGTGTCAAGTCTCCATCTGATTAAAACAATTCCCATGACATGTTCAGTTTTGCACAGATGAAAGACCTGCCAAACCATCTCATCCATTATTGTATTTTCTCTTTAGCTGTGACTGAGGAAATAATCTGCTAGGTGACATTTTACTGAGGATTTTTGAGTCATCCCACTCCACCAGAGAATTATTTCCAAAGATGATTTGTGACTAGAAAGGAAAAAAGGTTTTAAAACCCTGACATTTTTTATGCTGTTATTTTGGGTCTGATTCCATGAACAACTTTTATTCTTGGTAAGTTTTAAGTATGAATATTTCCTTTTTAAGGAATTATCTGGAGTTTGAGAGCTGAAGGCTATTGGGCATTGTCCTTTAAGTTAACAGTGGTGGAGAACAGTTATTCTGACTTGACACAGAGACAGCTTAGACAAGTTGTTATGGCAGAGGCAGAGGAAGAGTGGAAGGGTTGTCGCTCATCCATGATTTTTTAAAAACAACAGAAAGACAAAGGAATTGTCCTCCTGGCAAGACACAGCCACGTACACATTGGTTTTAGTCACACAGAAGCTGCAGGGAGTCTGTCCAGGGAAATGCAGGTGAACTTGAGTCACCCAACCCCCTGGAGAGCCTCTGACAGTTGGTCCAGCATATTAAAGACATTTCCAGCTTGTTTACAGCAAACAATAAAATAAAGCAACCGCCCTTACCCACCCCACCAAATCAAAACCCAAATTACTTCTCTGAATGTGAAGGAGGGATCTCACCCCACCTTCTCCCCCAAAAGTACTTGAAGCAAAACCAGGGGAGAAGCCCAAAGGTGGAAAAAATCCCCTATTCCTTAATTTTGGGCAGGTGATGAACCAAACTCTATTTCAGACACAGTTTTCAGACACCTTCTGCTTCCAGAAAGATCTGCCCCAAACTTAGATCCAACTTAACCCCCAACCCACCCTCATCTCTTTGGGTCTGAAAGCCCTCTCTCAATCTTCATCTGCTCAAAACACAATGACACACAAAAATGAGCTTAAAAACATCATTACTGGCATGCTCAATACTTTTCTGTCTCTCAGCTCCCGGGGGACACCTCCCGCCCTTGTGCCAAACCTACCATGGCCTCCGGCAGCCTGGGTTTGGGTGCTGGCTTCGTGGACCACCACGGAGGGCCCGGCTGCTGGCCCCGCAGGCTCTGAGGGAGCAGGGCCAGCAGGGCCAAGGCCGAGGCCACCATCCGCTCGCATGCCCGGGGGAAGAGTCACCAGCAGCGAGGCCGAGTCCAGGAGCCTCCTCAGGGCCGTCTTGATCTCCTTGTCAGCGCGCTGGAGCGAGGCCTGCACAGAAATCTCCGCCTCTGACTGGGGGGAAGTCATTCCTACAGACAAGAACAACAACTTTTCTCTCTTCGGGGCGAAAAAGAAAACAGTAGCACCGTCCAACCCATGGAAGTGTCTGCAGCTGTATCATTTTCCCCTCCTAGAGAAGAGAGTTGATGAAGAAATGTTCCAGCAAGAGGTAATGTAGCTGAGAGTTAAAATAAGAAAGCTGGCACAAAATGCTTTGGAAAGTTGTATCTTGGCAGGCTGGGGATACTGTGCCACCTGTGTGAACACCTGGCCTGTTACCAGACAGTGGAACAAAGGATCCGTCTCCCAGCTCATCCCGGCATTGGCTGGTCTGTTAAAAATACCTTTACTAATCATAGAATCACAGAATATCCTCAATGGGAGGGATCCACAAGGATCATCCAGTCCAGCTCCTGGCCTTGCACAGTCACGCCAACAATCCCACCCTGCTCCTGGGAGTGTTATCCCAGCACTCCTGGAGCTCTGGCAGCTTTGGGGCTGTGCCTGTTCCCTGGGGAGCCTGGGCAGTGCCCCAGAAATGAAATTAACCCATCGCACTGATACAGACCCCGCGTGCAAGGAAGATGCTATCTCACAGGGAAGGAAAAGGAGGGGACAGGAATCAGCTGTCAGTGACTCTGGAGAAGGGCAGGGGAATGAAGGGAGGGCTCTTCTTTTTCATCAGTCTGGCAGAAAAGCCACTCCTTGCTCCAGGGTGATGTGTTTGTCCTACTTCACAATATCTGAATATTTCCAATATTATTTCTGGTTTGGATGTAGAAGGCTGGGATGGGATTACAGGCTGCAGGAGCTCATCTCACCCAATCTCCTGCTCGATAAAACTTCCACAAATGCTGAAAAGGCCCAACAAAGGGATGGATGGTACCTAGGGAAGCCCGCACATAATCAGGAAGACAGAGAAAATGCAGGTCAGGTTAAGCCAATGATCATGTTCATGATGTGATTGCTCACGAATCAAGAGAGAAAACTCAAATCATCACATGGTTTGAGGAAAAAAAAAAAAGAGCATTTGGAATAAACAGCTCTGATTTGTTTAATGTCATTGACATTAATGAGCATGTCCCATAGGGGTTTTGATTCTGCTCCTTTCCTGGCCTCAAGAAAGTAAATTTCCATGATAGACATGAAAAAGTAAAGTTGAAGGCTATGTGTGGATGAAGATATCTCACTTGATTTTTGTTTTCAATGATCATGATGGTGACAAAATATTTCTTTCCTGAATCTGTTGATGGAAAAAAGCAAGATTTGCTCACATGATGTCCCAGACTGCCCACCAGTGTTCACCAGCACTGGGCTAGCTGGAAGACATTAAGTATTTTCCTAGAGAAATACCTGGATTTTCTGGGGTTCCTGCTGTGATTTTTGCCAAATGGTGCTGTCCTGTGAACTGGGCAGCTGCCAATGAGTGAAATGATTGGAAAGGCATGAAATACTCAATTAGGAAATATATTCACAGGTGTATAGATATAGATATGGAGGTTTATATATAATCACTGGGATCTCCCATGCTCTAACACCACCACTCTCCCCCCTGCCTAGGGGACATTACACCACTTCCTTCTTTTGGACCCTGATTCAGGCTGAGGCATTTAATATCCCCCAAGACACACAGAACTAACCAACACCACAGTGATGGACAAACTCTTTCCCAGCTCTAAAATCTCAGCCTTGAGCCTTTGCACCCCACAACTTCAGCCCATCCCCAGGAACTCAAGGCTGAAGCTCCAGTTCGGTCTCAAAGAAGGACCCAAGAGGATGTGAATCATTCAAGATTCCTGAGTCGGAAATTTCCCTAAAACCAGGTTTTTTTCACTTCAACACTCCTGAAGCTGTCCATAAAAAAAGAGACAGAGCCCAACTGCATTAATATTCTTGGATTGCAACCCAGCTCCTGCTGAAGTCAGCGGGAGAAGAGGTTGAGCTGATGGAATATCAAGTGCTGTAACAAAGAACACAGAAACCCAACGAGCCCGATGACAGCTGATGCAAGACATTTATTGATTTAAACTCAGCATCTAACAGCATATCTTGCACTTGATTTCTTTTGTGTCTGTGTTTTTTTCTTTCTTTTTTGTATCTCAAGCAAACTGAAGTTTCCACTTTATTAATACCCATTTACCTCCAGGAATTTCAGTAAAACATTCATTGTATTAAAATCTTTCATACAGCTGTATCTTTTCATCTACAGGAAATAAATCCCCACACATCTCATTAGTTATCTACACAGTTTAATCACTTACAAGCATAATTTTTAACCTCTAGGAAAATATTTTGAAAGTATATGTAATGAGCATCTCATAAACCTTTCACTTTTTGAACAGAGCCCTGCATGGGAGTTTAAAAATTCCCTTCAACTGATTCTCTTTTGCTTAAATTTCAAAAGAAAATGTAAACAGATGTTAATTGCTTTGAGCTAATGAATCAAAGTATAATAATTTCTTCTATGACCATCTGAAGTGCAGCCTTGAGCTTCTTTAGAAAAACCTGAGTGTTGACCACAACAGGAGGAAACCTCCACGTTCCTGTACACATCCTCATTATCTTTTGTTTGAATATTACATTTTTGAAGACAATCACAGGGCAAATTCTTTTCTCAGCAGTATCTTTGTAAATCTGAATCAAATCCACTTCCTTCTGTGGAATTATTCGAGATTGATACTGGAATAACTGTGATCAGAATCAGGCTCAAAATAAAAGAAGTATTTTTAGCTTTGAAAGCATTTCCCTGTTGTGTGTCTGTTACTTCCCAATGTACAGTGCAATATATGAAAAAAGCACTAATATATATATCCATCGTATTGCTTCATTATAAAACAAACAGTATAAACCAAGGAGATGTTATAAAAAACGGGATAGTACCACAAAGGAAGCTTGATTTCCTTCACCACTGGAAAAGCATCCTATATCACAAAGGTAGTGCACGCGACATCCTGAGTGGATGTTGAAAGTGAAAGGCTGTGAAATCACTATGTTCATTTTAGTCAGCACAAGGTGCAGCTGGAGAAGGAAAGAAAAATAACTTTTCTACAAGCACCTTTTGTGAATTCATTCCCTGTTGGCAGGAAAATTGCCCCAAGTCTCCAGAACAAGCTCCTCAATACCACCTGCCTGGGAAACCCTGAGCCAACATCATCCATTCGTTCCCAAGGCAGAAACTCCCTCCAGCCTCTCCTCACACTGCTTAGAAATTCAGCTGTGCCTGAGCGTTTCTGGTTTCCCTAAGCCACAAATGAAACCACAAATGAACACTTCTACAGAGCTCAGCTGGGAGAGGGTATGGGGGACTTTTCACCTCACATTTCTGTCATCAGAGAGGGCCAGTGCAGGGTCCTGCTGAGATCAGTGAGCTCCATCTGACTCCAACTGGCACCAAGATTTGGGCCTAGGAGCTCATCTCTTTTCAGAGCAGCTTATTGGAGGTCTGGGCAACATCCATTTTTGGTGAAGCCAACAGGGATGGGCTGTGCTCAGTGCACCTCAGCCTCCCCCTCACGCAGCATTCCTGCTGCAAAGCTCCAGAGGAACTCTCAGGCAGTTCCTCCCCGAGGCATCTCTACCTTCCTGGTTACAGTAATATGATGCAATTGCAACTGGCAGCCCAATACAGATCATGTTTCAACTGAATATTTATGGTAAAGCTCTTTTTTCTCTCTCTTTTTTAAAATCTGTCTTTGTGCTCCTGCTACTTTGCCGTAGCTCAGTGGTAAATTCCTCTTATCACATGTAAGGGACACCATAGATCAATCTTTGCAGGAATGTTTCACCACTGGCACATTCAGAAGAACAAATACTCATCCAGTCATATTTATTGGCAAAGACTTCATTTGTGGTCCTTTGAAGACCACATCTGTGGTTCTTTGTACTTGTTAATGTTTGATTGCAGATGCAGAAATTGTTTTGTGCAGGACTTTAATCTTCCAGTGCATGTCAACTAAATTATATTTCAAAAGATATGGTTTATAAATCCACCACACTAGAATGCAGAATAATGAAATCTACATTATGAGACAGCTAGGAAGTGGATTTGAAAATATCAGTCATTTAGAAAAGGTAGTCTTTTTCACTTAAAGCAGAAGAGAACAACAAAACTCTTGCTTCCTCACAACAGTGGGACTCTCCACTGACTAGAGTCAAACTGGGATTTCAACCAAAAGGCCTGAGCAGCCCTTTGAATCCCTGGTATATGCAATATCTACTATATATCTCATTATATGGCAAAAGGTTAAAAAAATACAACCAGACTGTGCATGTTGAAAGGTTTATGAAGAAATTTTGGCAGAGCTAATTGGTGTCACAAGTGTAGAGCAGAGTCAAAGCAGAGTGAAGCTTCATGACCTTTGGGCCCACACGGTGACAGGAGACACCCATTGCCCTGGGCTACTGAAGGATGCTGAAAAGCTTAGATACTTTCACCTCCTTGCCACACCAAAAACTGGCACATGAAAATGTTATTAAGTTCATGGACAAAACCCCCACACTTCTTCATCTATATTTCTGCCATAGGTAGAAGAATCAGGCTTTTCCTAAACCTCCCATCACTGCTCCACTATGGAATGATACATGTTCACCTAGATCAAAGCTTTTAAAGTTACAAACTGTTCTGACAGACTGTTCCCTTTAAGACTGGAAAAGCTTGACACATCATATTTAAATACATTTCCCTCTAAGGTATTCCCTTGTACTTGTTACCTCTTAATCTTTGCCACCAATTCCCCTCGCCTACAACAATTTTGATTATTTTTTTTTTTATATAAAGCTGCTTTCTTTGGCATTAAAAATTATGCTTGCGTCTGCTCAGCTCTGGGAGAGGTCTTCTGTGCTGATGTGCAGGGTGACGGGCTCGCCAACAGTCCCGTAGCTGAGGGTTCTCGTGGAAACTTCAGTTTTAAAGCTGGACTGCCCGTTGTCTGCTGAGCGCTGCACCTCGGTGCAGAACGAGGGCTTCACGCTGAAGGAGGAGCCGGCGGGAGCCGCGCGGGGCTCGCTCACGCGGAAGGAGATGTTGGAGGGGCCCGCGGCGGCCGACACGAACACGGCCCCGGGGACGTGCTCCTCGTACTGGCTGAAGAACCTCTGCCTGGGCTCGGGCACCACGGGCCTGACCAGGCTCAGCAGCACCGGCTTCCCGATGGTCGGCTCGTTGATCTCCGTCTGCAGCACGGAGATCTCGCAGGGCTTCTCCGCCGTGGGCTTCTGATCCTCACACCTGTAGGTCTCGCCTTCTTGAGGGACATAATCCTCCAGGTCCTCCAGGGTTAAGAGCTTGCCATTGTGGGTTAAAATCTTGCGGTCCCGGCTACTGATGTCGTCTGTGTGCAGCTCTTCTGGCTCATCCACTATGACATTGTCCTCTTCGGGAAGGATGTCCTGTATTACTTCGGGTACCTCCTCTCCAACAGGCCAAGACACATCCACTTCATGGAGCCCTTCCTTATCCTCTGGGCTCGCCGGGGAGAACAGAACTTCGTGCCGGTCTCTGGCAGCTGTCCCAAAACTGAAGACCAAAGGCTCGCCCCCGCAGGCCAGCAGAGGGGAGGCGGCGCCTGACCCGCTGTCGGCACATGGCTCCTGAGGGCAGCTCTTTCCTTCAGTTCCATAATCCGTAAATGAATCACTTCCTAATTGTTCGGACCCACACGGGGAGTTTCTCTCTTCGCTGCTGACTTGAGGTCCTTCCTGCTCGGTCGTATACACCAGAGGCTGGATGTCACCTTCAGAGAGACCCTCATTCGGCAGAGATTTTGGCTGTTCCACCAATTTATTGTTGGAGTTGTTTGTGTTTGGATCATCTTCTGGGGAGTGCTTTGGCCTTGAGCTGGGAAAAGTGAACGTTAACACCCCTGAGTCATCTTTTTCTTGTTTTGCTGGGGAAGAACCTCTTTTCCTTGTGGGCTTTGGTGATTTTTTCACCTTGAATTCAATTATTTCTTCCACTTCGACCCACTTGGGCTTCTTCTCTTCCGCTGTGCTCTCCACAATGATGTCTCTCGCTGCTGCCCCTTGCATGTCCTCGTGTTCTGTGACATAAAGCCTGGGAACAGCAGCAGACTTTGGAGCTCCCTCCTGGTCATGTCTGTGGACAGGCTGCCTGCTCTTGGAGATGTAAACCGGCTCCGGAGCCGGCTCCGCCCTTGGGGAGCGGGAAGGAGAATGACCTGAAG
This sequence comes from Irena cyanogastra, assembly GCA_013397155.1. Taxonomy (NCBI): domain Eukaryota; kingdom Metazoa; phylum Chordata; class Aves; order Passeriformes; family Irenidae; genus Irena; species Irena cyanogastra. The sequence goes on along the minus strand of VWZV01012730.1, from coordinate 129,098 downwards.
GAGAACGTGCAGGAGAAACCCTTCCCCTTTGTCTTGGGCTCTTCACCACCGTGGTTATGGTCTCCTCTCTGACGGCAGAAAGGGGCGCAGTTGGTGGCAAGACGAGACTTTTTGGGGAGCCACACTCCAGCAGCACATGCCGCGGTCGGCCAAGGCGCCGCGTGGGTTAGTTGGGTGAGCATTCCAGCTTTTGGGGAAGCGGTCATTCTGGGAGGGACACACATGCAGCGCACACACCCACATGCCCGTCTCCACTTCCTGATCCAGGGAAACCCCTGATCCAGGGAAAACCCCTGCTCCAGTGCCCTTTTTCCCAGGGAAGAGCCCAGCTCCATGAACCTCCTAGGGTGTGCGCGCACAACGAGCACGTCCAGCTGAGAGAAGCTCTGCTGAGTGCTGCTGCATTTCATGTGCTTGTGCTGATCACCCACTGTGCCACTTTGGATGGCAAAATTTTAAACACTCGAAGACTTTAACCTTTTCCTGAGTATCCTTGGCTAAAATCCTCATTCCATCCACCTCAATGGCTAAATGCCCTTTATTGCAGTAGGGTCAATGTCTTGTTAATAATATTTAACTAATATAACATCTCTCTCTTTTTTTTTTATTACACTCTCTTTTGAGACCAGAGATCTGCATTTCCACATGCAGGACAGTTACATTGAAAGGGATTAACCCTTAAAATGTGGAGATGACCAGGAAAAGAAAGTTAGAACATCTCCTGCACAAGTCATCCATGCCAAAATGAATTTTTACTCTTTGTAATACCATTAGTGCAGACACAGCCTGATCATACTGCCTCCAATAGACACAGGAATACCAAGCCAAATTGGGATGCATAATTGTGATTTCTGAGCATATTTCTGCTGGCTTTACTTTAGTTTTCTTGACTTAAGTTGGGCTGGTGGTAGATGCCTCATCCCTGGAAACATTCACGGTCAGGCTGGACAGGGCTCTGAGTAGCTTGATCAAGGTGAAATTGTCCCTGCTCACAGCAAGGGGTTGGACTAGATTATCTTTAAAAGTCCCTTCTAACCCAAGGCCTAAACCCAGGCTTCAGAGCACTTAATTTATGTACTTAGCATGCAGTTTTTCCTGCAGGTTTTTCCTGTGGTTTCTTACCTTTATTTTAGGTAAATATATTTCTGCCAGTGTTTTCCTGGCAAACACAAGGAAGCCAATTTTCCAGTGGAAATCACAGGAAAACTAATTTTGTTTCTGTGTTGAGATTCTGTCCCTGCCTCCAAAGAATGGGGTTAAAACCAAAGAATTAACTGAAGGGTCAAACAGTGGCCTGAACCAAAATTAAGAATAGAGACAGCAGCTTTTTAATTCCTCTCTTCCTCCTTACCATTCTCCAGCCACAGCCACATGGAGCTGAAGGTCACCCCCTCTGCTCTCAGACATCTCTGCCCTGACTTTTGCCCTGGAGAACCTATTTATTGCCATCATGGAAGACTAATCCTCTTGGGTTTATTGCAGCCTTTCTCATCTTCTGGTCTTATTTTTGAAAACTTGTGCTTCCTTCTGCTCTGGAGATTGGATTTGTTTCCACCTCTCCCTTTGAGGACATGGTAGAGTCCAGGACTGGATCAGCTACAGGAGATTTATTTCCTTGCAGAGCACCCTCTCTTCTACTGCTCCTTTCCACTGCTTTACACTTTTCCCTAAGTTTCCTGCAGTTTTTCAAGAGATCCCTGAGGTCTGTGCAGAGCCTTCCTACTGACCGTGGTGCCTTTCTGAATTACACAGAATTAAATCATTTTAGATGAGAATGAATCCTTGGGTGCTTGCAGCAGAGAATGATTTCTGTTGCAAAGTTAAAATGGGTTTTTTGGAGTCTGGGATTTGCATATATGGACATGGTTCAAGCCCATCTCTCAATTATCTATTATTTTCTGCCTGTAGTTTTAAAGCTGCTTCTGTTCATCAGCTTGCTACAGATTAAGAGTTGGAATCTGCCCTTACAGAATTATTCCCAAACTCTTCCCCATCACTATCCCAATTTCAATTGAGGTCCACTCTTATTTAAAGTTCATGACCACAAAATGGGGGGAATTTCTCCCTTAGATCCCACTCCTAAATTTACCAAACTCCTTTGAGGCTGCAGCCCTTGATTTAGGAATCCCTTCTGGAGCTGTCCTGAGCAACAGCCCATGGAACTGAGATCTCAGAAATTTAGAAATCAGCTTAACTGATGGTATTTTGTATCAATTAATATTATTTAATCCACCAGTATTAATGCTGCTCCAGATACAGGCACAGAGATGTGCTTAAATGAGATTTACCAAGGTTTAGATATGGAGTGGCTCTGAGATTCCCTCCTGCTCACAACTTTCTCATGATATTTCCAAATGTGATATTAAAAAAATAACTCCAGTCTGAATCCTGGTCCTTGAGACAGTACAGGTAAAAACACTTTATTTTCTGGTTTTTGCAGGGTGAAAAAGATCTAATGGCTGGAAACTTAACTGAGCTTATCTGCAACTTCTGGGAGGTGAGACAACTTATAAACCACTGCCTCCAAAAGGGCCAAGTGCATGGGTGTAAAGGAATAATCCTCACAAAAAACAATAAAGGGGATAAAAGGTAAACGACTCTTAACCTTCAGTTGCAATTTTATGTCTAACAAAAATAAAACACATCCACTTAAGCCTCATGTCCAAGTCAAGGGCTGATTTTAGCAATAGTGCAGCTATTGAGGGAAGGCATTTCCCCAAAATATCCACTCCATAACTACTCCTGCCCTCAGGACATGGCTTGGAGCTGCTCTGAAATCCTGTCCCAGGTCAGCGTCCCCCTTCCAGCACATGAAACAATTTTATTTTGCATTTGTCTACGGTACTTAAGAAGATAAATTAAGATTTTAATGTCTGCTTGGCTTCTAGGCTGTGTATGGCTAAGAAAATATTGCTTTTTGCAGTAATTAATCCTTGTATTTTATAGGCATCCAGTATAAACCAGGCTCAAAGTCTCTACAAAGACCAAGTCATCAGGACAATTATTTATATTAGAAATAGAGAGATAGAAGGAGATAAAAATATTCATCTTGCTCCTGCTTCATCATACAAGGCTTCCCTGAAAAATTTAAAATAAAGCCAGAAGAAATCACTGTAAGCTGTGAGATATTTGTTAAATTAGTTGATATTTTCAGGTAGACAGTTTTAAAAGCTGATTTCATTTAACACTGAGAGTCAGACTCTACCTCCCCAAGCTCTTGTGAAGCTCTACCAGCACTAGGGGGAATATTTTCCTTTGTAATATCATAAAATAACTGCCCCAGACTGTGTCTAACACCAGTGCTGCTATTTTTGGAAAAGAACAAAAGGACTTTTTTTTTAAGGTGACCACTTCACATGGCACAGAATTCCCTGGGATCTGGTGGGCTGGGAGTGAACACACTTGCATGGCCAATGAACACGAGCTTGTTATTGGATCATGCAGAGGCAGCAAGGCAGAAAAACCACAAATGTTACCCAAAAAAAAAAAAAAAATCAGCACTTACATGATGATGGTTTTCTTGGGCACTTTAGTCTCTTGTTCAGTGACTACAAAGAGAACAGTATGAACAGCATGGGGTTAAAGAAAGGCAAAAGCTGAAATGATCAAATTATCTTTGCTCAGTTCATCAACATAAACTGGAGTGAAAAATAACCAACTGTACCATCCCATCCATGCTTTCTGTGGTTATTTCCAGTATCAGCTTTAGTGTTTCTGACCAGGAATGAGAATCCAGAATGCTCTCTGAACATTCAGCTTTGAAATTAAATATTTGGTGGAGAAGGATTTGGCAAAACCTGGTCATTCTGCCATTTTTGTTTGGTAGGTCAAAGCTAGAAAACAAGGTCCCTATTTAATTTTTCTTTATCCTATAATAAGGTGGCGATGGTGTCAGAAACCTGAAAATGCCTCAATCTGGAAAATCCTGGAGAGCTGAAATTCTTTAAATTGTGATTTCACTTCCTAGAAAAAAGAGTTCCCCCAAACACTGGATTGTGGCCAGACTTTTGTGGACTAGATGCAAAATCCAACTGATAAGTATGAAAACTAATATCATTATCATCAGTAGAGAAAATAAGCATTAAAAAAACCCAAACCCAAATCCTAGGAAATCCAGGAGAGCCCTGTGTCTGCTCCATCTCTTTTTTTCTGCTCTAACTTGCAATTTTTCCTGACCCTTCTCCCATAACCAACTGGAAGCTGTTGATGCATATCAAGATCAAAAGTTAGGATTTAATGGTGTTGCAAATATTCCTTAAAACTGACATTTTTAAAAAGTAGGAAGATACTATTTGAAGAACTGAGATTTTCAGCAGGTTTCCCATCCTATCCACTGGAATAAAATTAAAACACTCTTTGAACAACACTGCTCTGAGCACACTCTGAACTGCTGAACCTATTTGAGATCTAGGAAAAAAACCCATCAGCAAGCCCCACTTTTTATTTAATAAACTAGCAAAATATCTAAAAAAAACCCCATAATTTAATCTCCAGCAATTGGTTTTCAATTTTCCAGCCAGCCTATAATAAATAAGCTCTGGTAATTTTCAGTCAGTGCAATTTCAGTGAACTGCTTCTTAAAAATATCCATAAAATCACAAACAGTTCTTGCCCAGGGAATTTGGAGTGTCTGTATAATTTGTTAAATAACTGGTGATTAGTGCTGATGTTTTCAATGGTGCCCCCAAACCTGCATTGACTGAAAATTAAAAATACATTTACAGTATTAAATGGAATACTTTAACCTAATTTTCCTTCCACTTCACTTCCAAGGGCTCTTCCCTGCCTCAGGTAAAAAACACAAATTCGACCATAATGAAAAAGAATTTTGTGCAAATATTGGTGTTAATATCTGACCTAGAGCTCGTGTTTCTTTTGCAGAGCCTTGTCTTGTTTATGCCTGTAAAAATCTGGGATCATTTCCCAGAGATTCAAAGGAGTTACTGCAGAACTGGGTGAGTTTAAACAAAATCTGTTTGGAGATTTGAGTTTCCACTAACTGGGTAAGTAAAGAGCAAAATTATTTTCAAATATTTATCCCTGGACACAATTACATAAAACCAATTACCTATCCTTAATTAATGTATTTTTTAAATAACTCAAATCTTGTTTTAAATGGTGAAATTATAATAATACAGTGATGGCAGATGAACTGAGTGCTCAAACAATTTAATACACTCAGAGATTTTCACTGAATTTTTAAATCACTATTCTGCAATTTTCACATAACTTTTAGAAATCTCATTAAATAATGAGATTAATCCATATGCAGCAAGTATATGAGTAAAAATACTGAAGTTCTGATGGAAATGTTTTAATTAATTGGATTATACACCTGATAATAGGTGTTTTCTACAATTATTTTAGCAGCAAGTGTATTTAGACGAGAATTAAGTAATATAAACTAAATAGTTGAATAAATTTAATGAAATGTCACAATGTCTGTAAGAAAAAGTCTCTTTAATAGTTGCTTTATTAATGTCTGTTCTTGTAGTCCTCTCAAATGACACCAACTGTGATATTTCTATTTGTGGTGGATGTCAAAGAGACTCAATATTCAAAAGTTAAGCAGGCCTGGGATGAGAAAGCTGAAAATGGCATTTAATAAATTGTATCTGTGCTGTCCGAGGTGTGAGGGAGGATTTGAGCAATCCTATCTTGAAGGATAGAACCACACGAAAGTAGGATGAGAGAATTTGGGTTTCTTTTCTTTCTTTTTGGTTTTCTTTTTTTTTTTTTCTATTGTTTTTCCCCGAGAGGAAAATATTCTGCATCCGTTTTTAGCACCAGATTTATCATTTCAACTTTTCAAGAGCAATTTAGGCAAACAGCTTTGCAAAGCAGGAGCCCCTGATAAGCAGGTTAAAAGCTGTAAGCATTAGGGACAGCCCGTGCTTTTGCAGGACCAGACATCTCTTTGGTTAATGGATTAAAACATTGGCTTACAAGTGATGGAACACTGGGGATAAGTGAGTTCTCCTTGCTCTGAGTGGATAGAAGGTTGTTTGTGGCCTTTATTATGATTTTTAAGTCTCTCTTCTCCACTCACAGAAGCTTAAACCTATTTTTGCTGCTCAGCTCATGCTGCTGATGTGAACCAGAGGAGCACTGTTCTGTTTTCACCTTTTGAAGACTAATCTGCAAAACCTGACAGGAACTGCCAAAACTAATCCTAAAATGAGCAATTCATGCAATCCTTGAGGTTGGAAAAGTCCCTTGAGATCGCTGAATCCAACTGCTAAGTCAGCAGTGCCACCTTCACCACTAAAACTCGTCCCCAAGTGCCACATCCACAGGTCTCTGACATCCCTCCAGGGCTGGTGATTCAATTAATGAATATAAGAATTCTTAAAATCATATAAATGGGATCTCTCTCAAAAATACCCCACCAAAACCTAAACAAACAAAAACCCCCAAACCCAAACAACCAAAAGCTCCACTCCTGCAGTGACTGACATGGCTGCAAAGGCAGAGGGGGCTCTCCTGAATTTACACTAAAAACCCTGTGGCCTGGCCAAAAATGAGACTAAACCATGGTGATAAGAGAACAAAAATAATGAGGCAAATACCCTAATCATCACCCTAGTCAGAGAACATCCAAATGGCCAGGGGACAAACTCCTGTGCCCAATTTCTCCAGTAACACTAAGAGATCTGATGCTCCTCTGTGTTTTAAATCTTCCTTGTAAGAACTTCAAAGTATTTTGCTGATTTTTAACAAGGTGGCTGCTACAAGGCAACTGAAGAACCTGCTCAAGGCTCTGCATGAAATCTAAGGCAAAGCTGTGGAGGAATTATTGTTGCCTGGCTGTAGCTGCTTTGGGAATTTTTATTTATGGCTTTGTCTCCACTCCTGTACCTGACTCCTCGCCTTGTATTGACTGTCTCATTCTAGGTCCTGACCTGCCCATCCATATGGAAATGCAACACCTTTCCAAGGCACTGGGCTTTGCTTTTCTTGACAAATAATAAGTTAGTGAGCCTGGATGGATAAATCACAGCAGAACATGCCAGAGCACATCAGCCCAGGTGTGCCGTGTGCAGGTTAAGCAGCAAGGTGCAAAGCAGACACAGTCAACTGGAAGTCAAAGAGAAGGATCTTCTTTCAGCTACACTTTTAAAAAAGTGTCTCAAATTCCTCCAATATCCACAGAAATGGGATTTTTAAAGCAACCCTCCATTGACTTCAGTGCAGCGACCAGGTGTGGCTGAAGGCAGATCTCAGCTCACATGGGATCCCTTAGTCCAGTGGTTTCCATCCTTTTTGGATTTCATCCATCCAAGGGACCTGCAAACTCCCATAGTGTGAATTTAAACCAAAGAATTTTGGTTTTGATACCCATGGCCTTGGACTGTGGACCATCACCAGCTGCAGGTCAGGGCTCATAAACCACTGGACTAACAGCATCCCAAACCATGGGTTTGGTTCAGCAGAATGAACAGTACAGAAAGGCAGGAGGATCAAAACTAAAACAGTTGTCCCTTGGGTGCCTCCTGAGACCCAGACAATGGTCATTGCACAGGAACAGAGGTAAATCAGGTAAAACTCAGCAGACCCAGGGTGCAGGTGAGCCAGGAAGCAGACATGGTATCTATTTCCTGTCGTGAGAGCAGGAATGTTGTCCTCTTGGTGAAGTTACGAGAAATCCCATTTTCACAAACAGGAAGGATTGTGAGGATGGAAAGAGATAGCCTCCATGAGATCCACCTGTCCTCCTGTTCTTGGCCAGATGAACCTGATTTTTCCCCAGGCAGATCAAGGCTGGTTACTGATTCTCAGGAAAGCAACGAGTTCCCTCCTGGGTCAAGTGCATTATGCCAAATTCATCCCTGGTGAGATTCTGCTCACAACAATCCTCTTGCTCCATGGATGAGCCTGTTTTCTCCACTGGCCTGAAGCAGCTCTCCCTCTGTTTCTCCCTGGAGATGACTCAGGGATCTGTTTTCTTCCCTATTACCCAGTTCAGGCAATTGCACATCACAGAACAAACCTATTTCATGACATTTCTGAAGCTTCCAGGCAAACTCCAATTATATTTCTGTAACCAAGCTCACAATTTTTTTTTTTGTTTGCTTATGATTACAGGAATAACAGCAGATGAGAAATTTGGGGCTGAACATATACATTTGCAACCCCCAGAGCTGAAAATGCTCCCAACATTTTATACAACCCTTGTTTGCTTCTATAACATCTGCCTGAAGGGAACTTCATCAAGATACACCACCCTCACAGGGATTTATTTGTGTTCCTCTACATCCTGCACACAACTTATTTTTCTCTCTTTGGGGCATAGAAAAGACAAAGAATTCAAGTACTTGAAGGTTTATTTAGCTGAAAAAATTCTAGTGTTTCTACACTTACACCATCCTCCCTGTAATGCTTTTTGATGGGACTCTGGGAAAGAACTAAAAGGAAAATATGTTTAAAATGAAGTCAAGAAAGTTCATAGATTGGGATGCTAATCTTAGTAATTGATTGTGGATGAATCCTCTTAATGTAATAGCACAAGATTTGTGTCCACAGAGGGCTGGCCCAAAGGTCCAGCTCACAATTGGTCCTGTCTCAAACAGGGCCAACAGCAGAGAACTGTAGAAAACGATGGAAAAAATATGAGTAGAGGATCATTTATCCCTGAATATTTTTTCAGACTCCAGCATTTTCTGTCCAGCAGCTTCACGAGTCAGAACGTTGCCTCTTAATGGATGTTGATAATGTCAATTATGCCCTTTCAAACACACACTTGAACTCCTGTTACTATCACAAGACAGTGTGGAAACACCAAAGTTGAGGAAAGAAGGTCCTAGAGCTGTTGGCAAAACTCTGGCTTTTGTTGCCCACGCCTCCACCAGCCACATCTGGAAGAGGCCTGTGAAACCAAGGTTTGCTGGCATGGAAAGGCTTGTGCCTACCCCAGCCCTCTCTCTTGCCCTCCAGATCTGTCCCTCACCTATTAAAGGTGGTCCCTTGGCTGGATCATCTCCTGAGCTGCCACTGGGAGCTGTCCAAGAGAGACAGGACTGGCTGGCTCACGCTCAGCCACACAAGGACGCTTGTAAGATGTGCAAAGAACAATTCCCTGTGCCAGGAAATGCTCCCTAGGGAGATGTAGCCATGGATTTAACGGGGCTGCGATGGGTTTGCAGCAAGCACTAACACACTCCGTGTGGAAATCCCTGGGATAAGCAGGAATCCCTGGAACTTTAGGCAGTAATGACTCAAAGTTGTCAAGAAAGATGTGGTTTTGGATGGGTGTAAAATCAATTCTTATCGCCCTACCAATCCAGGTGAAACTGGCAGGGAAAAAAAGCAACAGGCTCTATGGCTATCCCTGGACAGTCCTAAATAATGGATGAACTAATCATTGCTCAGGACACACTGCTGTCAGTTCTGCTTCCCCAGTCACTCCCCATGTCCTTCAGTGGTATTCCAGGAGCAACCCCAGTGTGCCCCCACCTTTACTCAGTGGCCCCTGTAACATTTCTGCCAGGCTGACACTCATTTCCAAGTATTCCAACAATATACAGCATTTCTTTTTGCGCTAGTGGTGGCGTGACAAACCCTTCATTTGCTCCTCCTTTTCCATATAATGCATTCACCAGCATTATATGAAGTTGATTTGCCAGGCTTGGAAATCAACAGATGATGATGGGCACAGAGGCGAGCTGTCCTCTGCCCATGCACATCTCCAGAAGACGTACAGATACATGGACACCAACAACCAACATGGGTAAGATGGCAAAAAATACTGGATCCTGGTGGTTTTTAGGGCAATTGGTGTACGTACAGAGCTGGGCAGGGTCGTACCTTCAATGGTGATGGCTTGGTCTCCTCTCCTCTCCTGGGTCAGGGCCGCGGCGCTGTGGTGGTAAAGCTCTGCTCCACTTTTGGCAGACCCTAATCTGTTCATCAGCTGGAGAGAACCGTGCAGTGCCAAATGAAATACAGGGTGGTTTTTTTGTCACGATAAAGCCCTGCCTGTGCTACCCTTGAAAATTGGGTGCTGATAGAAATGGGTGGAGGTGTGAGCCCAGTGGCAGGCTGGAGTTTGAAGGGACTCTTTGCTGCTCCACTGAGCACTGAGCAGCAAAGTGTCTTCACTTCATGGTCTTGAAGTGACCGTGAAGTGACCACTTGTCTTCATGGTCTTTTACCAAAAATCATTCACACAGACAAGTTACAGCACATCTGCAAACTTGTTTCCTTAAATATTGGGTGTTTGCTTTGCAGGCTGGGACTTGGCCCTGGGGTAACTCTGTCTCTGCCAACAGGCCCAGATTCCTGCTGTACACACACTTAGGTGGCCATTAAAGAGGATTTTTTTGTTTATCATCCAATAATTACTGAGTTTTACTCAACCAAGGGAACACTGGACCTTAGGATCTTAGTCAATGGCAAATGCAAGGCAGTTTGGTTTTGCTAAAATTCCAGTAGAATTCTTTAAAGTATATCAAACTTCCTAAATATTTCTGTGAGCTGAACCATTTACCATGGAGCAGCTGACCCACACTAATTTCCTAAACCAAGACCAATTTCTTTTATTGCCAAGCCCTCAGAACTTACTACTCTTTTATTACAATGAATGCATAGACTATGACTAATTTTCATAAAGTATCTTAGATTTTTAAAAATTTATCAGCTACTTCCACATATGTTTGCTAAACAAAACAGGAATTTCAGTGCTTTATCCTTCTATTTAGACTTAATTTCGTTCTTTTGGCTCTGTAGGGTTTCTCAGTCATAATTGAAAGGCAGTCCAGAAAGAAAATATCACATCAGAATGGTCCCAAATGTTGTAAGAGTTTCCTCTAGAGATGTGGATCTGAGTTTAAGCTCCAGAACAAGCTCCATCAATTCTTACTTGCACCAACAAACTGTCAGATCAGAATATTCTGAAGCTTTTGGACATTCACAATCCAGATTTAGTTCAGCCTGACTTTCTACAATATTCTTATAAGCAATTACTCAGCCATGGGCCTCTCCCAGTGAAGTGAATTCTCCTGCCTGTATCATTTCAGATGACAGATATTTAAATCTCTCTGAACTCACCTCACATTCATAGTGCCCCATATCTTCATTGGAAGGGTTCTTGACCACCAGGACTACGATGCCACTCCGTGGTTCACTGAAAGTCTGGTATTTACTGGTGTCCTTCAGCAGCACCCCATCTTTGTACCATCTGGATGGGAAAACATGGAGTATAAGCCAGGAAAATTCATGCAGCATCAAGATGTCCCCAAGATCACTGATCCATCCATCAAACAACTCCAGAGTTCACCCACAGACAAACATCTGGATCCTGGAAGGGAGGGCTGCAGGTAGGTAGATCACACCTGAGTATGAATCTGCACGTGTTTATGAGATTCTTCCCAAGAGATCTCATCAGTTAGTGCAGAAAAAGGGATTTAAATGATGACAAGGCAAGATTTGCTGAGCTCCTTGTCTGAATACCCGATAAAATCAAGTCAGGGAGGATAAACAATGATAAAATGTTTTCCAGGGCTTTAGATCAGACAGAGTCCCCCTCAGGGTCCATCTGTAGGTATTTCTTTTCAAATCCTAGCTAGAATTAACTGCTGAGAATCTCAGGAATGTCTGGATCGTGAAGAGCCAGCATTGGGATGGGGTTAAGATGGAAGACACAGTAAAGAAAGGGTCATAAACTCAAAATGACTTTTCTGACTATGCAAAATGGGACACCAGGATTTGCTCCCATGTGAGTTGTAGGACTGACCTGATCTGAGGCCTGGGGGCTCCTTCCACAGTGCAGGTGAACTGGACATCCTCACCCTCGACAAGATAAGCATTTCTGACCTTGTTCACAAACCGTGGGGGCACTGCAAAAAGCAAAGGTGAATGTGACTGGTAGCTGGAAATATGAACAGAGAGGAAGGGCATGTCCCTGACCAGATAATTCTCACTGAGTCTAAAGGATACTAAAGATCAAATTTTTTGACCTAAAAACAGCTGCCTGCATCTGTACATATTATTTTTAAAAAATATTATCCATTATTATCTATTTTGTGGATAGAACCTCTAGAATGTCTTAATATTTGTAACATCATAGAAATATAGAATAATTTAGGTTGAAAAAGACCTCTGAGGTCATGGAGTCCAACCATTGCTAAGGCCAACAGTAAACCACGTCCCCAAGTGCCACATCTAAATGCTTTTTGAGCTCTTCCAGGGATGGTGACTCCACCAGTTCCTTGAGAAGTTTGTTCTGGTGGTAGACAACACTTTCAGTGAAGGACATTTCCTTAATATCCAATCTAAACCTCCCCTGGCCCAGCCTGAGGCCATTCCCTCTCCTCCTGTCCCTGTTCCCTGGGAGCAGAGCCCGACCCCTCCGGCTGTCCCCTCCTGTCAGGAGCTGTGCAGGGCCACAAGGTCCCCCCTGAGCCTCCTCTTCTCCAGGCTGAGCCCCCACAGCTCCCTTCTTGTCCTCCAGCCCCTTCCCCGTTCCCTTCCCTGGACATGCTCCAGCCCCTCAATGTCCTTCTGGTCATGAGAGGTCCCAAAGTGACCCCAAGCCTGGAGGTGCCTCAGCAGTGCCAGCACAGGGGACAGTCACTGCCCTGGTCCTGCTGGTCACACCGTGGCTGGGACAAGTTTAAGGTATTTTATAGCAGACTCCCTTAAAATACTGCGTCTGTGCAGGACTTTACCTTGGACAAGGATCTTCCCCAAGGTGCTGGCATTCCCAGCAGGGCTGGAAGCAAAGCACATGTACTGCCCTGTGTCAGCCCCTGTCAGGTTGTCCAAGATCAGCGTGCAGGAACCATCAGGATCTTCTATTATAATGTGATGGGGATCCACCTCCACGGGCTTTCCATCTGAAAGAAGAATTATTTCTTTTAAAATAGCTTACTAAGGGTTTCCTCCTTAGGAATTTCATCCAGCTTTTCCTCCTGAGAGGGCTGAGATCTGTATTATTGCAGCTGATGCTAGCAGTTGAGGAATCAGCTCTTCATTCAGGATGAAGTACTGTTAAAGGACCTCATACATCACCACTCCTCATGCAAAAGTGAAATTATCCCAGAGTACATTCTGTGAATTCTGCTTTTCCAGCCAAAGGAGCCCACCCAAAATGCCCAAAACCAGTCTATAGGTTTGATTATCTCCAGGGGATCAGCTCTTGGGTTACCCACTGCCCCATTACCACAGCAATATGGACAGGGAGCACATCTGGAGGGTGCATTTCATGCCCTGCTGCTCTTACCTTTGTACCAGCTGATGGATGGCTTGGGAGCTCCTGTCACCTTGCAGGCCAGCTTGACTGTCTCTCCCAGCTCAGCTGTGCAGTCTGCCAGTTCTTCCTCAAAGTCTGGAGGGACTGAAATACCAGAGGAAGCGTGTTAGTCTGGAGGAGGGGGATCTGTCCATGGCATGGCTGCTGCTAAGTGAGATAAGAATAATTTTTGCAAATCTGAATGGAAAAACTGAACAGGAAATTTTAGCAGCTCAAGCCTTTATAGGTGACATGCTCTCCTTGCTTGTCTGAGACTAAATTCAATCTGTAACACATCTGTTGTTGGCTATAAAGTTAGACCATATTAAAAAAAAGGAATTTTTTGCTGATCTGGAATTATTTTAGACCATGATTTTAATAAGCACATCCATTATTCAGACACCACACATCTGTCACTGTTAAGATAATTCGTCACATAAAATGCAGCCTGGATATCCGAACCAGCATTCTGCTGGTGTCCTTACACCGATAAAATCTGTGCTTTCATTGAATCATAGAATCATGGAGTGGTTTGGGTTGGAAGAGACCTTAAAGATAATTGCATTCCAACCCCTGCCATGGCAGGGACACCTTCCACTGTCCCAGGCTGCTCCAAGCCCCATCCAAACTGGCCTTGGACACTTCCAGGGATTCGGCAGCCACAACTTTGGGCACCCTGTTCCTTAATTAAGTGACTCTTATTTTAACCCATTGCTACCATATGAAACCATACAAAATTATTCTGACAGTCTTCCTCACTGAAGCACATTACTAAAGGCACAAAAGTGAAGTGCCCAGGCTTGTTTTCATTGTATATGGACTAAATCCAATGCTGTTCTGGCATTTTTAGATTCAAAATATCCTTATGCTATAGTGGACACCATTTGTAACTGATCCTTGGAAAGTAAAGATCTAATATCCCTACTGATAGATTTTGTGGACAGAAAATTGGTGGAATCTCAAGTGACACTGAGAATGATGAAGCCTTAATGACCAGACAAGATGCCAAAGGAAACCCAAGTGCAAAGATAGAGCAATGTAAGCCAGGAGTCGAGTAAAGAGTCTGGAACCCAGCGAGGTCACAGGGTCATTTCTACTGGAGTGCGTAGGACTCTGGATCAGGGTACAACTGCAACTCTCCCTGCCTTTCCTCCAGGAGAGGTGTTTCAACCCTCAGATTATCTTCTAGGCCTCTTCTGGACTCACTGCAGCAGCTCCATGTCCATTTTATTTTGGGAGACCCCACAGCTGGACAGAGCACTGCAGGTGGGATCCCATAAGAGCAGAGCAGAGGGGCAGAATCCCCTCCCTGGACCTGCTCCCACATTTAATGACCATAAACAGTTTCTCTCCCTCCGTTATAATTTCCTGAACCTGATGTCTCAGGTTTGAGCTTTTACATTTTCACATTCTGTGCTGCTTTAGTGTGTGGGTCTGAGCTTCATATCAGGGCATGGTGAGCTCTCTGCACAGAGCAGGGAGACAAAACAATTCCTGCTCCAGCTGGGGACCAAGGACAAATGATCCAAATCTCAGGCCCAAGAGCCCAAACAACGTGGGCTGGAGAGAGAAAAACAAGCAGGATGGGAGTGCAGAAGCTAAAGCTGGAATTGGACAATGAACTCCAAGGTGCAAATGGAGCAGAAGTGATCCCAGTGACAGAGCCCGTGCCCGGGCTGCATTTTGTGCCCATTTTGGTTCATCTTGGGTGCAGCCCTGGCTGGGCTCTTGTGCTGCCCAAGGTGGATCCATGGAGGCCAAGGAGACCATCCAAGAAGAAAACCCGTGAGGTTTGGGTTCTCTGGTGCCACACTTACTCCAGATGGGCTCGCTGATCCGCTGCTGGATGCCCAGGATCTCCTTCACCCAGGAGTTCTTGATGTTCACGGTCCGCGCCTGCAGCAGGTACTTGCGCACCAAGTCCTCCCGCTCGTGCCAGATCTCAAAGGCCCGGTCATCCCCTTCCACCAGGTCGTTCACGTCTATGTTGTTCAGCTGAGTGACAGAAGGGGCAAGAAAGTCACCACAAATCCTGTGTTTTTTAGGAATTCCCAACAGCAAAAAGGGGTAATTTGCGCTTTCTTCAGAGATTTTTCAGATCGCGTGAGCAACGCAACGTGGTTTTGGATGAAGAGCAATCAGAGCTACTTTGAGAGTTATTTTCCCTGCTGTATTTGACTTTCTGGTTACCAAACCGACATTTTCCTGGGATAAGTTTTTCAGGAAAACAATTTCCAGCATTAAAAGTTATCCCAAGGGTGGAACACACTGTCCCTGAAGGGTTGGGCCCAGGCAACATGGGAAAAAAATAAAGAACAGGCAGTGTCTGGACAAAGCATGGAAATGTTTCCACTTTATTTTTCTTGGAAAATAAAATCTGCCTCTGAATATTGATGAGGACAGAGATAAGGACTTTCAGAAAGTCCTGGTTGGTCAAGAACTCTATGGGTTTTTTGGTTGGTTGGCTGGTTTTTATTGGAGTTGAGCACCTCCTGCCTTGTGAAAACTTTTCCCTCAATTTCTGGCAGTTTTAACCCTGAATGTCTGAAGATGAGTGGGTCAAATCCTCTGAATTTTTCCATTTCTGAACAGGAATTGGTGTCTGGAAAGGACATAACCATCAGTGAGAACCCGATGGAATTCAGCAAATAAGATTCCTTCTAACTTACTCCCAATATTACAGACTGCCAAAACCATAGATTTACAAATGCAAGAAAATACTGTAGGCAGCAAAATCCACATCAATATAATATATTTATGCTGTTAATTGAATGAGGCAACAGAGATAAAGAAATGCTTGTACTTGTAATCTCCTTGCTGCATTGGTAAAAGTCCACCCTGATGGTTTCTGACATGTTTCCGAGGGGTTTAAAAAAGATACTTTGGCATAAATGTAGATGCTGCTTGTGCTTCAGAGACTTTTTGAAGCAAAGGAATAGCTCAGAAGAACTAGAAGAATGCCCAAGCTGGATTTAAAAGTGAAGCTCTAATTGACAGAGAAATGCTTTATGTGAGGATAAAGTGATCAGACCTTCATGATGTTCTTGAAGATGTAGCTGTAGGTGTCTGTCTTTGTGTCTCGCTTTGGTTTGCAGATCACAATATAATTTTTGAAGAGGAAAACATGTCTTTTGTGTCCTTTCCATGCCATTCGAGCTCCTGGAGCTCCTTCCCACACAATGAAGTGGCCCTGATAGGAAAAAGAAGGAAGAGGACATAGTGATACATCTGGAATAATTACCACTGTTATGTCTCACCATCATTTTTCAGTGCCCAGATAACAAATGTTTCCTGTTGCATCATCCCCTGATGCATCTCTGGTTTATTAAAGCACAGCAGATGGTTGCTAATGCTAAAGGTGACTCACCAGACACAGGCACAGCCAGTAGCTGTCTTTACATTGACATTTAAATGGTATTATTTGGCGCCAGAAAAATAGACAGCCCTTGTCAGGGCTTGGCCTTGGAAATATTAAAGGAAAATTGTATTTTGTGTGTTATACAGACACTTTATATGATGGTTTGGTCACTTTCACCAGAGCAGGACATTCATTTCACATAGCTTCAGACACAGAGAGCTCAGTTAGTGACAGGGTTTCCCCTGGTATCCCTAGGGAGAAGGAGTGTGACTGGACACTTTTTGGATGCCTAAATGTGGAGAGAGGAATGCCCACCACAGCATCACTGTAATTCAGCCTTACAGCTCCACTCAGCAATGCACCCTGATTCCCATGGAAAACATTGGATACAGACAGAATAAATTACTTGCCTGGTATAACACAGTAAATCTATAAAGAAACAGCAATTTGAGTGAGGGTGTTGGAAGTCCTAGACTAAAGTGTCCTAATAGCTGGGCCATCTAAAAAGCCACACACCTGGTTCATGGGATAAACCTGGGGGAGCACATGGGTCTGCTGATGCCAGTAACTCCAGCAGCTGCCCCGTGTTGCTTCCCAATAATATGAGAGGGTGAGTTAAAACCCTTTTAGATCATGTAGGGGCCCAGAACACTTTTATTCCTGTCTGATGAGCAGGTCACAAAGGCAAATAACTGCATTATGTGTGAATTATTACATTAGCATCCACGCTCTGGTGTTTAAAACCTGAGTGGAGCCAGTGCACCCATTTCTGGACCGCGGTAAGTGAAATAAGCAAATCATCTCTTTCGGGTATAATTTCTAAAGGATTTTCTTCTGAGAATCAGGGCTCCTTAGAAACTGGGGAAGGCACAGAGGGAACCAGCAGGGAAATTCCAGTCACCTGCCGGATGGGCTCCCCAAGGCTTTCCAGGGTCCCTGGGTAGTTCTCAATGAGTGAGACGTGGAGGTTGTTCTCTGCCCTCCGGGTGAGGGCAGACACAATGGCATAGGCCTGCTCCAGCAAGGTGCAGTTCTGGCTGTTTCTGGCCTTGTTTCGGATTAATTCCTGTGGGTGAATGAGGAAAATATTAGTGGATAATCAGAGAGAAAATAAGCAGTTCCTTCAGAGTCAAAGAATTTATCAATATATGCTCTCTCTTTCATCTCAGCAATTTTTATCCCATTTTTTCACCACAAACTGCTTAGATAACAAAGTCTTTTCTTTCCTACCTATTCAGCAGTATTAAAGACTAACCAGTCTGGCTTTTCCTTACATCGTCAGTTGATATTAAGCAAAGAAAAAGTTGAAACAAACACCAGCTGTGCTTTGGGGATTGAAAACCAAAAATTCCAAAGTGATCCTAAATGTACCCGTTGCATTTCCCTTCTGCTTGCCCTCACAATAGCAGAGAACAAGGAATTCATGTGGCCATGCTGAGTCAACATTAGGTTAATAAAAAGAGAGGTTGGAAAAAATGTGAAATGGCATTTTCCCTCTTCTTCCTACATTAGTTCCTGTTCCTCTCTTTCAGCAATGAAGGCGTGGAAAATGCCTTTGCTCCTCCAAGAGACCCTTAAAAATGTTGGTGTTTGTGTGCAAGACTGTGTTCAAAAGTAGAAAGTTCTTCAAAATATGCAAGCTGCTCATTTACACAACACTAGAATACATAAATATTTTGCCATGATTATTTTCTTCCTGAGTATCCCAGTGCTATTTCCCATGAAAACATTGGTTAAAATGCTGCTCTGAAATGTTTGCTTATGGTCTAAGACAGTGGGACAGATGCAAGCCTGAAAGACAAAATATTTCAGGGTGGTAGAATGGGGCAAAGCTTTTCAGAAAAGAAGAATTTCATCTTATTATAATGTCAGTATAAAACATAAGGAAAAGAAGTGAGAAGTCATTATCTTAGACCTGAAAACTGCTTATTTTTATAACATAAATGTTGCTGAGTTTGAAGCAAATTCATACCTGTCATCCATGGAATCACATATTATATTATACATATAATATATTTTTACACATATTTAAAGATAAAGCTCACTGAACTTTATGGGGTTGGATTCTGTGACCCTCCACCTGGATTTACATTTACAAAACTATTTAGGAACACCACCACTGGTGATGATTAATCTCTTATTTACTCAAGCAGTTTTGAATCGTAGTTTTATCAGAAGGAAGCCAAGAAATAGAAAATAAAATCTTTTTATGCACAAGCTGCACAGAGCAGAACATAAACCTGTAACAACATCTCTCTACCTTAATTATTGTCTGGTACTGCTGGATCCTGTTTATGGGTTTTTCCAGGTAGTGCTGCAGTGGTGGGATAAGTGGTTGTGAGGGATCTTCGTTAGATAAAAATTCATCAGTGTATCTCTGAAAAAATACACGGAATAACAAGGAAAGGTTGTTATAAAGAGCAGTAGAAAAAATCCTGAGTAGCTGGAGCAGGGAAACAAGATTTGCTTATCTATACTTATGATTTATGTGGTCTTTAAAATGTCCCTTAATTACAATTACATAAACACAGCCACGTTCATGCCTGTATAATCTTTATAATATTAATAAATGCATAAGAATATGTAAATATGTTGCCATATTGGCCATACTTACCAGAAAAAGCAAGAAAGTGAACTAAAAATTACTCATTTTAATAATTTTTTAAGTTTAATTAATTTTAAGTGAATAAGTTTTTGCTATTGTATTTAGCAAAAGATACTACAAATACTTTTGAGGTTCACGTTTATGATTAATAATGACATTTCTTGATGCAGTGGGTTACAGGATGAATTTCCCACAGGTGCTTTGGCTCCTGCCTTACCTTGTAGAAATCCTGGACTGCTTTGCTGACAACAATGGACTCTGCCTGGACCCTTCCCACCAGGTACTGGATATATTTGCTAAACTCTGCTTCGTGCTTGATGAAGCACATGGCCACGTCATCGTCAGTGTCACAGCCCTGCAGGCTCCGCAGGAACACGCTGTGGGGACAGGAGCAAGGCACATCTGAGGAGAAGGTGCTGCAATGAGGCTGAAAACACAGCCCCAGCTGCCAGGAGATGTCAGGTTAACACGAGTTAAGGGAAATCNACAGGGGGGCAGCTCCTCTTCTGACCTTGTCAGTGGCTATTTTTTGTTTGTACTATTGCATTTGTATTTTTAATTTTCCTAATAAAGAACTGTTATTCCTACTCCCATATCTTTGCCTGAGAGCCCCTTAATTTCAAAATTATAATAACTCAGAGGGAGGGGGTTTGCATCTTCCATTTCAGGACAGCCTCCTGCCTTCCTTAGCAGACCCTGTCTGTTCAAACCAAGACAGAAATGATGGGGGAAATAAAGGACGTTGCCACATTAGCATTAAACTGCTCAGTGCCTCTTCACCCAGCACAGTGCCATGTGCAGGGACCTGGGACAAGGGCCTGGAGAACAGGACAAGGGGGAATGGCTTTAAACTGACAGAGGGCAGGGTTAGATGGGACATTAGGAAGAAATTCTTCCTTGTGACAGTGGTGAGGCCCTGGCACAGATTTCCCAGAGCAGCTGTGGCTGCCCCTGGGTCCCTGGAAGTGTCCAAGGCCAGGCTGGATGGGGCTTGGAGCAGCCTGGGACAGTGGGAGGTGTCCTGAAATTCCTGGATGCTGACATCAGTTTTACATGGATTAATATCTCTATGAAGACACCACTGAAGTGCCTGTAAGATCCTGCTGATTTTTTAAACATAATTCACTGTTTCTCAGTTAAATTCACTTAAAAGAGTAAGAAACGAGCTGGACACAGGAAACCTTGACGCTCCCAAGGGGATTATGGAAGTCCTAACCCTGTACTATGATTTAAGCTATGCCATCATTTGCCCTTCTGAAAGGAGCATCAATTCCCTTGCACCTCAGCACTGCCAGTGCTCCACATCAAGAATAATAGTGAGAATAGTAGTAATAATAATAGTAGTAATAGTAGTAGCAGTAGTAGTAGTAATAATAATAATAATAATAAACAATAATAATATAATAAATATAATAAATAACAAATAATAAATAAATATTTATTATATATCTATAATAATTATTAATAATCATAATAT
>VWZV01012730.1:82654-108400 GCA_013397155.1 Irena cyanogastra | reverse complement strand
AATAATCTTATAATATTATTATACAATTATAATAATGTTATAATAGTATAATAATATTGTTATTAGTATTATTATAAAATAATAATAATAATAGTAATAGTAATAATAATGCCATCCTTTAGTCTCCAATGAAGGCCCTTGGGAATGCCCACCTGGAATGGAAGCGACCAATGTCATCAATATTCCTGAAGATGGTGGATTTCTGACTGGCAACAGCTCCTGGCACACTGGGACAGGTCTCAGTGTACCTAAGGTGGTGAGTCTGGAGGAACTGCAAATCCTGAATGTAATCTTCCTCTGAGATCAACAGCTCCTGAATGAGAACACTGAAGGGGAGACAGAGGCAGAAAGAAATCATAGAAAAATCATCACAATTGGCCTTGAGAGGCTTTTAGGCTGTAAAGTAGAGATTTATGATCAGAGGAACTGACTTCTGGGGTGTGTTGGAAGATCCCCTCTGAAGATGGATGGATGCATGTGATGCCTTAAGTTTTATCTTTTGTGTTTTCCAGATTCTGTACTGTGACTCTGAACTTTATATAGTGTCAGCAAGTTCTCTTCATAGTTTAGTCAGACAGAACAATCCTTTTCCAGCCCAAGAACCAAGAACACCATTGTAGCTTTGGACCCAAAAAGTGCAAACAACAATGAATTGAGGAGAGCAAACTGGGAGGATGGGACTGCATAACCTGAAGGTGTAATTGGACAATTAACCCCAATATGGAAATGGACCAAATCTTAGAAAAGTGTGAAAACTCCTGACTCACCGTCCATCTTGGGTAGAGCCCTGGCCAGGCTCTTGTGCTGCCCAAGGTGCATCCTGTGAAGGCCTTTTAATAAATCCCTACTTTATTCTTTTAACTCTGTCTAGCCTCTGTTCCAGGCAGCCTCTTAAGGATGGATGGAAGTGGCCAGTGGAAGGTGTCCCTGCCCATGGGACTCATTGACTCTGTATGGTATTTAAGGTCCCTTCCAACCCAAACCGTTCTAGGATTCTGTGCTAGAATTTTCCTAAGCTGAAATCAATCACAAAATACAAGTGGTTCAAAAGGCAGGAAAATTCAAAGGTGCAAATACCAAATGGCACGAGCTCACCTCAGCTTCCTTTTGTATTCGTCTTCAGAAACAAACTCTCCAGGAAACTCTGGAATTTCTGTTGTTCCCCACTCCGGTGAGAGCTACAATATTAGGAAAAAAAATTAAAATACTTATTGAAAGTGGACAGTGCTTTTATCTATACATACTGAGGAATATCTCCCATGTGTTCACAGTCCTGTTTACTCCAACAATTACTGAACCAGTGTGAAATTTCTTTTGTACTGCAGAGTTTTTAGGTCTTTCCAACCCAGAAACCCCTGCACAGACCAGAAATATTGTCTAACAAAAACAGGAAAAAGCACAACCTTGTTCCAGACCCCTTCAACAACCTCATCCACCATCACTCCTTGCAAAAGGGACGGCTCTAAACTGCAGCAGGAATGAGGGATTTTAAATGAGAAATAACCAAACATGATCAGTCACCTTTAATTTCTTGTCCAGATAAGCTGGAGACACCCAACCCTGTCGAGAGGGACTCGATTTTGTGGGTTTAGTCCTGACCAGCCATTTCAGAGGATGAGCTGAATCCAGGACTTCCACATATTGTCCTTCCTTCAGAGTGATGGTCTCCTTGTCCGGCGCCGCGGGCACGTAGTCAGCAGTGACCATGTAGACATCAAAGATCTGCAGGCACGAAACTACAGTCACTTTGTGCTCTCCATTTCCCTCATGAAGAGCTTTCTGACAAGATTCCTCTGGCCAACTCTATCCAAGGCCACAGGAAATCAAGTTCTGACTTCCTGAAATTCAGCCGGGAAAGCAAGAGGTGCCAAGTCATGGGTGTGTTTTGACGATGTTGACTTGAACCACTTGTTCAGGATCACAGGTTGAGCATCAGAATTTGATTCTCTGTGCTGTGTATCACAGACACAACATTTAACTACTGAATACACCTACAAAACTGAATTACATCACGAAAGAGGATGGAGATCCCTACACCATAATAGGTTGGTCGTTCTAAGTTCAGTTTTCTCCTTGTGTCCAACTTGCCCATAGAGATGTCATACCTCCCCTCTGGAATCCCCATCTTCAGATTCAGAGGAGGATTCCTGAGCAATGGATGAAGGTCTGGATCGTCCATGGCGAGGAGATGCAGAGGGAGTTTTTGACTCATCATCACTTTCTGCACCCGGTACTCGAAGTTTAGCTGAAAAGCAGAGCAACAGCAAAATGTTAAATAAGTATCCCCAATTTAAACATGAACCAATCTATCATAATTTTTTCTTCTTCCTAGGAAGAGCATTCTCAGTAATATTTAGTGTGGTTTCCTATTGGTATTTAGGATTAAATGAATAATTTGGATGCTTTAATACATGATGTTGCGGGCCTACTGCACGTATTGCTGCTGCACTGCAAGAATATTTGTTGGAGAGTTAATGCTCTATTTTTCTTCCAAGTTAAACTTTTTCTACAAGATAATCAGGGCACAGACACAGACCAGAATTTTTCATTCAACTCAACAAATCAGTGGATTACTGCACAGCTGTGCACAGAGTTTTCACCATTAATTTGATTTTTAAATTCCACTGTGAGCTAAAGCTTGAAGATGTGAGAAGTATAGAAAACAGGATTGCTTTCTGATTTAGGAGTGGTGAATATCTGAGGAACTCAAAATACCTAAGATATGCAAAATACACTTCTATTTTTACAATTTACTGCAATAGCTTTTTTCCTAGTTCAAAATACTAGACTGAGATGTGCAAGTTGGATGGACTCCTACTAAAATTTCTTATCCCTAAGAATTGGCAAATGTTCATTTGCCTTTACTGAATGATTGTCTCAAAACCTGTTTCATAAATCTCACCCACCACAACACCTTAAAAAAGAGGTTGGTTTTTTTTCCCCTGCTGTGATTAAACTGTGCTTTCCAGATTCCCTACCTTGAGTTATTTTTGCAGATACCATTTCTGAGATACGTGAGGTGAGTTTCTGGAAGAACTCTTCTGAGCCAACATCAGCTAATGAAATAGGGCTTTTGGGCACACCTTCTCTGCCAGCTTCAAGGTCTCCTGCAAAAAAAGAGAATTTGTTATTAAGCTGGCAGTGTCATTGAAAATTCATCTCTTTTTGAGTAATAAAAACTTCTGTGGAATGAAGGTTTAATTTTCTTCCCTTCTCCTGTTTTTAAAACTCAGTTAATCCAAATAATTCACCCTTGGATTATTATTAGTCCTGAAAGGTTCCAACATTTCAGACAATTTCAAGAAAACTGGACAAAAATAAGTGGATACATGAAAATACATTGACAGTCTCAGCTGCAGATATGGAGAACATTAACAAGAGAGAGAAAACAGCTTCTCTTACCTTCAGAGGACTGAATAGTCCTGGAAAAGAAAACAAAGCAGAGTTAAAAGTTACAATAAAATGGGCAGTAAGGAGAGCTAAATGAGGAACACCCTTCTCCCACACATCCAACTTACCCCAGTGTGGTCATGATGGCTTCTGACACCATCACACGCTCCTGGGTCAGGACTTCAGCCTCTTTCACTGCAAGATTGGGGTTTGTCATTAGAGGACAGAAGGCACAGAATGTCCTTTTTTCCTTTTTTAGGTATTTAGTGCAGGCACGTTTTCTAGACGTGGATTACTGGGAGCACTGCAGCAGCTCCTGACCTGGGATTTATATTCCCAGTCCTGTGATGGGAATGGTTTCTCCCTCCTCTCCCTGTTCATGCAAAATTTATAATTGCCCCATTTCCCCACACTGCTCAAGATATGCTCCTGCAGCTCTTGGTATGATAAAAACGTGGGCTGCAAGGCAGGATAACAGAAAAATTGAATCCTTCACAGCTCTGCCCCTATTCCCAGTATACATTTGTTTCCCCCCCATCTTACTGTGTTAGAAGAGGCCTTGGAAAGCTCTACAAAAATCAAATAGCTATAACACAATCCAAAATACCTCGGCAGAGTGAAGCACTCAAAATAATTTTTCAAAAGGTGACTTTTTCCATTTACTTTACATTGCCTTTCTTTTATTTTTTAAAATTTGTGCTTAATTTGGTTGTTCCTTAGACTTGCCTTCTGTTTATACAGAAAAGATGCTGCTTTTAATACAAGACAGAGTCAGAAATCTAAAATATTACAGAAGTAAAGACTGCAACCATTTGCAAGACAAGCAAAATCATGGCTGCTCTTGAGAAAATGCATTTTTTGGGTGTGATTAGGTAATTTCCTAAACAGTTACACTTGCTTTTTTTCCCCTTAGGCACTGCATAAAAGGGAAATACAGAGGAAATTGTTTGTGTTGCAGCAAAGATTTACCATCTGCAACTTCCAGGTTGGCAGTGCAGATGGACTGGCCAGCCTTGTTGGTGGCAATGCAGGTGTAAGCTCCACTGTACTTCTTCTTGACATCCAACAGGATCAGGCTGTGGTGCATGTTGGAGCTGGCGAGTTTATAGCCAGGAGTGTCTGGTTTGATCCACAGGATGTCTTCCCGAGACTCTTCTTTCATCCAAGTGATTGTTGGTGGTGGATGGCCTAAAGGAAAATCGGTGCAACAAGCTTTAATCTTCCTGCTGGTGTTCGTCACTTAAAATTATGAGCCTTGCTGTGAAAAAAATGCTGGTTTGATCCATTTTCTGGTACTTTCCCAACAAGAACAGGCATAATATGAAATAAAGGAGGATGAGCCATTTTACAGCACGCTCATAAAGGCATTGAATCTTTTCATAAAACCAAAATTGTCAATCACCATGCAATTCATGGTCAACATGCATCACACAACAATGTGTCACTGTCCCCATTTTTACATACAGAAGAATGGAGGTGAAGAAAAATAAGATGCTTTACTGTGAAGTGTCTTTGTAAGAAATGTGAGTTGGGAGCAGAATCCCAGACTTCAGATATAGGAAATAAGGTTACACTGACTTGGGGGCAGAGAGAGAAGAACGTGTTGTGAAGTTACACATTCCAAATCTTATTCAGAGAGGTGAGGTATCTGCTCACTTACCTTCAACTTTCACAGATAATGTGATGCTTGCACCCTTTTTCACCTTTTTATTTGTAAATCTTTCAAGGAATCTTGGCGGTATCAGCTGCTCATGGGAATCTGGAAATAATATTATTGATGAAGGACAGTGAGTTTAGACTGAAAAATTCCTGGAGCTTCTGTTCTCACCTGCTGTGGCTTCTCTCACCTGTTTTGGATGGCTCTTCTTTCTCATAAGGATCTGAAACACAAGGAGAAAAAAGAACATGACAAATACAAATAAATGTCAACCCAGGAGTTGCAGAAAAAAAACTCCCAAAGTGACCCCAGTGGAGATATTACACAGAAATATTGGTGTGATTTTGTAAGAGTCCCTACATTTTAAGGAAATGAACTTTTAAGATTAATGAGGACGGGCAAGAATAAAATATCTTTTATGAGACAACAATCAGACCACAGAGAACTGGCATCATCATTCTCTTAAACAATAAATTCATAGGTGAACCAAGAATAAAGCACATCATCTTTTACCTACAGCCTTCCCCACCTCACCTGAGTTACCTTGGGAGGTTTCCTCAGTTAAAAAATAACCACACAAAATGGCAAGAGCCTCTGGAACAGCCCAAAATAGAGCAACACCCACCTTTGACTACCAGCCTGGCTGAGGAATAGGCAGAGCCAGCAGAGTTGATGACAAAAATCAAGTACTGGCCGGCGTCTGCTTTGGTGACGTCGCGGATTTCCAGGGAGTGGAATTCCTGCCTGTCAGTCTTGAGGATACGATCCGAGGCCTTCAGGGGCTGCCCATTTTTGAACCAATAGAGACGAGGCTGAGGGTACCCTGTGAGGAGCAGTTACAGACACAGAGAACAAAATTCATTGGCAATGCAGATTTGGGAGCATCTCCAAACTGCCAGATCCTCTGCTGCTTCAAGGGTTTAACAGGGCTCCTGTTTCAAGGGTTTAACCGACTAGGAATGCTTAAAAATGCATTAAATTCAATTTATCTGTTAAAATTATTTCCTATCTCCTCAGTTTCTGGCACTCCCCATACTGTCTGCATGTGCAAATGCCTTGGAGGTTGAAAAATCAACATGTAGGTCTGATTTGAAAGGTTCACAAGGAGAAATGTTGAAGCCAAATGCATTCTCGTAATTCTTATAGACAGCAACAGGAGAAAACAGGAAAATCTCTACCTCTCCCTACCAGAGTGAACACCAGAGGGATGCTTTTGCAGTTTTTACATTGTAGGAGCAATCCTTTAATGGAGGAAGGCAAGTCCGTGACTGCTTCATTTATTGAGGAGAATGAGGGAGACTGACTTTGTTTTTATTAATATTATAATACAATTATGATTAATATTAATACATTATACTAGATATTTATGTTGTATAAACATATGTAATATATAATGATAGTTATTAATAATGATATTAATAATGTCAAGATTATGATTCTTTATTGCTCCTGTGCTCAGAGAAATCCAGAATTTGGTTTTCAGAAGCATATATCTGTCATTATGCCTGGATATATGGACACAAAATGAGGCTTAATCTGCCTGAGTCGGCTCCGACAGTCCCTGTTCAGCAGCATGAACACATTTGTGCAAAAGAGGTGCAAGGTGCTCAGCCTGGAGTCACAGCTGCAGAAGAGCACCTTGGAAAACCTTGGCCAGCACTTGATATCAGACCTGGAAAATTGACAGTACCGTGGGATCCACTCACCTTTCACCTTCAGGTGAAATTTAGCCAGCGATGCTCCAGGTGCCACATGAATATCATGAAGCTCATCAAAGATCTGGGGCAACTGCTCCTCCTCAGTGGTGGATTCCTCCTGTTCTCGGCTAAGCAGCAATTGGGATTAGAAAGAAGAAAATCAGGATGCCAGGTAAGAGGTAGGAATCAGAATGACCTATTTTAGCTAAATTCAGTCTGTGGGTTTTGGCATCCTGAGAACAGGCTCAGCACCATCTGACATTAAAAGTAACAGAGTGATTCCTTGAGGAAATACCCTGGCTTGCCTGAAGGCTCCAGAGCAAGTCTGCCCATGGTAAATGTGCAGCTGTTGCAGTTATTGCATCTCAGCTGGGCTGGATGCTTCTTTATGGCATTAACCTGGCCCTGCTGGACACAGCAAACCCAGCCCTGACATAAATACACAGGTTGATCTCACCCAGTCAGAGGGTAGAGCCACAGTTCCATATTTTACCTCGAAATGTATTCCTTGGCACTGTAGTAAGATGATGTCTCTGTTGCATCTGCTGCTGTCTCATAGTCTGTGCTGGTCACTGTTAAATGGAAAAAGATAGGTCTTGAATAATCTGAGTTTTTTAAATTATTTTTCTTGCTTAAATAGTTCTTACTGATTTTATTGCCCTTATTAATTTGAGTGACTGGCAGGTGGATTTTATATTGTACTGCAGCAGGATCCCACATGAGCCTGGATTATAGAAAACACCTCTGTTCACCCCAAAACCTTTGCCCCAAACCTCGCCTTGGAGTTACCAAAACCCAGCTAAACCCAAGAAGCTTGCAAGCAAAAATTTCCTGGCCAAAACATCTTTCTTTAAAATGTAAATGGTGCTTTCCTTAGGGAAAAAAAAAAAATTAATCAGGTCTCAGCAGAACTCCTTTAATTGTTTTTTCTACAGTGACTTTGAGACTTACAGTCCACACGAAGCTCAGCCTTGGTTGAAGCCACCCCCATGTTGTTCTCAGCGAGGCACCGGTAGACGCCCATGTCCGCGGGCACCACGGCGGTGATGATCAGCTGGTGACACCCCTCCTGGTCCTCGTTGATCATGTAGTGGTCGTCTTCCTCAATAGCTTTGCCATCCTTGAACCAGCGGACGGTGGGCAGGGGTTTGCCAATGACGATGCAGTCAAAGCTCACTGGGTACCCGTCCTGGACCTCTTGGTTTTGGAGCTCGGTCATGAACATGGGGGCTAAATTTAGGATGATTGAAGAGAAGAAAGAAAAGTTTGGTTTTATCTAAAGATATATTTTAGTCCCCTGCTGCCCTGACTTCTGGTTTCCAGTTTTTTAATTGTAGAGTAGTATCTTTTCTCTAGAAAAGAGTCAATAAATTCCCTAGCACTCAAAGATATTCCATAAGCACAGCTGCCAGCTATATATTGTCCCTGCTCCTATCCTTGCCAAAATGTCTTGTCTCCCTCAGAACCATTCTAAACGCTACGTAATTCATTTAAGTACAGAAATTATAGTATTTATGGTCATGTTGTAGTAGGTGACATTTCTAGTATGAAAAGGGGCTTCACAGATAAGTCAGTACATTGCAACACTCCCCATTAGTGTGCCTCCTCTCCCTCAAAATGAAAAAGAATTTAAAGTCATTATTTTTTCTAAAAGTGCAAAGCTTTCATAAAAATTCCAGCACCAAATTAAAAAAAAAACAAACAACCTAAGTTGCTTGAGAGAAAATTATATCGTGACCTGTTCCCACTGTCTTTTCAAGGAATAAGCAAGATTTGCTTCCCCTACCTGTGTCGGAAGTCAGCAAAGGTGGTGGAGGTCTCGCTGCTGGAGGTGCAAACTTCCCAAAGGTGGGAGGTGACGCCTTCCCAATGCGCAATTCGATTTTTTTCGGGCCTTGTTCCAAGATGTCAATCTCCACTGGAATTCCCAGAGCGCCAAACATCTCTCTGAACCTTGTGGCAGCTGTTTTGGCTTCAGACATGATTTCAAACTTGATATAGATGTACTGGTCATCCTCACGGTACGTCTGGTGGTCAACCACGTCTACGTCCCCTTCATCTGCGCTGACAAAGAGCTCTTCCTCCACATCAGAGATCTCTGTGGAGATCTTGGCTCTGAAGAGTCTGTGCAGTCTCCTTCCTGCTTTTCGGAAAGCATCGTCCAGCTCGCTGCCGGACGAGCTCTCCGTCTCGCTGTCCGTGCTCTGCTTACTCTGCTTCCCCTTGGGAAGAACTTGAGGCTCCTGAGTGCCAACCACCACCTTAGCGCTGTGTGAGACCTTGCCAAACTTATTGGATGCCTCGCAGGTGTATTTACCTGCATCCTTCCTGTCCAGGCCGGCGATAATCAAGGAGCAGGTGCCATCGCTGTAGTTGTCTATGTGGTAGTAGCGACCATCCGAGAGCTCCTTCCCATCCTTCAGCCACCGGACGTTCATGTCGGTTTTGCTGTGGGCCACACACTCCAGGTGCAGGGTGCTTCCAGGCTCTCCAGAGAAGTCTTTGAAGGTCTCAGTAAACACTGGGCACTCTTGTTGCTTGATCTCTTTTCTGACTTTGTAGCCTTTGAAAGCGGCTTGGATCTTCACAGCCGCCTTGTTCATGGAGGGATCATCTAAATCTGGCAGCTCTGGTTCAGCTGGCTGAGTGGCTGTGGTGGCCACAGTGGTCTCCACAGTGGGTGTCTCCCACTGTTTCCATAATTTTCCTGTGGAGGTGGACTGGACCTTGCTGGTAACACTGATGCTCTTCTTCTCAGCTTTCTTGAGGTAGTTTACTAGGGAAGGAGTCCCAGCTCTAGACTCATCATCAGAGCTCGTAAAAGAGAAATCTGCCTCTCCAGTCCTGGCCAGCTCGTCACACGTGGAGTACTCCTCCGAGTAGTAGTGAGACATATCTGCTTCCTCCTTCCTCAGCTTCTGAAGCTTCTCATCCTCCTCGGGCACCTCGCTGATGGAATCCAAGGTGGGCTCCCGGCTCATGCGGCGCTTCTTGGCCAGGGCTTCCCACAGGAGGTGCAGATCTCCCTCCTGGGCAGCTTCGGGGGGCAGGCTGGGCTGGATGTGTCCATCCACCAGCTCTTCAGCCCGGCTGGCAGGGGGAGCTTCCTTGGCAATCTCCTTCAGCATTGACACTGTGGGAACTGCAGGGAGTGAAAGAGATGAGAAATTGAGTCTTGAGAAAGCACATGGAAATGTTCTGCAGGAGAGTCTCAGAGGCATTTAACTAAACATCATACTGAGGACAACATGGGAATTTACAGAATCACAGGATGGGGAAGGTTGGAAGGGACCACTGGATACCATCTAGTCCGACCTCTCTGCTCAAGCACAGTCCCCTAGATCACATTATTCAGTGTCCAGATGGATTTTGAGTATCTCCAGAGAAGGAAACTTCACACCCGCTCTGGGAAGTTGCTATAACTTAATCTGGTCCTGGTGAGCTTGTCCTAGCTGACCACACTTTGAGGAGGATGGACCACATCATCTTCAGGAGGTCTGTCCAACCTCAACAAACCTGTGATTCTATGCATGCACTTAAAAAATTACCAAAAAAATTTTTTAAAAAAATTATTTATTCCTTGCCCATTTGAACCCAGTAAATAGATTTCTGCCCTTTTTAACGTTGCAGTTGATGAACTGGTTGTTGAGACTGCCAGTGGAGCCTGGAAAGCTATCCAGGCTCATCCTATCTCCCAGATATACAGGGCTTCGCTGTCTGTCCTGAAAAGATCTCCAGGGAGCTGAGACTCCCATCTCACACGGACACACCTGCTTGGGTGGATGTGCCTAAGTCTGAAGGTGTCTGGGACACACTCACATGCCTCTACGTGTTGCCCAGTCCCTTTTGAGATGCTCCAGGTTGTCTGGGACATCCACAGAATACCCTGAAGCATCTCAAAAGGCACCAAAAACTCCTGTAGAGACAGTAATGTCACACCTTAAATATCTGTCTCCAGAAACTCTAACCTGGGCAAGTCAAAACTCTTTGGGATACAGGAGCATACTGCCAAACAGGAAAATAATAAAAAAATAATACAATAAATAATAAAAATTAAAATAAAATAATATAATAAATACAAAAATTTAATAAAAATAAATAATATAATATATAATAAAAACAATAAATATAACAGGACAATGCCAAACAGGAAAATAACAATTCCTTGTGGATTGTTATCATAACTTGTAGAAGAAAATTAATTCCGGTCCAAGCTGTGGAGACGCCCCAGATATCCATGCCAGACCTGATTTAACATCCCAGCAATGCACACTCTGTACCTTCAAGACACAGGCTGGCAACAGATTTGACTTCTGGAGAAGCCATGCAGGTGTAGCTGTCCTGATCCTCAGGTTTAAATCCATGGATAATGAGGATCTGCTTCGTTCCTTCAGAGAGGATCTCATATCTCCCCCCAGCTTTTATTTGTTCTTTTCCCTTGAACCAAGTCACTTTCTCCTCAGTTTTACTTGATAATGTGCACTCCAGGCGAGCCACCCCCCCTTCCGAGACAGATCCTCCCACCAAAGGTTGGCTGATGGTAACTGGAGGCTCTGCAAGTACAAAAATAAAGTGAATTAACACAAAGAACAATCATCTGGCTTCTGAGGCACTCCACTCCATAAAATATCCAAGCAACCCATCCATAATTTACAGATTTTTCAGCTGTTGTATGCAACCAAAGGAAAAAAAAAATGAAAATACTGGCAGCATCCAAAGTTTGCATTTCCAAAGATAATATCAAAACAACTTTCCAAGCTCTCCCAGTGCTTAAACCAGCTCCATCTAAACATACACATGCAGAAGTGGTTGCATTTTCCACATTCCTGTGTTTGATTGCTGGTCTTCATTTACCCATCACCAGTATAAAACAAGTTCTACAGGTTTCTAGATCTTAAATGTTTTGAAGTGAAGAAGTTGTGATGTGCGACAAAAAAGAAACAATAAATAGAATGAAAAGAGATTATCCAAAGTGGCATTCAGCTCTGCCTTGAAATTAAAAGAAACAGATATATATTTATGCTATCTTAAAAAGAGTAAAAATTATCAAAAAGCATAAATAATTTAAGACAAAAAATTCTCTGCATCTTCTTTACTTTGGAAGGAGGTCTACCAACAGAATGCTGTTTGTAGAACCAAGAAAAACACATTATGTTGAGATGTTGACTGGGATGTAAAAGACAGTGCTGGGTTCCCAAAAGCAGCACATCCTTCAAGGTTACCCTCCTCTCTGCAGATTTCACCAGGGTGAGGGAATTGCTGCCCAAAATGCCTTGGGTTTGTTGTTGACAAAGTCAGCACGTGCAGAGTCATCAGGGTCCAGCACTGGCAGCAGTTATTGTTGAAAAAAAATGCCATTGTGTGCCTGAACTTTAAGCAAAAGAGTATTTTTTCATCATTATAATAATTTTGAGGGATTTAGATGAGTGATACCAGAGAAAGAGTTGCAAGAAAAGAAAGACTGAGAGAGAGACTCCCCATCCCACTGAAGCTTCCAAAGTTTCACCATCAGGCAGCAAAGGAACTTTGTCCTCCAGCATTTCTTTGTGGAGATTCTTGAAAAAGATGCATAAAAAACATAAAAAAGGAGAAAGATGGGTGAAGAAGACAACACTGCCCACTCACGGTCACGATCTTGCTTGCCCCAAACACATTCCAGCATGCCCTTTTTAACTCATTCCATCCTAACTCCACCAGAAAAGACACTCGTGGTGACCGGCCAGCACATGGATGCAGTGCAAGAAACCCATGGTGACGGGCCAGCACGTGGGTGATGCAGCGCAGGCTGCAAGACAGCTGGGTGCAGTTTGGAGGAAATCAGTGCTGAGTGCTAAAAACGCAGCAGGTTTTGTTCACAGCAGCCCAGGACGACTTTTTCATCCCGAGCTCTTCCTCCTCCATCGTGTTGGCAGCCAAGCACTGAAAGGTATTGCACTGGGAGATGCCTGGAACGGGTGAAGCAGGCATGCCATGCAAAATGTGGGGTCTGCAGGAGCTTGCAGCGCTCCCTGAGCCGGCGTCCATCCTCACCTAACCGCACCATCTGGGGGAAGTGCACCGCCTCGCTGGGCCCGGCTTTATTTACGGCCGACACTCGGAATCTGTAGGGCTCCCCTGGGGCCAGGCCATCCACCGTGAGCTCCGTGTTTGGGATGAGGCCCTCGCTGCAGCTCTGCCAGCCAACGCCCGGGATTTTCCTCTCCACCTTGTAGCCCAGGATGTCCCGGCCGCCGTCACCCAGCGGCTTGTGCCAGGACAGAGTGACAGAGTGGCTGCTCTGACTTAGGACTTGTGGCTCCTCGGGTGGCTCGGGGAGGGCTGGGGGCACAACAGAGGTCCCGTGATGCACGATGTGAGCAGTGACACTCCATCCTAAAACACCCAAGGGCTTCTACAAGCCATGAGGACGGAAGCGCAATGGACTGAGTATTCTCCTTGGTGTAAAGTTGAGTGTAAAGTCGTCATAAAGTCACGACCATGAGTACCTGTGCACCCCTGATTTGTCCTTGTCTGCCCTGATCTATGCTGCCAATGGCAAAAGTTCATTTTCCAACTCTCATCTCACATAATTTACATCCTGTATTGCCTTTGTCCCCCCAAGCTTAAAATAAAGATAATCCTACACAGTCCATATTGTCAAGGAATTTAAAAAATAAAGATAATCCTACACAGTCCATATTGTCAAGGAATTTAACTGAAAATTTCAAGTGCATTCGAGCCATGATTGTGCTTATTTTAGGACTGGCCTTAATTGAAATCAAGTTATTATGGGACTAAAGAATAACTCAAATATTTTAATAACAAGTCACTCCACTTCTGTGAAATTGCAGCATCACAGCATCAGGAAAAACTAAATAAATATGTGATGGGAATGATCTGGTGTCCTAATGTCCATGATCATAGAATGGTTTGGGTTGGGACCTTGAAGATCATCTAATCCCAATTCCCACACTCAATACACTGGAAAATGTTCCTTGCTTACATTACACTTTGGCCTAAAAGACAGAAATAATTCTTTCAGTCTTGAGTTCAAGACATTTATGATGTAAATGACCTGCCATGATGTACCACTCCAAAGAATTAAAGGCAAATGTGGTCAACAGCCAGTTCTTTAACTCTGGACACCACAAGAACAACATAAAATCTTTTCTCTGCTGTCAGCCAAATTTCATCCAGAAAAATCTGTCAACACGAAGAGTATTGTGTTTTTATTTTGAAGTTCATTAAATATAAGTACCCAAAATTAGAAAAAGTTGATTCAAATCCATCTTTTTTTTTTGTTAATTGTGGTGGAAATGACTGGAATGTGTAACAGAGATCCCTTAAGTATCAGGAATCATTAGACAGAGACTGTCTGTAGTCATTTAAAGTATAGATGGTCCATCAGTGACTCTTCAGCATCTGTGCTACAGCTAAAATACATTTAATTATCCCATAACCATCACTGGGATGGTGCTGTGCCACCACTGCTGGGTGACCCACTTGTCCCACTGTGGGAAGGAGCCAGATCCTGGATGCTGAAATGGACACTGACATGTCATCATCCAACCTGCTCCACGAGGGAATGAGGGAATGATCATCTTCCCTACTTCACTATAAACTCTGTCTCTGAAGCAGGAGGTGTGTGCTTCATGGGTGTTCTTCCTTGAGGGTTTTAATATGCTACTCATTAATCTGGAAAACTGCCCTGCACGTGAGCTGATTAGCAGATTTCAAAGATTCCTCTGCTGTTCTGGATCGTTTTTCCACACGGACTCTAGCTCAGCTCCCTCCTGTGCCCACATTTGCCAAGAGTGAAGTTGAAATCTGAGAATACTGATTTTTGTTAGAGTTTATGTTACATTTTACAAAAGACTGCAGCTAAAGAGAGTTGGGGAGCATCTCTACTGTCACTACATTTTTCTTCTGATGAGGTGGATGACTTCTGGTCGAAGAACAAGTTGCCAGTAGTACCTTCTCAGCCTAAGAACACTATTTTGGTACATGTGAGGCAAAATGGAAAGAATCAGCACAAAGATTGGGAAATTCAGTGTTGCAGCTCAGTACCAGAGTTTGAGATTTTTAGTGCCCCTGGGCTGGAACAACACACACTTACCTATCACAGAAAGCTTGGCTGATGAAATGGCCTCCCTGGAAGCAAAGGTCACCTCTCCAGAATGATGCAGTTGGGCTTTTTTCAGAATAAGTTTGTATTTGTTTCCATCTGCTTGTACCTCCCAGTCCTCACCCGACTGGATCTCTATGTCATTGCTGTACCAGGCCACTTCATTAACAGGCACAGCTTCACTCAGGACACAGCTAAATGTTGCTTTTTCCCCCAGAGACACTTCCACATCCGTGAGGGGCTGCAAGAACTGCAGGCGCCACCCTGTAGGTTAAAATCAGCGATCAAGCCCTCGGTTACAGAAACAAGCAGGAGATTTCATGAATATTTGTGGTGAAGCTCTAAACAGCCAAGCCTTGGAGAGCAAGGAGATCATTAAAAGGTTTAGAATCACAGAATGGTTTGGTTTGGGAGGGACTTTAAAGCTCTTGTTGCGTCCCCTGCCTTGGGCAGGGACACCTTCCACCAGACCAGGTTGCTCCAAGCCCCATCTAATCCCTAGGTGGGGACTGATCTCTGCTTTTGTACTCTTCCTTTCTTGTACAGAAAAGGCTTCTGGTCCCCACTGGGGTCCCCAGCAATAGCATACAGTAAAAGGATACAGAGATAATATTGCTGCTGATAAAGCCCTTCTCTCTCAAGCCCTGAAGTGCCTATAAACACAACCAAACTCATCAGAATCATGACAGCTCTGAGACAGTCATTCACTGCTAATTCAGTGCCCTGGTGCTGCTCATAAACCGTGTCGCATCCTACAGAACA
Organism: Irena cyanogastra; assembly: GCA_013397155.1. NCBI lineage: Eukaryota > Metazoa > Chordata > Aves > Passeriformes > Irenidae > Irena > Irena cyanogastra. Next base: position 92,790 of record VWZV01012730.1, on the reverse strand, counting down.
AGAAAACAAGGAAATTGTAAAGCATCATCCATTTAGGGGCGAGAGAATTGGTTTTTTTCAGATTTTTGTTTTTCAGGGGAAACAAAAGGCTTTGGGATGATCTAGTTTGTACCTTCCAGGATGTGAAGGGAGACAACGAGAAAGATGGAGAGGCAAGAGCAAGAGCATGGAGTGACAGGACAAGGGGGAATGGATTCAGATGGACAGAGAATAGGTTTACATGAGATATTAGGTAGAAATTCTTTGCTATGAGGGTGGGAACCTGGCACAGAGTGCTCAGAGCAGCTGTGGCTGCCCCTGGAGCCCTGGAAGAGCCCAAGGCCAGGCTGAACAGGGCTTGGATCACCCTGGGATGGTGGAAGGTGTCCCTGCCCACGGCAGGAAGTGGCACTGGATGATCTTTAAGGTCCCATCCAACCCAATCCATTCTGTGATCCTGTGGTGGGCTTGATGATCTCAGAGATCTTTCCCAACCTGAACGATTCTATTATTTATTGTGTGGGAAGAACATTTAGGTAAGGGACAAACAACAAATGCAACATTTCCTTGCTGCTACTCATCACATTTTCCTGGTTTCTTGCCCCTTTCCGAGCAGAAACTGAAGACTTCCCCTGCCCAAGCACCTGAGTTACCTTTCACTGTGAGGAAGGCTGAGGTCACCGCATCGCTGCACATGAACGTCACCCTGCAGCTGTCCTGGGGAGTTAAATTCTTCAGCAGCAGGATATGCCTGAGTCCATTTTCAAAGTAAACCATCTCAGTGTTTTCTGTGGTTTTGGCAGGTTCATCGTCAATCAGCCAGTTGTAATTGTAGGTCTCGGGCTTGGAGAGATAACACTCGAACAGGGCTTCCCCTCCTTCCACAGCCTCCACGTTCTCCAAGCCCTGGACAATGCTGTTCTTGGCTGGAAAAGAAGGACAATTAACATTATTAATTGTTTGGCCATATATCTCTGAATATTAGCAAGCCTCGGAGTACTGGATGATTCCCACTGCTGCAAAGCTGATGGAAAAATGTGGATGTGATAAACTGTGCTTGTAGGTTTAATTGTTGATTGCAACCGCACTCTAACAAAATATATCAGTAAAAGGATTTAAAGACAGTTTAAAATAATTATAAACCTCTAGAACCTCCAACATTTCATCTAGAACCTCTAGAATTTCACCCAGGTTTCCTCCAAAAACCTGTTTTTTATAAATAAAGAAAAAAATGATCATGTTTGTATGAATTAGGCCAATAGGAAGGCATAGCTCAGGAAGATAAAGTGTAACCAAATTTCTTTTGCCCTATGACAGGAAACATTTCCCAAAGATCGCCCAGAAAACACAATTATCATCATAACTGGGGAGATGTGACTCCACTGACAGCTCATGATAAAATCTTATTACTTTCCTTGCAGAGCAAATGTAAGAGAATATTATGGCTGGCAAAGCTGTAGTGACGATTATCCGAGATAATTCTGCCTCTAGGAAACACACTAAGTCAAAATCTCTATCAAGATTACATTGAATAGTAAATTTCTGAATCATTATAAAAGCTCTGTGACATTTAGGTTTATTTTCCCATGCTGTGTGGTGAGTTGTGGGGTCAGAAAAATGCACAAACCTTCACACTCCAGCCATGCATCACTTGGCACCTGGACAGAAACAATTAGCTCGATGCCCAATTAAATGTGGGCTGGTGCACGTGGGTATAATTCATGTTGCTACAGGGACAAATGACATGCACAGGGGGGAGGACACATAGTTGAGTAAATATAGTTTACACAAATGCCATAAAATGATTTGTGTTACAAACCAAGCGTGATTTGTGTTACAAACCAAGACCCCGAGACATCCCTGTTTAGATCTCTACAGATCATCTGGAACCATGCCCAGCAAAAAAAAAAAAATCAGTAAAAATAAATAAAATGTTAAAAAATCTCCAAATTGAGCCATTTATTTAACGGTAAAAACAAACAAACATACCTGAAAAGCACAAGCCACCAGATATTTATTAACTTATTACTAATTACGTGGTGCCCAGAGATGATGTGTGTGGACTCCCCATCCCCAGCAGTGTCCAAGGCCAGGCTGGACAGAGCTTGGAGCAACCTGGGGTAGTGGAAGGCGTCCCTGCCCATGGCAGGAGGGTGGAACTACGTGACCTTTAAGGTCTTTTCCAACCCAAACTATTCTGGGCTTCTATGATACTAAAAATATTCTGAATTCTATAAGATCCATACTTATGGAGAACAGTGAGGGGGTTGCAGACTCTTCTTGGAGAATGTATAATTTTCGTTAGAACGACCCAAATTGTTCATCCATGTACTTTGGAAGTGCTGGATTTCCTAATTACGGAAAGCAGCCAATTGCTAACCCTACCTCCTCTGGGATGCTTTTAGATTACGTTCATTAAAATCTTTTTAAATCCATACAATGGAAAGTGCTTATCAATGTAGAAAACATTGCAATAAATAACACCCTGTTCTTCTGCACTAACAACCAACTGCAGTTAAGCAAGAAGGCAAAACAGCCACAAATATTCAGAAATCAGAACCTGCTGTTGCTGATCACACCAATTCACTTGGTAACCAAACCCAGGAATTCCATATGCAGCAGAAAAAAAAAAAAAGAAATTTCCATGTAAAATCCTAACTTTTTGATAATTTTTGTTTGTGTTGTTGCTCAGGGTCTCCAGAAATATGAGTGCTGAGTGAGGAGGTAATTCCTGAGGGATCACTGCTTGAAATAGGTAAATTACCTTTACTTTAAAGGTAATTTAGTAAATTTCCCTTACTCAGCAAAATAAAATGTAATTCCACGCTATCCATTAGTTACTGATTTTATGTAAAAAGTGCTCTTTAACAGCAAAACAATATTTGTATTGTTCCTTTGGACCAAGAATACACAATTGTGACTTTACAACAATTCAGCAGGACACATCCCATCACACTGACATTCCAGCTCACTGCAGAGGAGGTGGAGTGGCTAATTGGTGTAATGAGCAAGTGTTAATTAGAAATAAGATAACACTGCAGTTTCATATTCAACTCCCATTATCCCCCAGCTGTTTTTATCCTCATTTTCAGTACTGGAGTGAACACCAAGAGCAGGTATCTGACACGTCCCTCATTGCGAAGCCTCGCCATGATTTTTCTACCTCTTTTATTTGGAACCCATGGTAGTCTTCCTCTGTGGCTGGAAGACCTCACCTTGAACATCAAGTGTAGCCATCACTTTAATGCCTCCAGCTTCACAAGAATAGATGCCAGTGTCTTCTGGGACCGTGGGGTTAATTTTTAGCATGCTCACATTCCAGTCCTGATCGATAATCACTCGCTGCCCATCTGCATGTATTTCCTGATCATTTTTCTTCCAGATGGCGTGCACTGGCCTAGAATATTGGCATATGAACTCTGCTGGGCCTTCTTCATCAACAGTTATGTCCTGCATGGGACTGACCACTTCAATGGTGGGATCTGTTAACCAACACGTCAGGAAGGACATGCATTAGTGGATCCCCGTGGAAATCACCCCTTGGAGGGTTTTTGCCAAGCACAGAGCCCCTGGGGAGCAAGCAGAGTGACAGTGCAAGCAGGGAGCTGGCTGGGCACGCTGGGGATTAGCAGTTTAGTCTGTGCCTGTGTCAGCATCAAGCAGGATGGAAGCCAGGCTGGTGCATTAGAACACGGCACTGGGAAATGAGCCACCAGGAATTAAAGCTGGTGCTGGAACAGCCCCGAATTTGGACTGATGGCTTAGTGTTGCTCCCAGTGCTTCTGAGATCTTCCAGGCTGGGAAGCACCGGATGGGAAACGCTTCTGCTTCCCAAATGTGAAGCAGAAGCGTCACGCAGAGGACTGCAATGAGTGGTTCCCTGCAACTCTCAACCTCACAGAGCAATGGGAAAACACCACAAACTCTCCTGGAAGCTCCTTGTGTGACTAAAATACAACTACTCATCAGAAAGAAACACAGTCCTCAAATGCAGGCACTCCTTCCTGTCCTGGGGTGGTCTTGGCTGTCAGAAGCCATGTGAGGAGCAAATATCCAGGACAACTGTGACAAAAAAGGGCACTCCACATGAGCAAATGAATCGTGTTTTGATTATTCATGTGTTCCTTTGCAGCAAACACATTGTTTGGAGGAAAACAATAGGATTTCCTTTACAGTATTTTATCTAGAGATCACTGAGAGATCATAAACCATTTATATTTCAGACTGAGAGCCCATAAAATGCTGAGAGCAGCTGGATATGCAGCTTCTCTGAAGGTGGTGAGATCCATGAGGCTGCTTTTAAGCACTTTTAAAACCCAAGTTCTGCTTCTTGTGAGGCAGCTGTAAGGCACAGTAGGTATATCTGACCTAAAACACTGTGAGTTTGCAAAGCAGCCAAGAGTCCCTCCTGAGGTGTCAGACTGGACCACCCATCTGCAATGCAATTTGCAGGTCAAAAGGAAAAATCTCAATGCAGTCTGAAAATGGAAGTCTCTGAAACATCATTCTTAGCAGAATTATGTCAACTTAAAAAAAAATGATAGGGCTACAAAGTGACATAAAAAGATGACAGAGAAAGCTGAGAGATCATCAGGAGCTTGACACGATGATCCTTGAGGATCCAGCTCAGGACATTCTGTGATTCTATGGTGCCCTTATTCTTCAAGTAGTTGTGCTCACAAGACAGCTGGAATAACCCCCCCAGGATCTCTGTCTGGAATGCTCATGCTCCTCTTGGAACTGCTTGCAGCAGGCTGAGGCTTTGGGATGCTCCTGGCAGACCTCGGGGAGCAGAGAGAGCTTTGCAAACATCACTTGGAAACTTGCTGCAAGGCTTGATCCCACTCACTAAGGCTCCCTCTGCCACTCAGAGCGTGTTTATGGAGAGGAGGCCTCCGTGGAAGACCTTGGAGATGTTTTGCTGACTGAAGAAACAAGCAGGAGTCTGGGGAGCACAACTCCTCCCCTTCCATAAGATGCAGAAATGTGTTTTTCTCAGCAAATATCACCTGTGGCACTGGAGAAGGTCCTGGTTCCACTGTCCCCTTGCTGTTGGTGACAAGAGCAAGGACTTTGGTGGCCCTGTTCACCTGTGCAGCTCTTTGGGACTTGGGAGCCAACGTGTGCCCCAGAACCTGCAATTCTCACCTGCCCAAAGTAGCTCAAAAAAAAAAAAAAAAAAAACAACCAACAGAAAAAAAAAACCCAAGGAAAAAAAACCAGAAAAAAACCCCAAATAAAACCAGCAGCAGCTCCTTCAGCCTTTTCCATCCTCCCCCCATCATCTGTGAACCACCACTCTGGGTCATGGAATAATTGCAGTTGTAGGGCAATGATGTTGTGGAGGCCCAGCATGAAAAGCTGGGAGATCTCACTTGTTACAGAAGAAATCAAATTACCAACATGCCTTAAACCAGGAGAATGAGGCACATGGAACAAAGCCAGCTTGTTCCTTGATGAAGAGCAAGCCATGGATGGCTTGATAGACAGAAATATATTTCAAACAAAGATTTATGTTTAAATTTATGGATGAAATAAAGGGTGCAAAATTGTCAATACAAGGATGGTTGGAATTTTAAAAGTGTTTCACTTTCCTATGAAATCAAGTGTTACTGAGCACAGTGTGACTGGGGTTATCCCAATCCAGTTATGAAGTATTGCTAGTGAGATTCAGGTTTGCAGTTCAGGAATCTTGGCTTCATGGAAGCACAAAATATCCACATACATGTGTGTACCTGCACGAGCTGTGGGGTTGGAGTGGATGATCTCCAGATATTTCTTCCAAAATCAATGATGCTGTGATTCCATGGTGTGGACATTTCTCAGGAGCCCTTTAACTTACTGAACAGAACACCTAAAGATGCATTTATTTTTAATTGATGTTTTAGGCCCACTGGATTTCTTTGCCTGGAGAGCTCAGAACCAGGTTCTGTCTCTGAAAATGGATGCAAACTGACACAGGATTTGTGTGATCTGTGCACTTTGTTGTTACTGCATCATTCTATATCATGAAGAAGTGATTTCACATTTTATCCTTGCAGAGAACCAAATTTCCTGAATGTACAAGGGACACAGGATGCAGAGAAGGAGACATCAACCACTGACTACAATTCCATATTGTGGAACATTCCTGTTATGGCCCAGGAGTGGATTTGAATAAAGATCTTTTAATCCTTTATATCTCTGCATGTATCCCTTTTCCAAGCAGGGAATAAGCCTTAATTTTGCCTGGAAAATAATCAGATCTTCCCCGTGGCTATGAAAGGACTGGGTGGGAAGGAGCTTGCTTTATCAAGTCTGGAGCTCAGTGTTATTTGCAGCTTTTGGCTACCCTTACCAAATGGGAAAAATATTTATTCAAGGCCCATTTTGTCTCTGTGTTACTGGAATGTCACACATCCATTGGTGTCCAGGAACAGCCCAAAATCCTGTCCTGGGAACATGCTGAGCTCAGCACCAGTAGCCCAGCTGTGGAGCAGCACAGTGGCAAATTCGGGAATGCAAAGATTGCACCTTTGCAAGATTTTGTGGTATTACAAAAAAAAAGCTGAAGTGGGGATATAAAGTCAGGTGCTAGCACAGATGTTTATGTTCATCTCTTCTTTGACATCAGGTGAGAGCAGCAGCTCTGACCCTGCAACCTTCCCTCACCTATAAAATCCAAAACCACCTGAGGGTGAGGGGAAAAAAAATCAGTGTGGCTGTACCCAGAAGAATCCTGGGGTGAGAGTGGGTGACTTGCAGAGTGGGAGGGCTGCAGGGCACAGGAGGACCATGAAGGGATTTAGTAAGGGTAGCCTGGAAGGCAGAAGCACCAGCACACGGAGCAAGTCCAGAGGTGGCCACATGTTTCTTGCTGGCAGGGAAATACCTTTGACTAATAATTTAGCTGAAGATATAAGGGAGCCAGCTCTGAAGGTGACAGTGCCCGAGTCATGGCACGCCACGTCATTTAGGGTTAAAGTGTGGATCCTGCCGTCCTGCTCAGAGATTTCAGTCACCAGGTTGTTGTGGAGGGGCGTCCCATCGAGCCACCACTGCACGTTCTTCACGCCCGGGTGCGAGAGCTCGCAGGTGAACGTGGCTGCCTCGCCCACAAAGACGTCTGTGTTCCTTAAACCAGACACTATCACTGCTGCTTCTTCTGCGTGACAGAGCAAGAGAAGGTGCCAAGGGAAAACAAAAACAAACGCGCACGACTCGCTCCCTGCAGAACCAACCCAAGCCCAAGTGCAGCTCCAGGAGAGAGTTAGACTTGAAGTGCTTTTCCAAGGGGAAAAAAAAGAACTAAAATTTTCCTGAAGAAGGTTAGAAACCACCTTCCATCCCTCCAGCTGCTTGTAGGAGCAGTGTGTGTGCCTGCAAACATCATTTTACTGGGAGGAAACTCCACTCCTTGCCCAGGTCATACCTGGCTCTCCTGTGTGTTGCAGAAATCAAATGAGGCAGAGAGGTACTTAAAGATTTAAATGTTCACTTGGGTGCTTTAAAGGAGTAATAAGATTATCAACAATGACAGAAGCTGCAATCAGTTGCAACAAGAATTTCAGTATTTTTACGACCACTGCTCCAAGTTTTTCAGCAGTACCACCATCTGTTCTGAAACACCGTATGGTCAGTACTTTAAACTAGTTTAACTTAAAAAGATGGGTCAAACCTCAGCCTGGAGGTGAGTGTTTATATCTTCGCTGGAATCAGGAAAGAAATGAATGGACTTTCTGCTGTTTGGCCAGTAACTGTCAAAGATTTTGGAGTAAGAAATCCAGGCAGAAAACCGGAGCATCTCCACCACGTTTCACCACCTTACCTTGCACATACACAGACCCCGTGGTGATCTCGTATCCAGTGCTGCAGGTATAATCCCCACAGTCATCAGGTTCTACACCACGGATGATCAGCTCAGCCACGCTGCCCTTCAGCTTCACCTCGTACTTGTCACTGGGCTGAATGACCACCCCTCCTTTCCTCCACTCAACGGGGGCGTCCGGCTTGGAGATCTCACAGTGCAAAACTGCCGTTCCCCCTTCTTCAGCCTCTACGTTTTTCAGCTCTTTGTTAAACAGCACTGGCAGTACTGCGGTGGAGAAGCAACTGCATCAGTGACAGTGCCCAGAGGTGAGAAACCTGCTTGTAACTTCTGCAGTTGAACCAGAAAAAAACTCAGCCACTCATGGAATCAGCTGATGATGCTGCAAAGGTGTCCAGTGCTGGTCCATAAAGGGCTGCCAGAGGTCACAGGGCCTCTAGAGGTCTTCACATGGCCACACTCACCCTTCTCAGTGGAAGCACATGGAGCACAACATCACCAATCACAGCACAGGGTCAGAACCCTTTAGGTTGGAAAAGACCTTTAAGATCAAGTCCAGCCATTAACCCAGCAGAGCCAAATCCACCACTAAATCACATCCCCAAGTGTCACATCTACACATCTTTTAAATATCTGTGGTGATGGTGACTCCACTGCTTCTCTGGGCAGACTGTGCCAATGCTTGGCTACTCTTTCAGCGAGAATTATTTCTTAATACTGAATCTAAACCCACCCTGGTGCAACTTGAGGCCATTTCCTCTCTTCCTATTGCTTGTCACTTTTGAAATAGACCAACCTTTATCTCTACAACCTCCTGTGGGTAGTTTCAGAGAGTGATAACATCTCTCCCAAGCCTCCTTTTCTCCAGGTTAGAAAACCCCAGTTCCCTCAGCTGGCACGAGAGGTTTTGGGTGTTTAATCTCTGAAACCACATCCTCTGAGCAGGAGTTTCTTATGGTGACTAAACCCACAATCTACAAGTGTGATCTAATCCAAAAGACATAGAATTCTTAGCACAAAATGAATAAAACTGTAAAATCCCAAACCCATAGAGTTCTTAGCACAAAGTGAATAAAACTGTAAAATCCCAAACCCATAGAGTTCTTAGCACCAAACGAATAAAACTGTGAAATACAATCCAATAGAATTCTTCCTACAAAATGAATGAAACTAAAATCCCAAGCCATAGAATTCTTAGTACAAAATGAATGAAACTAAAATCCCAAGCAATAGAATTCTTAATACAAAATGAATAAAACTATAAAATCCAAAACCACAGCCACTAAGAAGGGCGAAGGGCCACAATTCATGGACTGCTCAGGCACTAAGACTTACAATGGAACAATTTTAAATGGACTTGCCCCAGGTATGGTGAAATACCCCAGTTTGATTTCACAGAGTGTCAATGATAACTCAGCAATAAAGTTCCCATGTGGATGTGGCACTTGGGGACATGGTTTAGTGGTGGGCTTGGCAGAGTCGTGTTGATGGTTGGACTCAGTGATCTCAGAGGTCTTTTTCAAACTAAATCAGAGAATGGTTTGGGTTGGAAAGAGACTTAAACATCCAGTTCCTGCCATGAGCAGGGAACCTTCCACTAGACCAGGTCTCTCAGGGCCCCATCCAGCCTGGCCTGGATGACTCCAGAACCCTCCCTGTGAAGGATGGACACCGCCAGGCCTCCTCTGCCCCCAGACAAACCTTCTCCTACCTTTGACCTGCAGCGAAGCCGTGGTCTGCTGATCCCCCGAGTCACAGGTGTACTCTCCAGCATCCCGAGCCTCGGCCTCGTAGATGAGGAGCTCGGCTCGTGTCCCCTCCTGGCGGATCTCGTACTTGTCCCCGGGCTGCAGCACCGTGTCCCCTTTGCGCCACTGCAGGCGGGCGTGGGGCCGCGTCAGCTCGCAGCGCAGCACGGCCGTGCGCCCTTCCTCCACCTCCTCGTTCTTCAGCCACTGCTTGAACAGCACAGGCAGGCCTGCCAAGGGGGAATAAAAAATGGCTGAGGCCAAAATAGAGGAATGTTCTGTTGTTAAGGTGTGGATAGAGCTAGTCATGGAGGTCATGGACAATTCTGGCTGGGTTTCCCTGAGGAGATGTTCCAGGGATGCCAAAGTCAAACTTAGACAGAGCAGGAGGAGGAAAGGGAGTTAATCAGCAAGAAAAAATTTATTTCTATGTGAGCTACATTTCTCTCCCGGTATCCCAACTTCCTTTCACAAAGAGTTGTGATTTTTCAGTAATTGTTACTGAAAGCCAGATAGCTTTCCATCCTTGAAATAAAATCATAGAATAGGATAAAATCCCTCAAATAACATACAAATATATATAAAAATATAAAATATACATA
>VWZV01012730.1:0-81071 GCA_013397155.1 Irena cyanogastra | reverse complement strand
TATACAGAATATATTAATCTGGGGTTACAATCCAAGGCTGCAGATCTTGCAGCCAGAGATCAATTACAGAATAATTAAGGCTTGAAGGAACCTCTGGAGGACCCCATGGATGGAGATTCCTCCACTCCTCTGGATCTCAGTTCTGAAGTCTGACCATTCCTTCATGTTAAAAGCTGGGCTTGTTCTAATCTGAATTCCTCTCACTGCAGCTTGCAGTAGTTGCCTGTCATGTCTTTACTGNAGTTCCTGCCATGAGCAGGGAACCTTCCACTAGACCAGGTCTCTCAGGGCCCCATCCAGCCTGGCCTGGATGACTCCAGAACCCTCCCTGTGAAGGATGGACACCGCCAGGCCTCCTCTGCCCCCAGACAAACCTTCTCCTACCTTTGACCTGCAGCGAAGCCGTGGTCTGCTGATCCCCCGAGTCACAGGTGTACTCTCCAGCATCCCGAGCCTCGGCCTCGTAGATGAGGAGCTCGGCTCGTGTCCCCTCCTGGCGGATCTCGTACTTGTCCCCGGGCTGCAGCACCGTGTCCCCTTTGCGCCACTGCAGGCGGGCGTGGGGCCGCGTCAGCTCGCAGCGCAGCACGGCCGTGCGCCCTTCCTCCACCTCCTCGTTCTTCAGCCACTGCTTGAACAGCACAGGCAGGCCTGCCAAGGGGGAATAAAAAATGGCTGAGGCCAAAATAGAGGAATGTTCTGTTGTTAAGGTGTGGATAGAGCTAGTCATGGAGGTCATGGACAATTCTGGCTGGGTTTCCCTGAGGAGATGTTCCAGGGATGCCAAAGTCAAACTTAGACAGAGCAGGAGGAGGAAAGGGAGTTAATCAGCAAGAAAAAATTTATTTCTATGTGAGCTACATTTCTCTCCCCGTATCCCAGACTTCCTTTCACAAAGAGTTGTGATTTTTCAGTAATTGTTACTGAAAGCCAGATAGCTTTCCATCCTTGAAATAAAATCATAGAATAGGATAAAATCCCTCAAATAACATACAANCTGTGTCTGTCTCCTCTGTAGATCTCCACTAGGAAGCTGCAGAGTGCAACAAGGTCTCCCTTCCACTTTCTCTTCCCCAGTTATCAAACTCAGATGCCCTCACATCTGCTTATACTTAGATCCCAGAATGGTTTAAATCAGAAGGTACTACCGTCTTTTGCCAAACCCTGCCACCATCAGAGACACCTTCCACTGTCCCAGGTTGCTCCAGACCCTGTCCAGCCTGGCCTTGGGCACTTCCAGGGATCCAGGGGCAGCCACAGCTTCTCTGGGCACCCTGTGCCAGGGCCTCATCATCCTCATTGTAAAAAATATCTTTCTTATAACTGATCTAAATCATCTCCCTTTTGGTTTAAAACCATCACCTCTTGTCCTATCACAAGAGGGTTTGTCCATGTCTTTCACGTGCTCCAGTCCCCTGACAAACTTGGTGGATTCTGCTGCACTTTCTCCACTGATAAGTATCTCTCTCATAGTAGACAGCTCTAAAAATCTATGTTCCCTCCTCTCAGCACTGCTGGGCACAGAGGAAACCCTACCTTTGACCTCCAGTCTGGCTGTGGTCTTGCCAGCAGCCGTGTGGCAGCTGTAGTCCCCGGAGTCGGCGCGGTTCAGGTCGCGGATGAGCAGCGTGTGCACCGTCCCCTCCTGCTGGATGCTGCACTTGTGGCTGGAGTGGATCACGGACGTGCCCTTCTTCCACTCCACTGGGACGTCAGGCTTGGACACCTCACAGGACAGGTGGGCAGTGCCACCCTCCTGCAGCTCCAGGTTGTGCAGTGCCTTCACAAAGGTGACCGGGGCAGCTGTGGGGAGAGGGGACCAGCACTGCTGCAGCATCCTCACCCAGCAGCACCCCCGGGGCAGAGCTGGGTGTCTGTAGCTACATTGGAACCAGGTCAGAGAGGAACAAACAACACAAGGCATTGGCATGGGCCATCGCTCAAAAATCGTTCTGTGTATCTTAAAAGAAGGGTTTTTCAGAGCTTTCAGACTTTTTTGTAAATATGATCTAAAAGCATCACAAGTGGGAGATTAGTCCAGAGCATATTCTTGACACTCTTCAGCATTGATTCTGACATACAATCAGCTGTGTAGTTGGATGGTCTTCAAAGGATGTCAATGTTAATTATTATATCAAATAACATCAAAGGATGTCAATATTCATTATTATATCAAATAACATCAAAGGATGTTAACATTAATCTTCATTCCATGTACAATAAAAACAACTGGAACGACTCGCTCAGATGTACCACTCTACATTGCTAAATTAGATTAGCAGAATCTCCCAAAATTTCCAAGGCTCTCTAATCCCAAATTCACCTCTCCAGAAGCCAAAGCAATGCCTGCCAGTACCTGCCCAACCCCTCGTCCAGGGAGATTGCTCACCTTCCACCTTCAGCTGCGCTGCTGACGAATGCTGCCCCACTTTGAAACTGATGGACCCACAGTCTTCCAGGGTCACCTTCCTCAGGATCAAGCTGTGACGTGTCCCTTGCACTCTGATCTCATTCATTTCATTGGATTGCAGGGGAACATCCCCCAGGAACCACTGGGCATCCTGAGCTGTTTCCCGGGACAGCTGGCACTCGAACACCGCGTCTTCTCCCTCGTACGTGGCCACGTCCTTCAGCCTCTCCACGATGGTGGCTGCTGGCTCTTCATGGAAAGGGCAACAGAGTTTGAGATCTACTTTTAAGTGATGTTTCTTGGGTTAAACACGTCGTTAGGCTCTTTCTTGACAAATCTATGGTGTTGTTATTTGAGGCCCTGAATAATGAATCTGGGGGTGTTCAGCTTGGAGGAGAAGTCTTATGGGGGCTTATAAAAAGGAGGAAGGAGGACTTTTTATAGGGGTAGATAGTGACAGATAAAAGAGGAATGGTTTCAAACTGAAAGAGGGCAGGGTTAGCTTAGATGTTAGAAAAAAATTGTTCCCTGTGAGGATGGTGAGGCCCTGGCACAGTTGCCCAGAGAAGCTGTGGCTGCCCCTGGATCCCTGGAAGTGCCCAAGATCAGGTTGGACAGGGCTTAGAGCAGCCTGGGATAGTGGAAGGTGTCCCTAGCTGGAACTAAATTATCTTGAAGGTACCTTCCAACCCAAGCCATTCTGTGATTCTATAATTCTAAACTCATGAAAATGTAGGTACATGGGCACATAGCAACATATTGCAATGTTACAAATGCATGATTCGTGTCTGCATGTGTATTAAAAGCTTGCAAGTTATACTGTGTTGTATGCATAATAAATATTTAATATGTTTATATTAAATTAAATTTGTTTATGTTTTATATGTTTAATATTTAATATGTTTGTATTAAATTAATATTTAATATGTGTATAATCATAACCCGTGTGAAAAAATTGTTAAGTTTCCCATGGGTGAAAATTAATTATCATTAAACCACAGAATCAATGACCAAAGACCCATTTCTAGAGGTAACTGACCTAGTTCTTAGCCCTGTGAAACCTCTGAGATCCCCATTTCAGCACAGAACAAGGTTTAGCTGCCAAATTACTCAACGCTGTGCCCTCGCCATGGTGCCAAGCTGTGCCCAGCTCTTCCCCATGCAAAAGCCCCACCTTTCAGCTGCACTGCTGCCGTGGTTTGCTGGTCCCCTGTGTCACAGGTGTACTCCCCAGCATCAGCTTCGCTCAGGTTGTGAATGGTCAGCTCAGCCACGGCCCCCTCCTGACGCATCCTGTACTTGTCACTGGGTCGCAGCACTGTCCCCGCCTTCTTCCACTGCACAGCCGTGTTGGATTTGGAGACCTCACAGCTCAGAGTGACAGTGCCACCCTCCTCAGCTTGTTGGTTCTGGAGTGGTTGTGTGAAGGTGACTGGAGAAGCTAAATCAAGAAAAATCAGAGGGGGAAAAAAACTGTGTGTCACTGCTGAAGTAGGGCCAGACTATGCCAGACATGCTAGAACTCCAAATTGAAACCCAAAACAACAAAATAATATGTCACTATTAACATTACTAATACATTTTTCTCCATTCTTCTGGCTGCAAAATGCAGGCCTCAGTTTACCTTCACGTAGAAGAAAATACAGTATACCTAAAACCTACTGCACCAAGAGTAGAAACACAGTCCCACCATCTATCATAGATTTACTAAAAAAAAATAAAACACTGAAACACCTGGAGTATATCAATAATATCATTGTGTAAAAAAACCACAGCAGCAGAAGTATTTGAGAAAAAAGAAAAAAATCATCCAGATTCTCCTAGAAGCTAGTTTCACCATCAAAAAAAAGCAAAATTAAGAGACCTGCTCAAGAAATCCAGTTCCTAAGAATAAAATAACAACTGCGTAACTAAGCCTTGTGTTTGATGAAACTCTGGTGCCGTCCTAAATTTGGTTCAAACTCAATCCCAAAGTCAGTTTAAAAGCTAAACAAGGAATGACAGAAAGTGCTGGATTTCCAGGAGCTCTGAGCACTCTGCACTCCTGAAGAATCAGTGGACACTGCACACAGTGCTCATGCACTGAGCACCTCAAGGATTATGCTCCTTCTTGCACAGGAATGAGTTTTGACTTTTCAGCATCTCAGTGCATCCAAATGGGTACCAAAACCAGACCTCAAAATCCTCCTCCTGGCATCCAAGTTCTTGTATATTTGGGAGAGGGCATAGAGAAACATCTTTTTATAATATTCCTTATTTGAAAACTAGAGCAGCAGAATGCTGATGGTATCACTGGTGGGTCAAGGTGGAGTTTTGATGGGTGGATTTATGAAGTGCCATATGTAGAAGTTTAGCTCCTCAAGTCCAGTTCCCTGGAAGAACCTTGGTGGCTCCCCACTGGTATTGATAGATATATTTTTTTTTCTTTTTTAGCCAATCGGCTGAATTGGTATTTACACTGTGACTGCACAGGCTTCCTCAGCTTCCTGGGTTTGGAATATTTTTCCAGGAGTGGCTGAGACCACACACAGAGACACAAATTGGCCATCAGAGGATCTGCTTACAGCACCAATATTCTGCTATCCTTGAGTTGTGGTCAGTGTGACTGCAGGCAGGTGCATGCCCTTCATGGGAGAGCCCTCAGGGATATTTCAAAAGGTGGGATTTAGCAATATCCTGGCTCATCTTTGTTTTTCCTCATCATGTGTCTCAGAAATAGTCACCTTGATATTGTATTTGTATCAGATCAGATTTGAAAAAAAACCAGATATATTGTCACATTACATCTATTTTAAAGATCTTTGGCACTAGAAGCATTTAGCTGCCTTGCTCATTAGCTGGAGTTGTGTCCAAGTCGGAACAATTTCACCTGGATCACCATTTTTCCAGGCAGAATTACAGCTCAAAGGATGATTAAGCATGAAAAATAGTCCCAATCTTAATTTTAGCTCCAGCCCTGAGTGACCAGAGAGAGGCCATAGGGTCTCAAAGGGTGGAAGTAATTCCCACACTTGGATCCCTGCATTTTCTTTTTCACAGGATTTCCAAAAGCAAAAGGGCTCAGCTGCTTTTGACAGCACAGCTCATCTGAAGGCAAGGACAGTAGAAAAAAATTCTCTTGGCAGAGCCTGACTAAGAGAGTGGAGCAAGTTTCTTATCTTAAAAAAACCCAGCACAACCCACCTTTAATAGTCAAGGTGGCTGTTGTTTGTTCATTTCCATTATCACAGGTGTATTTGCCAGAGCCTTCTGGTTTGAAGTGATAAATCTTTAAAGTATGGACTGTTCCCTCGTGCCTGATTTCATACTTGGGGCCTGGGGAGATCACTTGAGGGCCCTTTTCCCATTTCACCTCAGCACTGGGCTGGGAGAGCTGTGTCCTCCTCCTGCACTTCCCTGCTCTGCAGTTTCTCCTTGAAGACTGGAGGTGGCACTGAGATTACAAACAAAACAAAGGATTTGTTTGCTTTGCTTTGTTTGCTTTGCTTTCCAGGAACCGTTGTCTGGGTGTTAAAGCTACAGCGGAACCGTTGAGTATTCAAAAAATCCTCTGACTTGTGTGTTATTTACTGAGGTGTTAAAAGAAGTTTCTAAGAGGGAAGGAGAAGGATTTTGGATGGAGAATTGAATCAAAATAATGTATAGAGAAAGAAAGAAAGAAATAAAAAAACAGATCTGAGCAACCTGATTTGGTTGAAGATGTAGAGGGATTGGGCCAGATGGCTTTTAAAGGTCCCTCCAAACCAAAATTATTCTAGTATTCTAAAAGGGGTGGTGGAAGCAATGAAAATTCCAGGTCTATCCACCCAAGCAGTGAAGCCAAGCTCGTAACTTCTCCAGGAACCAGTGAGCTTTGGGAAGTGGGTGAAATGTCCCCTGTTTGTCCCTGGTGATTGCAGCCACAGATGCTTTGAAGCACAGGCACCCCCAAGACACGAGGGGTGAATTTTGGCCTTGAATTTGCTGCCAGCACAAGCAAAGCACCCCCTGTTCCCACGGACCCTGTCCCACAGCACAGGGAGCCCTCACCTTTCACTGTGAGCTCTGCCGTGGACATGTGGGGCCCCACCCGGAACGTGACAGTGCCAATGTCCTGCTCTGTCACCTTCCTCAGGGTCAGGGTGTGGACCTTGCCCTTCTCCACCGAGATCTCGTTCATTTCGTTGTTCTGCAGAGCCACATCCTGCAGCTTCCATTCCACGTCCCTGGCGTTCTCGTGGGAAAGCTGGCACCGAAAGGTGACATCGTCCCCTTCGGCCACCACCGCGTCCTTGAGGCCGCTCACGATGGTCACGTCAGGCTCTGCAGGGAGGCAGAGATGGGAAAACAAAGGGAAAACATGGAACAAACCATGGCCACTCATGATGGTCACATCAGGCTCTGCAAGGAGGCAGAGATGGGAAAACAAAGGGAAAACATGGATCAAACCATGGCCACTCACGATGGTCACGTCAGGCTCTGCAGGGAGGCAGAGATGGGAAATGAAACATGGATCAAACCATGGCCACTCACGATGGTCACGTCAGGCTCTGCAGGTAGGCAGAGATGGGAAATGAAAGGGAAAACATGGATCAAACCATGGCCACTCATGATGGTCACCTCAGGCTCTGCAGGGAGGCAGAGATGGGAAATGAAAGGGAAAACATGGATCAAACCATGGAACCATGGATAATGAACAATACAGGCTGAATAACCATGAATAATACAGGCTGCAGTGGCTTTTGGGAGTCACCTGCTCCAACTGCTCAAAGCAGGCCCAGGTTGCCCAGCACGTTGTCCTTCAAGGGTGGAGACAGCACAGCCTCTCAAACCACATTTCAAACTCTGCTTTCAGTGTGCTTGGCAACAGGACAAATGGCTTTTGGATAGTGGTTTACCACTTGTCCTTGCTAAGAGACATGTTGCATATTGGTTTTTTTAATTATTCTTGATTGGGTGAAAAAGGCATGAACATTGGATGCCAAAATCAGGATTTTGAAATTTGTTCCATTTACAGACATCTTCAGAGGATAACATTAAAGCCTGATCCTCTCTATTGTATTTCAGAGAACAGATTGCATTTACTCCATGCTGATGCTCCAAACTGGCTGAGGCCCCTGGCTTTGTCCTCTAGCAGGACTCACTGGGTTAGTGTGAGCACAGGGGTTCTGCACTGCAGTTGGCCTGAGTCCTGCCTCTGGGACAGCTGGGCACCTGTGCAAGGATCATACAGACAACCCCCAGCAGGCAGAAGCACTAAATACTCCAAACCCACTGGGGAATACCAAAGGAATTGTAAAATCACTAAGGTTGGAAAAGACCTCCAAAATCATCGAGTCAAACCATTCAAAAAGCAGCCCAATCTCCCTCTGAGCAAGCACAGTGGATATTCCTACAACTGAGGTCACCATCTGCACGAAAAATGGTGCAGCTGGGTGTGATGTGCAGGGGATCTACGGCGTGGAGCAGCCTGTGGAGATGCTGGGAGTGTTTGTTCCACACCAGTGGTCCAGCCTAAGCTCTGCAGTGATATTAAGGCCAGATGCAGCTGCCATGTGACTGGAAGCTGGGGCTGGACCATCTGTTCAGTCGCATGCACGTGATGTCATGCAAATATTCCAAGCCATGAGTAACAGATTACAGCTGCCTTATCCTCTCCTGTCCACCACCTCAGTCTTTGCTTTGGTGCATCCACTGACCATGAGATTTTTTTATGATACCCTTTCTATGCTCTGTGTTGATCACAATAACTCATTTTGTGTGTGTGTGCATACAACTCAATCATGTTGTGGAATCTTAGTTTCCTAAAGGGATAAATCTCCTTGTTCTAACAACCAGGTCTTGCCTTTCACGGTGAGTTTGGCAGAGCTCGTCTGGTCTCCAGCCTTGCAGGAATATTCTCCAGCATCCCCAGGCTCCAGGCGGTGAACACGGAGCTCCCGGAGGGTCCCATCCTGCCACATTTCATACTTGGAGCTGGAGTGCAGGAGGACTCCATCCTTCCTCCACTCCACTTCTGCTTGGCTGATGGAAATCTCGCAGCGCAGCCTGGCTGTTCCTCCCACTTCTGCTTCCTCGTTCCTCAGCTGCTGCTTCAGCTGGGGTTTGATGGCTGTAAAATGAGAAATAAATAATACATGAGCTCTTTGCTTGAATGCCAGGTCTGCACAAGTCAGCACAAGGCATCCAGGCTCTGGTGCTGCAGTAAAATTTTGTGTTAAGTGGTGATATGATAATAAATGCATTTTTTTCCCTATAAACAGACCCATATTGTGGATATACAGAGGATCAGAAAATTCCCCAAATATCTTTATATCCCATAAAGTCCAGGGCATCCACATCACACCTTTTATGCATCTGCTCAGTGTATTGGAAACTCCAACACACACAAAGGTTTTGACTAAGCAAAACCTGGCACTTTCTGTTTAAACCAGTCTAAATCCTTTCACTTTTACAGAAATACTCCTGATTTTCAAAAGTTAAATAATGCAAAGCTTTAAACTAATTTCTGATTTCTCAGCTGTCTTTTCAAGACCCAGATCATCACTGGCGAGTCCTTGCAGATGATGCACAAATGGACATTTATTCAAGTAGAGCATGGAACAGCTCAGACAGCAGCTTGTCACTGATGGAAACAAGGAGGGAATATCCATGGGGGGTGTGTGAGCAGTTGGAAAAACAGGAATCTCAGTGCCTGTGACTCCAATAAAAACACTGCTGTGAGACAGGTAAAGCAACCACTGGGCTTTCACCCACAGTTGACCCTGTGGCTGCTTTTTGAGCCAGAGTCAGCAAAAATACATTGTTTGAAAGGTTATGGCTTAGATCAAAGCCACAAATTCCACCCAACTTTGAGACAATCACAAACATTTCATAGATGGTGCTGGCACGGCCCTGTTTGAGCAGGGAGGTTGGAGCTGTGACCCATTCTGTGATTCTGTGATCACAGACATTATTCCTGGTTAGGTTAAACCCAGCATTCTCGGGATCTTCAGGGAGATTAAAAATAGCAACCTCAAAATGCTTTTTTTAAATGATGAGTGATTTTGCTATTGATTCAAGTCAGCCAGCAAAATTGCAAAGTGCCAAAAATAGTTTTGTTAGTATTTCAAAATCCCCACGATGCAGAGTTCCTTGCTTTTATCATATCAGAGGAAGGGGTCAGTGCACTGCACTCTGTGCTTCACAGGCTCAAACAGGAACCCTGTCCCACCAGATGCACTCCTCTGTACTCTGCTATCTGACTGGGCAGCTCTTTTCCTCGTTATTTTAACTTTTTGGATGAAATAACACCATTGACACACAGAGTTGCACCAATGCCTCTGCTCCTCCAGCCCAGGTGGGCGCAATGCTAACCATTCACTCTGAGGACTGCAGTGCTCTGCTGGTCTCCCGTGTCACAAGTGTAATCAGAGGCATCCTCAGGCTCCACATTATGGATCACAAGCTCAGCTGTGCGCCCACTTAATTTGATTTCATATTTGGCACACGGGAAGAGCTCCATGGTGCCTTTCCTCCACTCCACGGCTGCGTTATCCTTTGTCAGCTCACACTGGAATCTCACCGCGGCTCCTTCCTCTGCCTCCTTGTCCTTGAGCTGCTTTTGGAAAAGAACTGGCAGGGCTAAAAGAGAAAAGAAAAGGATCAACAGGATCTTTTAGTGAAGCCTGAGTCAAGTCCTGGTTAACACAGGCTGACACTTGGAGAACAAGGTACTCTGCTTTTCACTGTGGTATTCCTAGGTAGGATCCATGTTTTCTAATTTTCCTGGCACAATTAGGAGATCTTGCTGCATCAGAAGAAGCCATCTGCACCCATAACATTTATTTCTTTTGTTCCTTCACTCAAATTCTTTCCAGTGGTGAATTCATGAAATGATTTTATCCCTCAGTTGGATCTAGCAATGATCTCAAGAGCAAAGAACTTCAAAACTCTGTGGACAGCCTTGAGATGTCAGGGATGTCGTTGTCTGTCTTCTTACAGTACTTGAAAGAAAATATTATTTTTAGATATTCAAACAACATGTCACGTGAAATGTCCAGATGTTATGTTAAATCATTGCTTTTTCTTTAATTTCTCCTCAGACACAAATCTTGAAAGTATTTCCTTTTAGAGCTCAAAACTCAAACACAGCACTGGAAGAACAAAGCGTCGTCCTCTTCCATTCTTATTAAAAATAAAAAAAATCCTGATATATCAGATGAGAAGGAAAATACTCATAGAGAATAAGAATAATGCACTTAAAAACATTAATATTGAAATGGGTTTTTTGCCTGTTGGAGGAACCTATCCCTTTAGGATTCAGCTCACACCACGTACCTTTGACATTCAGAGCTGCCCTGGTTTCCTGATCCCCCGAGTCACAGCTGTATTCTCCTGTGTCTTCTAACCTGAGATTGTGTATCAGGAGCTCTACCAGGCATCCCCTCTGCCTTATTTCATATTTCTGGCTGGGCTGCAGCCCCACGCCTCCTTTCCTCCACTCCACTGCAGCACTGGGTTTCGACAGCTCACAGCAGAGCGTGGCTGTGCTTCCTTCCTCAAATTCCTTATTTTGCAAAGGTTGCTTAAACGTGATGGGCAGTGCTGTAAAATTTGAGAGGAAAACGTTTCAAGAGTGTTTTAGTGCAAGAAGGATCCAGTCCTAACATCATCCTGCAGGTACGGCTTATTCTAATGATTCCATAATCCTGGGGATTGTGCAACTCTGTCTTGGTGGAAACTTTCTTGAACCACTAAAGGAACCAAGAGCTGAGGACAGGCAAAGTTAGGAAAGATCTGGTCTTAGTGGTCAACAGAATGGCCTGGTTTGGGGTCTGAAGGAGTCAGACTTTCCTATGGAAGAGTTTCCATGCCAGCTATGGATGCTTTAGGCAAAGATCACTGGAATGGCCTCTCGTACACAGACCCTTAATAGAGATCTGTGAGTTTGCAATATTAAACTAAGAGAATTTCTGCCCCAAATAAGGCTTCTATCAATGTATAAAAGATCAAGTTAGTATTGATCTCTTGGTAAGAGATCACAGTGAAGTGATAAACGGGAGGGGAAATCCAGATTTCAGTTAAGGCCTTGCTCTAGATGGTACAAGGAGTGAAGGAACACAGGTATGGATTCAAGTTGTCTGCAATCAGCATTTGCATCTGAAGTTCAAAGCCTCCAGTAACAATACAGCACAGTCACATATCCTAGAAATCCCTTATCCCCTGATTGGTGCATCTCTTACCATCCCAGGCAGGCATTATACCCCGTTAGGCATCCCCTATCCCATTCCCACATCCAGCCACACTCCCTGCACTCAAGGCAGGAGGGTTCAGCATGTTTTTATATCATGACAACCTTCAAAGCCAGGTTGGTTGGGGCTCTGAAAAACCTGGTCTAGTGGAAGGTGTCCCTGCCCATGGCAGAGGGATGGAAATGGATGCTCTTTAAGGTCCCTTCCAACCCGAAGTATGATTCAATTGCTTTGATGGTCATTAATCACTCCAGATACCGCAAGAAGAACCTTTCTATTTGCTGTGTGCCATGCCCATGAAGAACATTTACCCTGGCATGGACCAGCAACAAAACAAATCAATGGCTGCAGAGAACAGCAGGAAAAGCTCCTTTCACTCCACTCCTGTTGAGCCAAGGGTCACCACTGCCTACCATGCACAGTCAGCACTGCCGTTGTCCGCTGGTGTCCGGAGTCGCAGGTGTAAGCCCCTGAATCATCCAGTTCCAGGTCAAAAATGACCAACTCAGCAGCACAGCCCTGCTGCCTCATCTCGTATTTCAGACCAGGGTAGAGAGTGACATCCCCTTTCCTCCACTCCACTGGAGCCTTGGGTTTGGTGAGCTCACAGCTCAGTGTCGCTGTGCAACCTTCTTCTGCCTCGGTGTCCCGAAGCTCTTGTTTAAAAAGGGCTGGTAGGGCTATAAAATAGAGATATGACTTGGACCTGCTGCTGCTGGGGCTCGGGAAAAAGGAAGTAGATGGAAAATAAGAGCACCAAAAGAGGGTTTTTTCCCAGATGTCTCTAAACCTCAACGCTCTAGACTCAAACTATGAAGCTATTTCCCCAGAGAAGTAATAGGGATATTTGCAGAGCAAGAAGAAATGGATTTCAAGAAGTTACATTTGCCATGAAATATATAGAACCTAATCTATGATCTAAAAATGGAACAATAGTTTTCCTACTGTAAAAGCAGCCAGCGTGCTGCCCTGATCACTGAAGAAGTGTTCTGAGGATCAGCAGGGAATTTTCAGAGTTCAGATTCCCTCTTAGTACAGAGACTTGCAAGAGTTCATACTCCCTCTTAAGGCAGGGAATTTTAAGGGCTCAGATTCCCTCTTAAGGCAGGCCACTTGCAGGAGAGATTTTGATTATTCTGACAGTAAAATACAGAAAAAATGCACTAAGCTCAGCATTGCAGTTCCCATTTTCTGCCAGCTCCATGAGCTGCATGGACCACGCTATTCTGCACACCTTATGATTTACAACCTTTTCCTTAAGCTACACTAAACCACAGTTGTTATTTTTTATCTTCAGAAAATATTACAGCCTTTTCCCTTTAGTTTTTTTACCATTGACTGTCAGCGTGGCAGTTGTCTGCTGATCTCCACACACACAGGTGTAAACTCCAGCATCCTCCTCCTCCAGCTCGTGGATAATCAGCTTTGCAACAGCACCGTCCTGACTCATTTCATATCTGCTGCTCTCTTGGAGCACCTCCTGCCCTTTCTTCCACTCCACCTCAGCAGGTTTTGTCAGCTCACACTGCAGAGCAGCCGTGCCATTTTCCACAGCTTCCAGGTCCTTCAGCTCTCTCTTGAATTCTGGAGGCAGCACTGAAGAGTAAAAGAGTTACCACAGAGAGGGTGAGTCTTCCTTAGAAGGCAGCCTGGTGAGGTCCTGGGGGAGAGGTTTCAATACCAAGCCCTGATCCAGGTCAGTGGAACACAATGGAAAATCTTCCCTGAACACTGGATCAGGGCAAGGAAAGTGAGATGAAGCAGCACAGAGTGGGGACAAACGTCACCAGGGAATGTTTTTCCCAGTTCTACAAAAGGAGGAAGCACAGAGTCCAAAGGAACCAAAAGCCCAAGCAAACAGAAAGGGACAGGAACAGACCATACAGATTTGGGCAGGTTTGGAGAACGTTCACCCCAGGGATCACATTACCATGGACTGTCAAGGCAGCTGTGCTGATCTTGTCTCCACACACACAGGAATATTCCCCACTGTCACTCAGGTCCAGGCCATGGACCAGCAGCTCCACAGCTCGTCCCTCCTGCCTCATGCTGTACTTGGTGCCCGAGGTGAGGACGTGCTGACCCTTCCTCCACTGCACACAGGCAGGGGCCTTGCTCAGCTCACAGTGCAAAGTGGCCGTTCCACCTTCTACCCCTTCCTGGCTGGTCATTTCTTCTTGGAAAAACGGAGGCACAGCTGAAGGGTGCAGGTAAAACGTGTTACAAACTGAGGGTGCCTCCAGGGAGGGGTGAGGAAGTGACAGGGGAAAGCTGTGAAGGTTGGGACAGAGGAAAGTTGTCAAGGATGGGTGAGCATCAGCCACAAAGAGAGGAAAGAGAAATGAAAATGTCCTAGTGGGAACAGACATCCTAATCCTTTTGGATTTACCCCGGCTTCCTACAGCAAAATTGCACAGTCCTCCACAGATTCACCCCCGCTTTCTATCAGGTTCCTCCTCAGAATACCTGCTCTGAACTCCTCAATTCACATGTACTGGTGTCTTCCACAAACTTCATGGCTTTGCACTCCCTTTTCCTACTCACAGAGCTGCCCTGCTGTGCTCTGACTGTTGACACAGCTCCTTACTCTTCCTCACTCCTTCCTTGACATATCCTTGAAGAGGCACATCCAGGACTCACAGATTCTTCTTGACCCCAAAGGAAATCTCCAGCTGCTGAATTCCAGCCTGGGTTCTTGTCTCAGAACACATTTTTCCCATTTAACATAATTCTTGTACCCATTGCAACTTGCATCCTTGAAATAAATGTGGTGACCTTCACATATGCCCCTCTATTAACTAGGTGGGACAATGGGATATTTCATCTGTTTAACAAGGTTGGATATCTCAGACCTCAAAATTAGGGTCCAGTATCAGAGACTTAGTTAAAATATCCAGGCTAGAAATCAGGCTTAGCCCTGATTTGGCACATTTCCCATTCCAGCAGTGTTAAGCTGAAACACCAGCCTTGTTTGTCCAGCAAATTGTTCTTCCAACAAAGGCAGACCAGAAGGAGGTCTGAAAAGGATTTATTCTTTTTTTAGAAAAATCATTCTCCTAACGGAAATCTATCTTTGGGCATCAGGACAGAGATTATGGGCACAAAACCCAAAATGGGCATAACTTAGTGCAGAGGAAATTATAACTAACAGAACCTTATTCTGGATACTCCTTATCCCCTGTATTAAAATGGTTGGTATTGAGAATTCCAGAAAAGAATGGCAAAGAAGAAACAGATTTGTGGTTTAGAGAATAAATGCAGGAAAGGAAAGACCAAAGAACAATGGGGTTACATGGTAGGAAAGGAAAGGCAGAAGGGAAAGAAGAAAGGAGAGCAGGCTTGTGTTTAAGGAAAGGAAAAGGCAAGAGGGTGGCACATAGAAATGCAGACAGGTGTTTTCCAATTTCCACAGCCTGCAGGCAAGGAGGGGCAGGGAACATTTTCAACTGAATGGAAGCTCAGTTAATAAGGATGAAGAGACAGATGTGGAAAAGTGAACAGCTTAGAGAAGAGGGCAGAGGTTTCCAGCCAGGAAAGAGCAGGTCAGGGATGGCTTTACCCTGTACTGTCAAGACAGCTGTAGTCTGCTGCTCTCCACACACACAGGTGTAGTCTCCTGCATCCTCCTCAGCTATTTCATGGATCACCAGCTCTGCCTTGAGCCCTTCCTGCCTCATTTTGTATTTCCCACTTGGTTTGAGGGTCCTCTGGTCCTTCTGCCACTCCACGGGAGCAGCCTTGGAGAGCTCACAGAGCAGGGAGACTTCTGCACCTTCTTCTGCTTCCTGGTCCTTCAGCTCCTCCTTAAAGAGTGGTGGCAGAGCTGGAGGATGCAATACGGACAAAGGGACAGCAGAAAACCAGGATTAAAACCCTCATTTCTATTTTGAGATTATTTCCCCTCTTGCCTTTTTTTCGGCCTATTATAGATATTCAAAGCCAGAACCAAGTTCAGAAACTCTGAAAGTGTCTTTCTTCAAGTGTAATGTGATTTCAGCCACCCTGAGGGATCAGCTCCCTGGGTTTTTGTTGTTATTTATAGTGAAAGAGCAAAACAGAAAGACCCAGACCTTAGATGAACAGCACTCACCAATAACGCTGCTGGATACAGAACTATTTTACCCCCACAAATGTCATTGTTTGGAGGCTGCTGTTGTTAGTTTCTGGTTTGTTTGGATTAAACTGTCCCAGCCCCATCTACATGAAAGCAGACAGATATCCAAATAAAACTACTCCTAGTTTTAAATTGAAGTTTGAAGGGTCTTTACATCCAATAAGAATTTTAGATTCTTATTACTCCTCATTAGGAAATTAAAACTCAAAGACAAAACAAGGAATGAAGCTCTGGAATGACAACACTTATCTCACTCTGCATGTCTGACTTCTTTAAAGAATCTGGAACCTTAAAAAAAAAAAACCATAGCCAGAGAATTTCCTCCTCTTTCTGCTGCCCCAACTCTCACTTCTCCTTTTCCAGTTCCTGGAGAAGAGGCACCTCACAGCCCACAGCTGGGTGTTTTGGAGAAACTGTGCTGGACTGAAGTGAGCTACGGGGTTGGAGCTGGAAAATGCACATAGCCAAGAAGAGGACACTTGCACAGAAAGAAACTTTCTCATTTTCTCCTTTTAAAGGAGAGATTAACAACGACCAAAAAATTCACCATGAGCAACTGTTTCTCAGGAAGAAATGAGTTATAAACAGAATGAAGGAAGACAAGGGATAAAATCAAACTGCTGACCCAGGGAAGAAACTCCTGACATACATTTCAGAATCATGTCTATCTCAAGGGATATTTATCAATTTTAATAAGTTCTTTTTACCATGAACTGTTAAGGTTGCTGTTGTCTTCTGGTCACCACACACACAGGTGTAATCTCCAGCATCTTTTACTTCTAGCTCACGAAGGACCAGCTCTGCAGTGGTGCCACACTGCCTCATTTGATATTTGTCACTTGCTTTGAGCACTTTGGGCCCTATTTTCCACTGCACAGGAGCTCCTTTGGTTAATTCACATCTCAGAGTGACTGATGCTCCTTCCTGGGCTTCTTCATCCTTCAGCTCCTCCTTGAAAAGCACTGGCAGGGCTGGGAATGGAAAGCCAGTAGAAAGTGCATTTAAACTAAGTGATCAGCATCGTGAATTCTCAGCTGAAGTTCAAATCTGGCCAAATCGGGGGTTTGAGGTTATCTCTACAAAGATCTGGAAAACCAAATCCAGCAGTGAGACAAAAAGTGCTGAGATGACAGGCCAAAGTACAAGATTTAAGGTAGAATTCAAAGGATTTGTCACAGGAGGAACATCTCAGCTGGTCTAACATTTCCTGGGTGCAATTCCCTTAAACCTAAAACACAGCAGTGTGTCTGCAGGGAGAGACAGCCCTGTCCTCCACTCCTTTTCACCACACCAGACAAAAAACAAACACCTGAACAGGAACTGGACACAAGTTAACAGCAGGTGGACACTCCATGGGGGCTCCAGAGGAACAGAAAATGGAAAATCATCTGCATTTACCCTTCACTGTCAGACAGGCCGTGCTGTGCTGCTCCCCACACACACAGGTGTAATCTCCCGCATCCTGCAGCTCTAGGTCACGGATCTCCAGCTCTGCCAGGGCGCCCTCCTGCCTCATGATGTATTTTTCACTTGCCCTGAGTGTTTTGCTCCCTCTCCTCCATGCCACAGCTGCAGCCTTGCTCAGCTGGCAGCGCAGAGTGGCTGCTTGGCTTTCCGTGGCTTGCAGGTCCTTCAGGTCTTCTTTGAAAAGGGCTGGCAGGGCTGGAGGTCACAAAATGCACAGAGGACATTAAAAATGACACGTGGCACACAGGTGACAGGAGGGGCGGGGTGGTACAGAAGCAGAGAACACTTTAGGGTGGAAACAGGGTGTTTTCCTCATAATTCGGGGACATTGGACAAACCAAAAGACAGAAAGAGAAAAGCAGCCCGGATACAACCAGATCTTACAGAGAGTTTACAGATTTAAAGAAACAATTCAACACACAACCAATACCAACGAGCTGGCACAGAAATCCACGATAATACAGATACATGTATGTTGTTTTTACCATGCACTATCAAGGCCGCTGTTGTCTCCTGCTCTCCACACACACACGTGTACTCCCCAGCATCTTTCAGCTCCACATCCTGGATAAGCAGCTTCCTGACAGTGCCCTCCTGCCTCATTTTGTACTTGTCATTGGCTTTGAGCAAAGTGCTGCCCTTCCTCCACTCCACGGGGGCAGCTTTGGTCAGCTCACACCTCAGAGTGGCCGCTTGACCCTCGGTCACCTCCTCGTCCTTCAGGCTCTGCTGGATGGCTGCAGGCAGCACTGAGGGTGCAATGGGAACAGGGTTAAAGGGAACAGCAAACACAGCCTGCAGGTGAGGGCATGGCTGTGATGCCTCAGGTTTGAGATTTTATATTTTCACATTCTGTGCTGCTTTAGTGTGTGGGTCTGAGCTTCATATCAGGGCATGGTGAGCTCTCTGCACAGAGCAGGGAGACAAAACAATTCCTGCTCCAGCTGGGGACCAAGGACAAATGATCCAAATCTCAGCCCAAGAGCACAAACAGCGTGGGCTGCAGAGAGAAAAACAAGCAGGATGGGAGTGCAGAAGCTAAAGCTGGAATTGGACAATGAACTCCAAGGTGCAAATGGAGCAGAACTGATCCCAGTGACAGAGCCCGTGCCTGGGCTGTATTTTGGGACCATTTTGGTTCATCTTGGGTGCAGCCCTGGCTGGGCTCTTGTGCTGCCCGAGGTGGATCCATGGAGGAAATCCTTTTAATAAATCCCTGCTTTATTCTTTAGCTCTGGTCAGCCTCTGCTCTAGGTCAGCCTTCGTGGGGAGGTGTCTTCAGGCCTGACCTCACATCTGCTTCAGGGATTAGGTCCTAAAACCACTTTGTACACGGAACTGGGGAAGGTTTTACCCCTAAAAACCAAAATTCATCCTCGTGGTCATGCCACGCAAGGTCAGACTCAGAGGAGCTGTGCACAGGTAACAATGCCCACAGTGATAAAAACAATTCAACCCACAATGTCAATGATGATGGCACCCAGATGGAGTTGGCCATTACCATGCACTGCCAAGGACGCTGTGGACTGCTGCTCCCCACACACACAGGTGTAATCCCCAGCATCACTCTGGGTCAGGCTGTGGATCACCAGCTCTGCTGTGACATCCTTCTGCCTCATTCTGTATTTCTCGCCTGGCCTGAGGGCTGTCTGTCCCTTTTTCCACTCCACTGGGGCAGGTTTGGTCAGCTCACAGTGCAGAGTGACTGCTTCACCCTCCTCGGCCTCCTCATCTCTTAACTCTTCTTTGAACAGAGCAGGAAGGGCTGGGAAACAGAGCAGCAGAGGTTTTCATGACAAACATGAAATAATGACCACCAAAATAAACGATGTTCACCAATATCTATCACCTGGTCACTGACGTGAGGATAAGCTCACAGAAGGAAGATGCTGATCTGTATCTTAGGCTAAAAGAGCCTCATCATTTCTTTCTGCAAATATTAAATTAATTTGCCGACTGGTTTAGAGATGTATGGAAAATAAAGAGCAGAAATGGGGAAACTTCATGTATGGTCAAAACTGCAACTTTCTCAGTATAACCTAAACTAGAAGATTAATACAACAGGTTACGCCATGATCAGAAAAAAAATATAACATTTAAATTTACATTTTAAGGATGCCTTCAGACCTAGCCCAGAGTTAGGCTAAGACTAAAGAGCAGAATCAGAGACAGATCCTGAAGGTGCTTGGGTAGGAATAAAAGGGAAAGAGAAGGATGATGCAGCCACTGCAGAAATCTGCCATAATTCCTTCACCCCGGGAAGTTCAGGTGCTTCCTGACACCTCATCCCTTTTGGAACAACAAACAGAATTATTCAGAGTGTAAGCCTGGATGGAAATGTGGCAATATGTGGAAGAAATAGGATGGGATGACATCCACTAAGCCTTTGGAATGGGGTGGAAACTACATTTGGATATAAAATAGCTAAGGAAGAGCTTGAGAGGATGGTCTCCAATTCCTGACTCTGACCAGCAAGAAAGAAATAATTGAGAATAAGGATGTGGAGGATAACTGTGCAGACATGAATGTAAATAGATTAGAATGAAGGAAAACAACAAGGGAGATGTTGGTCTGCCTCTCTTTCAGGAAGATAAATTGATGATGAGTGGACATGGGGAAAGCTGAAGTGTTTAATTTCTTTTTCTTCATTATTATTAAATGTTAGTTTTAATATAGGAAGTAAAAGAAATTCTGGCTTGGCAGAGGAAAAAAAAAGGATTTGAGAATATTTAAATAAATATATTCTCAAACTAGCTTGATGTGATGAAATTTGTCCTGGAATTCGTAAGGTGCAGGCACAACCAATTTCAGACAGTGGCACTGGAGAAATCAGAGAGTGGCTGATGTTCCTCAAGTATGGAAAAACAGAAACTGAGAGATGAAAAATATCTCAGATTGAAATACACACATTTAGTTCTTGCTGTGTAAACTGAGATTCTAAAATCCCAGACAGTAAGGAAAGAGAAATCACTTGTGTAAAGTCAGTGGAGCTGATAGAGTTCCAAATGTAAATGTCTGCTTTAAATTGAGCTGGTTGTCTCCCTGATTCCCATGGTCTGAGTTTGATTGACAAAATCAATTTTGTCAATTGACTCCATTGGCAAAAATGGGAATTTGGGAATACTCTTCAGTCTTGAAGCTGAATCCCTCTCATAATGCTTGTCAGAGAAAAAGAGAGAGAGAGCAGAGAGAGCATCCAAGGAATTATGGCCACCTCAACTCGATTTTTGGAATATCTCAGATTTGCCAAGAGCTTTTCTCCTCGTGAAAGAGTGGACCAGGGTGATTTTTTCATGGTATAGATTAAGCTTCCTTGACAGAAAGACATATTATATGTTCTACATTATTATTTTAGTAAAGTTTTAACTTTAACTTAGATATAGGTAGAATTACAGAAGGAAAGTGCTACTAACCTGAAAGCCACAATATAGAACTGTGTTTACACTCACAATGAAAGAATGAATTGAACAGAGTTCCTCACTATTCTAAGTTCAGGATTATTCAGCATTTTCTGTAGTGACTTGGACAGTGAAATGCAAAGTTTCACTAATTTTGAAGATGATCTCAAGGTGGGAAGGGAGAAGGGGTAAAAACACTTCTATATCTTAATCCAGTTTAAAGAAGACTTGTATGAAGTAGTGGTAATAAAACAGGCTGCAATTCAGCAAAGCCTAGATGGAAAATATTTAGGAACAGTCAACAACACAAATACAAGAAGAAGCAGATCTGCAGTGAGGGATTTGGGGTTACAACAGTTTGTGGAGCAAATTCAAGCCAAAAAGTTCAAGCCTGATGCAAATAAATCCTCATAATTGAGATGTGTAACTTAGAGTGTTCCATTACTTCTTGGTTTAAATTTTATACAAATAATTCGCTGTTTCTATAAGAAGTGATTACTTGAGCCAGCTCAAGAAATACTTTTGTTGATATAAAGAAGAACTTTCTGGCAGTAATGATGGTGACTTGAGACTCAAGGATGGACTGACCTGTACAAGTTCATTTCAATTCTATTTTCTGTGGTTAAATTGGAAATTCAAGACTGAAGCAATCCTTGTTTTATTGGGAAATGCAAAGATGGGCAGAAGAGCAAACAAATCAACTCCCTGAATCAGACTGACTGGATTTCCAGGTGAGAAGGAAGCTGAAACTATTTCTGAGTGTCCTGTGTTAATAGTGAAAATAAAGATTCCCTCTCTTCCATGGGAAGTTTGCAGATTGATTTGGCTGAGGACTGTGAGATACTCTCCTACTCTAATGCTGCGTACCTGAATTCCTAATTATGCACTACCTAATTCTGTAGTACCTGAATAAAAATCAACATTATTCTTGGTCAGAGTTACAAAGAAAATTACACTGAACCAAGTTTTCCTTTCATTATTTAAAATTACTTGTCAAATCCTGATGCAACTTGAAATAAAATTGTCCTTTTAAAGATCAATGAATGTTCCTGCTGCTCCATCTGTCTAGGTTCAAGTCAAAAGTGAGTGCAACAGAATTTAAAAAATCAAATCTGTGACATCCTTCAGCCTTTGGTGTGGCTCAAAGAAATACAGCCCTGCACCAACAAGAGCAAGGAGAATAAACAGGGAAAAATTTAGTAAAATCAATGGAACTACAATCGTGGTTAGAATTAGACAAAAACCACAATAAAAAGAAGAAAGTCTGTTACAAACAGAATTAATGATGGCAAGATTAGAGAAAGAACTCGCGGTGTGCGAGTACTGAGGCTTCTAGAGGAGGAGGGACAAACCCCACCCAAAAATGTCCCATTTCCGTGCCCTTTACCGTGCACTGTCAGTGCTGCTGCTGTCTTCTCCTCTCCACACACACAGGTGTATTCCCCAGCATCCCTGAGCTCCAGAGCATGGATCAGCAGCTGGGCTCTGCTGCCCTCCTGCCTCATGGTGTATTTTTCACTCGGTCTGAGCACTTTGTGTTTCTTCCTCCACTCCACGGAGGCGGCCCTGGACAGCTCACACTGCAGAGTGGCTGTGGCACCTTCTGTGGCTTCTTCATCCCTCATCTCCTCCTGGAAGTGCACAGGCAGGGCTGGGGGGTTCAAAAGGAGCAGAATGTGGGACCACGGCAGCAGCTCAAGTAACCATCTCACGTGGTCTGACAAGCACAGGTGATAAGCAAAGCCTTGCCTAATCAAATCCATCAGGAGTTGAGAACCTCTGAGAACATAAGGGACTGGCTTTGGAAAGCTGGAGAACACCTCATTCATAAGTCAGAGAGGGTTTTTTATGGTGAAGTCCATGGTATGAAGTGAAGAACCACATCAGTCTCAAATTCAGGCCTGCATGACTGAGACCTACCTTGGATATTGCCTGCTAGAATGGAAAATAAAGCCTAACCAAAGCATCTAAATTCTATGGAAATGCACGTTGTTACTGAAAAAGTTCATAAATTAATCTATATCTGAAGCATCTGTTTCACTTTTCCATGAGGGACCTTTAAAAGGTCCTTTCCAACCCAAACTATTCTTTAGCTTCACCTCACAGAGTGGTCTAGCAGTGCTTGACCATCGAATTACACTGAAACACTGATAACTGTCTCAAAAATATCGCACCAAAATATCTTCTCAACTTTATGATTGCAACATCTTTACAACCAACATCACAATAATGTGATTTTCCCTTTCTCAGCACTTTCCACTGAACATAAAGATCAAAAAAATGAGTTAGCACCAGGATAAATATCTGCAATTTTTTGCCATGAACCTCCAACCTGTGCCTGACACTGACCAAAGCATCCAGGAATTGATTCCCATGTCCAACCGGATATTGCTAAACTCATCAGAAACAGGGCTGCACTTTCAATGCTGACAGTCCTATGCTCTTAAATAAAAGAAGAGCTGTTTGAAACCCAACTCTTAAATTTATTACATATTTCCTGGTTTTATTTTTACCATTCACTCTGAGCGCAGCCGTGGTTTCCTGCTCTCCACAAGAGCACGTGTAATCTCCAGCATCTGCCAGGACTAAATCATGGATCACCAGCTCAGCCACTGTGCCCTGGCACCTCGTGGTGAACTTGTCACTTGTCCCCAGGGCTTTGTCTCCTTTCCTCCACGCCACGACAGCTCCAGCTTTGCTCAGCTCACAGCAGAAAGTGGCCGTGCCGTTTTCTGTGCCTTCCACGTTCTTCAGCTCTTTCTTAAAGTGAGGAGGGAGGGCTGAAGATCACAGGTGAAAGAGAAAGCTTTAAAATTGAGCAAATTCTGTGTCTTGACTGCTCCACTGAGTTAAAACCTTCTAAAATGTTTTAATTGTACAGAACCTGAGAGCAAAGGATGATTTCAGGGGCATCCCTGACTTGTGCTTTGCAAGGCATCACATTCAACATCTCACAATGACTTGGAAATCAGTGTTGATTTATAACAACTCTGAGAACCATAAAAGAGTGAGTTTGGACAGCTGGAAAACACCTTATTCATAAATCAGAGGATGGTTTTAATGATAAGAGGCACGGCGTGACACGGAGAACCACACCACTCTCAACCCCTCAACTCTCCCTGGTTTGGAAATCTATAAAACTAGAATATCAGTACTGGGAGGTAAGTTTTAAAAGCATTTTAAGATATAACAACAGAAAGCTGATCCCAAGATTTCAAGGAACTATGCACGGCTCTTTCTCAAAACCAGAGTAAGAATTAAAATAAACACCACGCTGTTTAAAATTTAAAATTTCATCACTTTTCAATTTCATCCAAGAAAACCAAGTGAAAACTCAGTGACATGCCCTAAAGAAATTAATGAGTGAAAATACTCCAAAGTGCTATTTCTCACTTCATCAAGCTTTTCATTATCCACTTCCAGCTTCCAGCAACAGGAAAGAGGAGGGACTGAAAAGAATCTGTGATGCTGCTTATCAATCCCAAAGGAAGGGCTTTCAGTGGAAGACACTCCCAGTGGTTGGAACAGCTGCCACAACATTTTAAAATAACAGAAGGGATCAAGAGCAGATTGTGATCCCACAGGAGGATGGCAGATGACAATGCAGAAAATTCCTATTAACCCGGATATTTTACCATGCACTGTCAGGGAAGCTGTGGTTGTCTTGTCTCCACACACACAGGTGTAATCTCCTGCATCTCCTTCCTCCAGGCTGTGGATTGTCAGCTCAGCAGTGGTGTCCTTCAGCCTCATTTTGTATTTTTCACCAGGTCTGAGCACCTCCTGCCCCCTCCTCCACTGCACCGGGGCGGGTTTGCTCAGCTCGCACTGCAGAACAGCCGTCCTGTTTTCTGTGCCTTCCACATTGACCAGATCTCTTTTGAACAGTGCAGGCAGAGCTATGGGGTGCAATATAAACAGAGAGGACATCAAAACCATTAACCAGACCTTGGGGAACTCAGGGCTGGGGCCTGTGGCCAGTCCTTCACCGTTACAGGAAAACAAATCATCTGAAAAAACTGAAAACTACCAAAGGATTCCAACCGGGATAATTTCCACCATGACCTGCCTCTAGCTTCTTGTTCATATTCACCACTTCACAGCTGAAGCTAATACTCCTCCCTACCTATTTCACTCTGAAATAATCTATCTTGAACATTAATGACCTGAATTTTGATTAAAAGGCATCAGCTAGGGTGACAGCACTGCTGGAGATCCCTGCCTTTCCTAACATCATGACTTATATTCCTGGTTGAAGAAAAAACTCAGTAATATAGTTTCAGGTGCCCCTGTAACCCAAGATTTCAAAAGATACAATGACACTAATATAAGGATTACAGGGTTTTTTTAGCAACATTCAATGAGTTGTCTTATGATATGCCACTAAAATAAATTGGAAGTGACTTGCATAGGGATGAAAATGATAGGTCAAAAGAGGGGAGGAACAGAAATTCCTCCAGCTGGGAGATGGAAGATGAAGAAAAAGTGTGCAGAAAATCTGGGAGAATAGTTTTGCCTCCTCAATTTCCCCTTGTCCTTGGCAGTGTTTTATCCATAAGAGAAATCTTAAATAAAAGCTGTTCTTCAGTCTATGGGAGCTGTACATGAACTGCTCCTTCTGGAGAGGCAACCAGAGCTCATCACCATTCACCATGGCAGAGCCAGGAACAAAATTTCCCCCATTATTCCCTAAGTCAGGACCAGCAGAATAATGCTGTGGGGTGGACATTTATATAAGCACCATTTTCTCAGCAGAATATACCACAATCCTGCAAAAGAGGAGGGTGGTCACTCATTCCTGACTGGAAAAACCTCTCACTGACAGAGCTCAGCAGATTTAAAGAACTTTCCTTCAGGTTAAGCATGAAAATCCACTGATGTCAGGGAGACACAATGAGAAACCCCCTGAGAACAATCTTCTGCTGGAGGCCTGCTTGCTCTTGCTCTCTGAGATGAGAAATTCTCACAACTTTTCTTTACTCTGCTATAAAGCCATCAGTTTCAAACTGACAGACAGTGGGAGATGGGATGAAACAGCACCAGCAAACCAGGAAAATGCTGCAGAATCAAAACACCAAAGCAAGTGGGAAGGAGAGAGAGAAAAGGGATGTCCTTGAGGCACTGCTATCCCAACGGAGAACGGCTTTTTTACCATGGACTGTCAAGACAGCCGAGGTCCTCTGATCTCCACACACACAGGTGTACTCTCCTGTATCTTCCACCTCCAGATCTCGGATCAGCAGCTCTGCAGCTGTATCTTCCTGTCTCATCCTGTACTTTTCACTTGGTTTGAGTGCCTTGTCCCCTTTTCTCCACTCCACCGGGACGCCGACCTTGCTCAGCTCGCAGTGCAGAGTGGCCGTCGCACCGTCTGTGGCTTCCCTGTTCTTCAACCCTTCCTTGAAAAATGCAGGCAAAGCTGAAGGACAGCAATATCAGCAGTGAGAGGTAGCACTCCAGAGAGTTAAAATTATTTTTAAGTTTCCTTTTCTCTCTTATCTTGAACTGACTTATCAAAACAAGAATAGAGATTCTCATGGGTCTCCGTGAATCAGCGTTGGGAAAAAAAAGTCATCACCAGGAGAGGATTTAATGCCTGTGGTAATCCACAGAGGTATTTAACATGTCCTCAGAGTCACAAATCAATACAAATAGAGGTTGAAACACCATTTTTTTCCCCTATGAAATTTCAATCAAAAAGAACAAACACTGACTTGAAATTTCAGGAAAGAAAATGGTTTTCTTTTATGACATTTTAAACCACAATGGGAGGATGCTTGCTGTGTTTCCACATACTTAAGCAAACAAAGAGACATTTTAAAAAATGAAACACTGGAGTTTCATTTTAAATGTCAGTTTGAAATGAAATTGTTCATTTCAATACATGGTGGGAAAACAAGCATTTTCACCTGAACTGACAAACCCTTTCAAAGATGTCAGGTTCAGTAAAAATCAAAGTTCTCCCTGAGAATGGTTGTCCTTTAGAAGCTCTGGGCTTGTTTTACACAGAACACCAACTGAATTCCATGATAACTGGGCTGTAAGTATAAAAGCACTTTGTTGTCTCAGGAATGGAGTATGGGCATAAGACTCCATGGAATAACCTAACCTTCTGGAATTTTACTTTAAAATCCCTAAGATGTAATCCCGTTTTTGTCTTGAGCATAACAGGAAGTCTAATAAAGGACCTTTCAAGGGAAAAACAAAATTAAGGCCCCTAATTAAAAGAGTGGCAGCATGGTTGCCTTATTCTGAGCTTGGACACCGATATCCCTCTTGTGCCACAAATTCCAGCTGCACAGGTGCCAATGGATGCATTCCACTGGCATTGGTGAGCTGTGGATAAAGGTCTGGCTGAAGAAGGAGATGGGAGTGTAACCAAAGGAACAGAGAAATCAGGGTAGCTACTTTCAGGATGTGCCTTGTTTTTTGTTTTACCATGAACTGTTAGAACTGCCATGGTCTGCTGCTCTCCACACACACAGGAGTAACTCCCAGCATCCGCCGTGTCTAGATTTTGGATTGTGAGCTCAGCCACGACACCTTCCCGCCTCATTTTGTATTTGTCACTCAGCTTGAGGGTCTTGAAGCCCTTCTTCCACTCCACATTAGCAGCAGCCTTGTTCAGCTCACAGCTCAGGGAGACACTTTTGCCCTCGGTGGCTTCTTTGTCCGTGAGTCCCTTGGTGAAAAGAGCAGGCAGGACTGCAGAGCAAACATGGACATGGCATCAATCCTGGGAAAGCCTGAATCCATGGCTTAATCCCTCTCTTATCCCCCTGGAGCCACCAGACCTTCTTGGTCTCCTCCAGGATTTACTTCCTCCACAATTTTTCTCCAGCCTCTAACCATCCAAAAGATAATTGAGTCTAATTTTTTTTTCTGTCCTCATACTTTAAAACTTTCTTTAAATTCAAGTCTATTTGCAATTTAGTTGACAAGCCAATGACCCTTTACTTTATACACCATAAAATCAAAGACATAAAATTAGAGGCTGTATTTCAATATGAGACTCAGAGAATTTTGCTTCCCTTGAGAAAAGCAGGAGCTCTACAGAAGGGCCTGTCTGATTCATGGCACTGTCTGATTTTTTATACGTAAGAGTCCCTTAAAGCAGAGCAGTTGCAAACATGCTGTCAGTTTTTTGCAGAAATAAAATATTTGCTTGGGAAGTATTAAGCCAAAAAAAGAGGTGGGAATAGCAGGAGCATTAAAAGCCTATTTTTTATTAAGATTTTTCTTGTGTAGCATCATACTTCGATGAAAACTTGTTCCTCTTAGGAGCAACAAGTGCCATGGTCTAAGTCACCAAAAATCAATATTATTCCCACTTTTAGGTCAGTTCCTATGGGAAAACTTCTAAACAAGAAGCTATTCTGGACTAGGGAGGTTGCGTTGAGTTGGGAACCTGCTCTCCACTTGTCTTTTGACTAAAGCACCTTGGAAGCACACCAAGAAGGTATCAGGTGAAAGGAGAAAAAGAGAGAAAGAAGAAAGGATAGGAAAATTAATCAGCAGAAAGGAGGCTTGGAAGTACAGAGGGATCAGAGGAAGCAGAAGGAAGAGAGGAAGAGATCTTGGAATCACACAGGTTGACTTGGAACATGCGCTGAGAATTTCTTTTTTACCATTTACTGCCAGAGCAGCCGTAGTCTGTCGGTCTCCACATACACAGCTGTAATCCCCAGCATCTGCCAAATCCAAATCCTGGATTGTCAGCTCCACAAAGGGACCTTCCTGCTCTATTTTGTACTTTTCACTTGGCTTGAGCATCATATTCCCCTTTTTCCACTCAACTGGGGCTGATTTGCTCAGCTTGCAGTGCAAAGTGACTGCCTCCCCCTCTGTAGCTTCCTTGTTCATTAGTTCTTCTTGGAAGACGATAGGCAAGGCTGAAGGATGCAACACCAACAGAGAAGGAATCAGCAGCAGAATGAAATGAACTGGAGTTACTGGGCTGCAGTGTGTACACTCAATCAAAAATGCTCTGTTTCTAGGTGGGTACAACTGAAAAAGGGGGTAAAACCTCCTAGAGGAGAGAAAAATAAATTAAACAATATACAACATATAGGTGCTGTCTCAAGGCAAAAAAAGCACAAGGGAATATTCTCTAACAGGGCGACTCTCTGGCACTGAAAGAACATGAAAACCCTAAGAAATCACACTCTGGTTGGCCAGGAAACGCTGTCAAAACTGCTTGGGGTTTAAAGAGAAACATGGGTAGGAGGGTTACCATTCACTCTCAAAGCAGCTGTGCTCTCCTGCTCTCCACACACGCAGGTGTAGCTCCCAGCATCCGTCAGGTCTAGGTCTTGGATGACCAGCTCAACGAAGCGCCCTTCCCGCCTCGTTTTGTACTTCCCGTTTGGGACCAGCACCTTCCCGTCCTTCCTCCAGTGCACGGAGCCGCCCGGCCCGCTCAGCTCGCACTGCAGCGTCGCCGTCCCGCTCTCCGTGGCCTCCTCGTTCCTCAGCTCTCGCTTGAAACGGACTGGCAGGGCTGAGAGATGCAGAGTGAAAAGGGATTGCCACCCTAGAGGTGAGCTCAGAGGCTGAATCGTGATTTATCGCCACCCTAGAGGCTAGCTCAGAAGCCGAATTGTGATTTATCGCCACCCTAGACCTCGCTCAGAAGCGGAATCGTGATTTATCGTGATTTATTGCCACCCTAGAGCCCGCTCAGAGGCTGAATCGTGATTTATCGTGATTTATCGCCACCCTAGAGCCCGCTCAGAGGCTGAATCGTGATTTATCATGATTTATCGCCACTCTAGACTCTGCTCAGAAGCTGAATTGTGATTTATCACCACCCTAGACCCCGCTCAGAAGCTGAGTTGTGGTTTATCGCGATTTATTTCCACCCTAGACCACACTCAAAGGCTGAGTCGTGGTTTATCGCATGTCTACCTAAGCCTTACTCAAACACCCTTATCCTTAAGCACATCCTGTCTTTTTGCATGGATGGTGAAAGAAATTCTCTATTGAATCGTTCTGTGGAAATCCACAAAACCATGATTGTGATTGGCTGAGACCATGCATAAAGAGAGACAAACTCATTCTCATCATTATGAGCATGGTGAACCCTCTGAAACAGAAAATCCTGAGGAATCTTATGTTTCCATGCTAATTCAGGAAAACACACATGCAGGACCACATCCTTCACTCAAGGGAAGGTGAGAAGACAACAAAACACACACATGTCCAACATGGGGTGTAATGAAATGCAGATTGGGGACAGGAGTGACACGAGCAAGTGGATGGAAGAAAGCAGTGGAAGCAGGACATGAAAGAAGTTGTGAGGGAATGTACAGAGAGGAGGACAAAAACATTCCAGAGTTTCACAGGTTATTTCTGCCTTTTTACCATTCACTGACAAAGCTGCTGTGGTTTTTTGGTTCCCCACTAGACATGAATAGTCTCCAGCATCCTTTGGCTCCAGGTCGTGGATCAGCAGCTCAGCCACGGTGCCCTCCTGCCTCATCTTGTACTTGTTACTGGCCCGGAGAAGAGTTTGCCCCTTCCTCCACTCCACGGGGGCCTCTGTGCCCAGCTGGCACCGCAGGGTGGCTGTCCCACCTTCCACAGCTTCCACGGGCTTCAGCTCTTCCTTGAAGGGCACGGACACAGCTGAGGAGTGAAGCATTCTCAGTTTACTTCGGGCGCATCGTCACCACCTGGTGACCTCACACGGGACTCAAAGCCAAAATAAATCCAAATTCTCTTGGCACACACAGCAAAGAAGCTCTGACCTACCTGCACCTCCAGGAGTCTGCTGATATTTACAGTAGCAATAAGAGTTTTGGACCAAATAAAAAAAGAACAATTATTTCCCAATAATTAGAACACCAAAATAATTACCCTTCTGCTGCCCAAAGTTATTGTCACAGACATGTTGAGAAAATGGAGAGAAGAATGGAATATTCTTTAATAAAAGGTGTAGCTGAGACCCTTCTTACCTCTTGGCTTAGAGCTTGGACAGTGACCTCTATCCAAAGCATAAGAGACATTTCATAGGGAAGAAAAGATATTACTTTATCAAGTACCTTTGATTGAAACATTTTAGCATGAAGTTATCATCCCAAAAAACAAAGAACATAACGGACCCAGCCAGAGCTGCCTTGTGTTTGTGCTGATCCTTGTTCTCTTGAACCCTCTCTGAAAGTGCCCAGGGTTAGCAGGACCATGGCAAGAACAACAACAAATGGTCACAAGCAGGTGTCTCATTCCTACCATGGATTTTGACTTGGGCTGTGGTCTGCTGGTCTCCAGTGTCACAGGTGTATCTTCCCGCATCTTCTGGCTCTGCATTATGAATCACCAGCTCTGCCACTGTCCCCTTCTGCTTCATTTCATATTTGGCACTTGCCTGGAGCGTGGCTCCTCCCTTCTTCCACACCACGGTGGCATCAGCTTTTGTGAGTTCACAGCGCAAGGAGACGGATTTCCCTTCCTCCACATCCGTGTTCTCCAGGGCTTGTTTGAAAAGCACAGGCACAGCTGGAACACAGAGCCAGGGGTTAGGACAGGCCCTCTTGATCTGCTCTACATCAAGTCCTCCCATGAGAGCTGTCACCTCGTCAATCCAGGCTTTTTCCAAATGAGCAGAGCAGCCCTCCACTGGCTGTGGGGCACAAGGAGATTCTGCCTGGGAACACGAATAAATCTCACCCTCTGATGTTACCATCTCACTGTGGATTCCTAGAAATGCGGGGCAAGTTCTTTTTATTTTTAAAAAGAACCTTTTTCAGATTCCTCTGGGCACCATCACCTAATGAATTCCCTGCTCCTGCAGGGCTCTGAAATAACATTCACATCCTATATTTCTCCTGCTTTCTGCTCCAGCACACACTACTAAAGGCAGTGTATTTGTTTAAGGGCACCTAAGAGTCTTTGAAAGGATGTTTTGGGGAGTCTGGAGTCTATTAATTACTTGATCACCTTCAATTTTCCAAGGACTGGATTCATGTTTGCACATCCTTATGCTCCAATACTACTGGTCTCCACCTCTAACTCCAGTTTTAATCACAGCCATGTAAAGCAGCTGATAGGGCAGGAACTACAGCACAGAAAAAATTATTCTTCTGCACTTAATTTTTTTTCCCCCCCAGTGAACAGTTACAGATTGAAAACCCCAGACAGAGAATATGAGATCACATGAATGAAATATATCCAGGTGCCTAAAAAGGTGCAATATCACCTTTAAATTTTACTTATTAAAGATGGTGCTGCCACAAAAAAAAAAAGAAGCGTTGTGTGATTTTTGTTTAATAGATCCAGAGAAGTGTTATGTGATTTTTAATAGATCTAATGAAGTGTTGTGTGATTTTTGTTTAATAGATCTATTAAGC
Source organism: Irena cyanogastra (assembly GCA_013397155.1). Classification (NCBI taxonomy): domain Eukaryota; kingdom Metazoa; phylum Chordata; class Aves; order Passeriformes; family Irenidae; genus Irena; species Irena cyanogastra. The sequence goes on along the minus strand of VWZV01012730.1, from coordinate 49,122 downwards.
ACTCGATTAAGTGTGGCAATGTCCCAAATTGTACCCACCATTCACTTTGACCCGAGCAGTGGTTTTCAGTTCCCCAGCACTGCAGGTGTAGTCTCCAGCATCCACAGATTTCACATCTCGAATTATGAGCTCTGCCACAGTCCCATGCTGCTTAAATTCGTACTTCTCACTGGCACAGAGAACAGTGTCTCCCTTCATCCACTTCACTGGAGTTCCAGGTTTGCTGAGCTCACAGGTCAGCCTGACCTGCTTTCCTTCTTTGGCTTCTTCGTTTTGGAGCTCTTGCTTGAAGAGAACTGGTGTTTCTGAAAAAAGGAGCAACACAAATGTTAGAAGAAACACATGAGGTTGGAAATTACTTTTCTCTTTTAGTATCAGACTTTGTTTTTGAGACAGAAAACCACAGGAATGAAAAAGCACTAGCAAAGAGTGAACAGATACTGACATCTCACATCTGGCTGCCAGCACTTTACAGCAGCAAACAAATCACTGAGACCAGATGCTTATTTTCTTTTTAACCACTATCTGCACTGCTGAAGGTGCTGCTGCTCTTGCTGCTTTCATTATTAACATCAGTGGCAGATGCTGCACTGCAGTTAATGACACAAACTCTGCTGCTGATGGCTGCTCAGAGCTGGACCACCAGCACAAAAAACATAAAATTTCATTGAGGTCAACTGACACACAACACAGAGGACACAGAGGAACGGCAAAGCACTTTCTGTCGTGACCAGCAGTATTGATTTCTCATCATAAGAAACCCCTTCAGTGTGTTTCTTTCATCCAGCATGAACACAGGCTTAAAACCAGCACAGAGCAAACACAGAGAGGGCAGCACAGCTGAAGGTGGCAGGGTCCCTGTGCAGATTCCCCTGCAGGCTCTGCCACAGCCTGGGGTTCAGGGCTTTAAGGTGAGCTAGTGCAGGGAAGGCACTTCTGGGGGAAAAATAAATTTATTTTTTCCTTATCTGAACATTTCAGTTGAGTTTATCTTGGATTATGCTGACTCAAGAATACACAAGTCAGCTACTGACCCGTGATGCACTAAACCTGTGGCTGTTGGAAATCTACACCCTATTATCCTGTTCCCCTTTTACCTCCTGAGTAATTCAGTGTCAGATGACTACTGAATTTCTATTTTCTATTTGTGCATTCTGATGTGACTCTGACAGATAAAGGAAAGTTTTCCAACAGTGTAATTTCTTGTAGATATCCTTATGGCTCGACTCCCTTAACCTGAATCCGTGTTTTTAAATCCTACATCCATCCACACCCTTCTCTGTGAAGGGAAAAATGGGGCTGTTGTGAACACATTACAAACGTGGCTCTTTTCTAACAGCAAATTGTTCATCCAGGTCCTGCTGGAGTCAACACAGATCTCTGTTTTGTGTGTAATGGATTTTGGGAAAATATTCTTGTGCTACAGAAAGATGGAAAATCGGGACCATTCACAACCAGCTCTTCTTCATTGCATCATCAAGGCCTGTGCTCTTTCTTGCACAGCCTCAGGTTGGTTCTTTGTGCTCTAGAAAAATCCTGTGAGCAGTTCTGGGGGTCAGGTTGACCATTCCAGCAAACCACATTTTTTTTTTGTTCATGTTGACTTGCTAATCCAGATGCAGCTTCTGCTCAGTCCATCCCAAGTGTGTAACACCAGCTGCACACAGGACATCCTCCGGTCCGGATAAACACAGCCTGTGCCTGTAAAATCCTCCCTGTAACCTGCTCAAATCTGCCCAGGGGAGTGATTTAACTCACAGAGAGATTTAACTCACAGAGACAGAGCTCCTCCTTGGCCTGGGGCTGGGACAGTGACTCAGGATGGGCAGGAGCAATTATAAGGTGATATTTGGAAAGCCTGGTTCTGACCTGGATGAGACCCAACTCAGAGATAAAAGACTCATCTAAGAAGAGAACTTTCACCTCAGCTGAGCCAACAGCCCTTTAGATCATAGAACACTTTGGGTTGGAATGGCCCTTTAAAGCTGCCATGACCCCAGACATCTTCAACCAGAGCAGCTCAGAACCCCATCCAACCTCAACTTGAATGTTTCCAGGGATGGAGAATCCACCACCTCTCTGGGCAAGCTCCTGTAGTGTTTTACCATCCTCACTGCAAAAATCTTCTTCCTCACATCTAATTAAATTAACCCTTTTTTACTTTAAACCATCTCCCCATGTCCCATCAAGCAGGAGAGCACCTCCTGCCCAGTGATGCTCTTTGGGTGCATTGCTCTGAATAAATCTGGCTGCCTAAAGCAACTGCACAGACAAATGTGGGGCTGTGAGCTCCCTCCTTGGGGACAGCCACCACTGGGGACAGCTCCAGGAGGAGATCCATCACTGGAGACAGCTCCAGGAGGAGATCCATCCCTTCTGTGGATTATCTCCTAGCCTGGGATGTTCTCCTACTGCTCTCTTTGTGGGGTTTGGAGTGAGATGTTCTCTAATGTACCTTCCAACCCAAAGCATTCTAGAATTCCATGATTCTCAGAGGCACTAAAGTTTCTCAGAGCTAGAGCCAGGTCAGGGGAAGGACTCTCCTGTTTCACATTCTGTCACCTCTCTGGCTGCTGTTGCAGATGACTTGATGAGAACACCTCAGTGCACACCACAAAGTTCCTTCTCAGTGTAGTTTCATGTTTTTTTAATTCCAGTTAATTACTCTGGGCTCGGCATTAGGACCCAAATCACCCCAGAAGTTCTTACCCTTGGCAGCAATAACTGCACCACTTTTGGCTGCTCCAACCTCACACTCACATCTGTCACTGTCTCTTTCTTGTGCCCTGTGAATGACAAGCTTGGCTTCAAATGCTGACTGCCTGATATTCTATTTGGAAGAATTCCTAAGGCTCTTCCCATCTTTGCACCACTTCTCAGGGCTGTCTGATCTGGAGGTTTCCCACTGAAGGCTCACATCCTCTCCCTCAGTGACTTCAGTGCCAAGCAGCTCTCCTTTGTGAAGACACAGGGCTTCTCCAGATTTATATAAAAACCATCTGACACGGTTCAGAAGAGGGGTGGATTCTCAGATCACAAGTGATCTGTGAGATTTGGATCCAGGATTGCTTGTATGAAAGCAAGTTGTCAGAGTTAGCAACAAATAATTTGGTGTTTGTGACTATAAAACCCTCAGGAAGGCAGCAGTGGTGTTGTGAAGTCTGGTTTAACTGTTAAATGCTATCTGGGAGAAACTGAGAAGAAAAGATTCCTGCTAAAGGACATAAATAATTAGCCTTTTGCAAATAAAACCTTTCATTTTCCCTCAAGAAAAAGAAATCCATTTGCATTTCTGCAGCTTAGCAAAATTTGGGCAAATTTTCAACTTTTGTAAAAAGAAAAGTTCTTCAGAATAAATGTGATTATTCTGAAAAAAAATGAGATTATGATCTGACACAGTGGAGACTGTTTTAAAAATCTCTGGGCCACGAGAAGTATTTATGTTTCCAGTAAGGAAACATCTCTCTAATCCCACATTCTTGGGCTGTCTGCCATTCTTTTTATGTCTTTGCTACCAAACACTGCAGTTTCACCTCAGTTTAACTTCTCCTGAGAAAACAATCCATTTTTAACAATGAATAGCAGAGAACACATGCAATGTTGCCTTTCAAACAATGAAAACTGAATTTAAAACTTACTGGTCACCTTTTTTTCTTCTTTTTTCATTGAATTAATTGATTTCTCCTCATGAATCATCACCTTATCAGCTTGAGGAAAACTGAACAAGGCACCTACTACCATCACAGCATTTTACCATTCCCATCTAAATCCAACAAACACTCCAAGAGTTGTCCAGGATTACAAAGACTTCATTCTCCAGCCATGATTTCATTATACAATTAATTTCATTCTTGAACATGTACAGATAGACAATGATGGTGCTAAATTTGTAGCATTTTTGTTCTCTTTTTTTTTTTCCACCTACCCACATTAACCCCACTTATTTCTGCTCATCGTTTCCTCTCCTGCAGTTGTGATGATGGATTTACCTTTAACAACCAAACTGGCAGATGTTTTCTTATCACCAGCTTCAAATGTAATGAGCCCCGAGTCCTTCAGGGAGAGCTTTTTCAGCGTCAGCAGGTGATATCCACCAGGCTGGGACTGGATCTCATTAAGTTCATTGGTATGGAGTGGGGTTTTATCCAAAAACCACTGCACTCTGCTATAGTCTACGGGAGAGATTCTGCACTTGAACATGGCAGATTCTCCTTCTAACACAGTGACATCCTCCAGGTCTTCTGTTATTAGCACTTTCTGGCCTGAAAGGAACATAAATACATCAATTACTGGGATCTTCAGTGCCTGGCGTGAAAATCGACATGGGAAAACTCCCAAGATTTCCCACGTGAGCATTTCAAGTAAGAAATACGTTCATGGCAGAGAAGATTGAAACAGAATTCCCCCAATATTGACCACAAAACCCACTCACAGGGAGATAATATATACAGGACACAGACCAAAATAGGGCAAAGACAACTTTAAAGCACCAGAAAACATGAAGCAGAACAAGTAGCCAGTACAGCGCAAATCCAGGGCTGTAAATTTTCTCCTAATGAAATCCCTGGAAAGTTTGGAAGGATGAGTCTCTGACAGAATTACTGGGCTCTAAACATCACCAAGAAATTATTTCTGCCTTGACAACCTGCCTGATTTTCTACAGCAAAAATAACTTCTTTTCTATGGGATAGGAACACTGATCCCACACCTTCACCAAGTTCAATCCAGCCATAAACACAGTGGGAAATGGAGAAAATGTCTGATGTAGATTTGGTAAAAAAAAAACCCCAAACATCTGCCCTGAAAACCTCCCTGTATAGATAGATACATCCCTAACTAAAAATAAATCTATAAATATAAACACACACACAAAGATAAACCTCACTATAAATATATACAAAATAACGTTATCACTGTATACGAAAATACCCCTGATATTCCTCCTACTTATAAAACCAGCACAAGGATGTTTTACTTTGATATTTGTGGCAGAGAAGTGTTTTTTCACTCAGAAAAGCTGGTGTTAAAAACCTCAGAGTGAATTCAGACAGCTCAGAGCCTGAGGTTATGATGAGGATTAAACACATTTCTTTGCTTCTCAAGGATGCTGTAGCAGATGATCAGAGGAGTCTGACCTTACCCCATTGTCTTTAAAAATGACAAAAATTAGCAAGTGGATGCTGCTGCTGCATTTCCATCTGACTGTTCTTGAATTATTTCTCCAGAAGGCAGGGCTAGATGGGATATCGGAAGAAATTGTTCCCTGTGAGAGTGGGGAGGCCCTGGCACAGGTTCCCAGAGAAGCTGTGGCTGCCCCTGGATCCCTGGAAGTGTCCAAGGCCAGGTTGGACAGGTCTTGGAGCAGCCTGGGACAGTGGGAGGTGTCCCTGCCATGGAAGGGTGGAACTGGATGGGATTAAATTCCCTTCCAACCCAATCCATTCCATGATTCTGTGGACCATTCTATTTCTCTACCACCTTTTAGGAACCACTCCTGGGAAGAAGAATCAAGGGGTAAAAGGGAGAAAAGTCTGATGGCAGGATCATTTTCCCTCATCCAACAGCAGGCACTGTGAATCACATCCATTTTATGTTCACAGAGGAACACCAATCTCTCCCCTCACACGAGCCTTGGGGGGTTTACATCACACCCAAAATACTCCAGGTGGAATTGCTTCCAACTGCTCTGCATATCCAGCTCTACATTCCTCTATTTTTGGCCACCTGTTCCTGCCATCCTGAGAGAGCCAGAACCAGAAATCAGCAGCTCTGCTGCCCTGCTGAGATAACAGCTCTGCCTGTGCATGTTTCCCATGGCAGAAAAGGGATGTACGACCACATCCCTCTCATTCATACCTTGCACAGTTAGCTTGGCTCTGGACTGGGCGTCCCCAATGTCACAACTGTAAGTGTCACTGTCACTTTTCTCCAAGTTCTTTATGGTCAGCTGGAGGACTTGTCCTTTCTGTGTGATCTCGTATTTCCTGCCAGCCCTGAGCTCAGCGATGCCTTTCCTCCACACCACAGAGGATGCAGCTCTCTCACTCTGGCACACAAAAACTGCAGTTCCACTTTCGTCGACTTTTAGGTCTGAGAGCTCCTTGACAAAATAATTAGGCTTTTCTGGAGGGAAAAAGAAATTTAAAAAAAAATAATGACAGAGACAGATTTGTCACCCAAAGTAATCCCGAGCATCCAAATTCATCTTGGATCCTCTCTGCTCCAACTCATATAATCATCAAAAAAATAATCATAGAATCATTTAGGCTGAAAAAGACCTTAATATCACCAAGTCCAATATTAACTTAATTAAACCACATTCCAAATAACCACATCTACACATCTTTTAAATCTCCCCACTGCTGGTGACTCCACCACTTCCCTGGGCATCCTCTTCCAATGCCTGGCCGCCATTTCCACAAAGAAATTTCTTCTTACATCCAATCCAAAACTTGAAACCATTTCCTCTCATCTCATCAGATGGAATGATTCTAAGATCACCAGAATTATTCTAAGATATGTCACAGGACATATCAGGTGAAATATCTCCAGGGAAGTTTAATGCCGTGGTCTGTGTACTGGTGAGGTCTCCTCTTGCAGACAACTTTCATCACTCGTATTCAAAACAGAATAACTCAAATTGACAGTTTTGATTGGCTGGTGACAGAGCCCATAAGATTGTTCAGCATCCAAAAGGTGTTTTTTCATATCTAATTTTTTTAAGCTTTAATCAGATGGGGTTTTTTTAAACTGAAAATTGGTCCTGCCCAGGGAGATGGAGGAGAAGAAATCTCCCATGGTTGTCGATATTTGCACCCAACCTCTGCCAGCCCCTCTGCACCCTTCAGCTGACCTTGCACTGTGACTCTGGCTGTTGTTTTGGAGGTCTCTGTCTCACAGGTGTATTCTCCACTGTCCTTGACCGTGGAGTCACGGATGATGAGAGTGGCCCATGTCCCCTCCAGCTGCAGGTCGTATTTCTGGCTTTTCCGGATTGCTTTGCCATCCTTGTACCACCTGATGCTCACATCAGCTTTGGACAATTCACAGCTCAGGCTGATGTCCTGCCCTGCTGGTGATGTTTTATCCTCCAGTTGCTTTGTAACCTCAGTAGGTTTTTCTGCAGAGATTAAAAGAATGAAAAAAGGGATCTGTCAATGAAAATCATCTCTATATGATTAGGGTTGGTTGGTTGATCGGAGTTTTTGCAATTCAAATCATAGAATCCCAGAATGCATTGGAAGGGATCTCAAAGATCATCCAGTGCCACCCCTGCCATGGGCAGGGACACCTTCCACTGTCCCAGGCTGCTCCAAGCTCTGTCCAGCCTGGCCTTGGACACTGCCAGGGACCCAGGAGCAGCCACAGCGTCTCTGGGCAACCTGTAGAAGGTTGGAACAAGATAATGGAAGGTTCCTTCCAACCCAAACCATTCTGGGATTTCCTGATTCTATGGAAAAGGACTAACTGCAGATTATGAGCTATGTCTGAAAATTACTAATTTCTTCTGTCCACTGACCACCCAGGAGCCTTGGGTGATTATCTCTGATGCACAGCCTGGGCTGTAATTATCTGTACACGCTACCTAGTGTAGTACAGTTCTCAAATATCTATTAAAAGCTTCAGCATTTCACTTGTTTTTAAAGAAAAATCAAGCTCTCATCTCTTCAAGGCTCACAGGGAAGGTTGCTGTTGGCTCAGACCATAACAAGTCTTTTCTGACAAACCTTGTGAAACACAGCCAGGACTTTTCTGATCCCGTTACCTTTCACAACGAGGGAAGCCTTGGAGGTGAGACCACGGGCAGTGAAGGTGACTTCCCCAGTGTCACCAGCAATCACATTTTTGATACTCAGTGTGTATTTCCGACCCGCATTGGAGGCTTTGAATCTCCCCCCACTTTCCACTTTTCTCCCGTTCAGCGTCCAGTTGAAGTCATCAATGCTTTCATGGGACAACACGCACTCAAAAGTGCAATCTTCTCCCTCCTGGATTTCCGTGTTCTTGAGCCTTTTGGTGATGCCAATGTTCAGTTCTGGAGAAAAAAAATTGCATTAATGCAAGTTTAAAATGCTTTTATGACAGACATGAGTAGAGTAATGGTGTTTTTAACTCATAAGAGGGGTTTATCTGCTAGACTGGCAGGACACCACTGTATTCCTCACAGAGGGCTGTGACATGGGAAGCATTTTTCAGGCTCAGAATCATCTCAAAGTTGTACAAAAAGAGAAATGTGAATCTCCTGGCTGTGCTTCAGGAAGGACTGAATGAAGAACAGCTCAGAGGGGAAAAGTCAAGATTCAATGAGTTAGAGAAGAGAAAAGCTGCCAGAAAAGAAGCCTCTGGGACAATGGGTGAGGTTCTCCTCCATGCTGAGAGGAGAAATAGGATGTTTGAGTTCTTTTGACTTGTTACTCCTGGTGTTCAAACCAGGCAAATTCAATTTTTTTCCCATAAACATTATGAGTTTGGAAGCCATGAACAATTCTTTGTCCTTCAGGCTGACACAAGGATTAAAGGGGCAGACGCAACGATTACAGGACAGGCTGAACACCTGAGTTCCTCAACAGATATTGTTGTCCTGCTTTTGTGTTCCTATAATGGACTCTGAGCAATAGCTCAAAATATGAAACGAGCTGCTTGGGGGATTTTTTGGTTTGTTTTTTTTTTTTTTTTTTTGAGAAATTTTTGCTTTTCTGGGAGGATTTCTGCACTTTAGAGATGTGCAGGAAGAAGACATTGTCGCTACATTCCTGACACCTGACTTTCACTCAGAAACCCCAGATATACTTACACCAAAATTAACAAGGATTGTTCAGGCATCACATAATCATGTGAGATTTGTTCAGGAGCAGGAGAGAGCCCAAGGGATGAAGCCCATCCATATTTTTAACACCCTTTGAGAGGCTACTGTCTACAACACTTACCCTGAACGCTGACCTTTGATTTGGCCACATCAGTGCCGATGTCACAGGTGTATAAACCCGCATCTGTCTTTTCAAGGTCATGGATAAGGAGGCACAGGGTCTTCCCAGACTGTATCTCCTCATACTTCTTGCTAGAAGTGATCTTCACACCACCCTTCTTCCAAACAGGTTTGACCTTCTCTTTGGAGACTTCACATTCCAGTTTGATCACTCCTCGCTCCTCACCGAAAACATCGTCCAAGGATTTCAGGAAGACAGCAGGTTTCTCTGAAGGTCAAGAGGCAAAACAGAGCAACCAGGATGTTTGGGACACTTTCAGTTGCTATCAAATATTTAGAGACATTAATAAACCCTTGGTAATATTGCTGATACCAATGCAGAACCTAAACCAGTGTCACCCTCCAGCACCGCAAATTCCTTCATCCTGTTCTCAATCCTTCATCCTGCTCCAAATCCCTTCATCCCAAGATTGTGTTGACACAAGGGGCTGCCCTGACCCAGGTGCAGCACCTCGTACTGGCCCTGTTGAACTTCAAGAGGTTCACATGGTCTCACTTCTTGAGCGTGTCCACGTCCCTCCGGATGGCACCTCAACCCTCAGGCATGTCACCTTCCCCACTCAGCTGGTAGTCACCTGCACGCTCACTGAGGGTGCCAAGAATGTGTTAAACCACAAAACTCAGTTGTGTGACTGAACTTTAGCGCATATGAAGGACAGCAGCAAGCTGTCTTCTCATGGCTGATTGAATCCAGCTCCAGAATGCATTAAAAATTGTAGAATTACAGAATATCCTGAGTTGGAAGGGACCCACAAGGATCATCCAGTCCAACACCTGTCCCTGCACAGACACTCAAACAACCCCATGCTGTCCCTGAGAGTGTTGTCCACACACTCCGGAGCTCTGGCAGCCTTGGGACCATAATCATGCCCTGAGGAGCCTGTCCAGTCCCCACCACCCTCTGGGGGAAGAACCTTTTCCTGAAATCCAACCTAAACCTTCCATGACTCAGGCCCAGCTGTTTCCTCAAGTCCTGACACTGGCCACCAGAGTGAAGAGATCAGTACCTGCCCTTCCACTTCCCCTCACATGAAGTTGTTGAAGCCCACAGCAAGGACTCCCCTCTATCTTCTCTTCTCCAGCTGACCAAACCAAGTGACCTCAGCTGCTCCTCTCAAGGCTTCCCCTCCAGACCCTTCCCCATCCTCACAGCCCATACTTAATAGCTCAATGATTTTTATCTGTTAAGCAGGATTTCCCCATGGATTTGGCAAATAATGGCTCATTTGCATCTCTCACTTCCATTCAGGGGCGTGATCTGGACCCACCTATCACCTTCAGCCGCACGGTCTCTGACACCTTGTCTGACTTCATGGTCACCGTGCCAGCATCCTCAGGCTTCACCTGCTTCATGGTCAGCGTGTAGCACTTGCCAACGCTCTTGATGTCGTTGAAGTTGTTGGTGTAGAGGAGGGTGCCATTGAGGAACCACTCCACGTCCTCGTCGTCGTGGGACAGCTCGCAGGAGAACACAGCAGAACTGTCTTCCTCAACCTCCATGTCCTGCAGGTGCTTCAGGACCTCTACGTTGCGGGCTGAGGGAAACCAAGAGGCAGCACCATCATCATAAATCAGGGGTTGTCACAAATAATTTCGTGGAGTTTATTAGAGGATTTGTTCTGGTCTCCTGCACACCTTTGGTCAGCACATTACGCTTACTTGGTTCTGCATTTGCTCCAATAGAAAAAAAAAATTATTAAAAAGGCCAATTAAAATTGTCTAGAGCCCTCAGCTGTATTTTTATATATAAATCAGTTTGGAGGTTTTGTTTGTGTTTTATTTAAAAATAAGTAATTTTTTTCTAAAATGATGTTACAGTGACCCTAAGCATCCCACAGGGTCCCAGTCCCTGTGTGCTTGTCACTGCACACACAAACACATTTTAACTAAACTGTCCCTCATTTCCAGGGAAACTTTGACACGGGGATGAAATGAATACGATGATTTTGGCCACAAAAGCAAAGTACAAAGAGCTTAAGGAACTAGCTCATGTTTAGGGAGCAAGGGGATTCTGATTCTTTTCTTTCCCAGTCCTTGGGCAGAGATTTCTCCTGGCAGCTTCTCTGCTCATGGAATGCTCTTTTCACGGATGAGATACCTCAAAAGAGGGTTTGGAACTATTACTTGATTTCTGGTTTAATATACATATTTGTTTGGATAGAACGGAGTCACAGAATCATTTAGGTTGGAAAAGACCTCTAAGACTGAGTCCAACCATTCCCCCAGCACTGCCAAGGTCACCATGAAACCACATCCCAAAACTTTTCAAGCCCTGCAGGGATGCTGACATCACCACTGCCCTGAGTAGCTCATTTCCATGTTTGACAACACAGTCAATGAAGAACCTCTGCAAAGCCAAACTGCTACCAAGAGTTGCTCCCTGGACTTTTGGAAATTATTCTGTGGCTCAGCTCCAAGTCTTGCTGGAAGTGACACAGAGAACATCTCTTCTTGCAGTGTCACCTGAGGGGAGGAACTGGCTAAAAACAGTTCCATGCCCAGATGGGGTAGAACATCACTATGAACAATAATTGTATTCAGATAGAAAATAGAAGCTATAAAATGTACATATAACAGGAAGATAAATGTATACAGATGTATAACAATACAAATGCATACAAATGTATAACAATAGCAGACAGACAAGCTGACACAGCGGTCAGGAAATGAAAGCCACAGCCAAGATCACCAGAATCAGAGTCCTAGAACAGTTTAACATAAAGGATATTTTTAGTTAAAAGCACCAGAGGTCTAATTCCTTAATAATGTGTCTTGACATATGTTAACTTGTACCTTACCCAGACAGTGCCCTCCCACACGCATTACCAACTTCACAGCAAGAGATGGATTTCAGAATTGTGGAATCAGCAGTTTGCTTGTGCATTTATGTAAAATTAGAAGATACCTATGGGAATCTACCTCTCCTCAGGAGGAGGAACCCTGAGTGAAACAGAGAATCATAGAAACCAGCACCAGGCCAGCCCTGCTGCTGCAAACCTCTCGCACCTTCAACGCTCAGCGTAGCTTCGGTCTCAGCAATCCCAGCCCTGCACTTGTACACTCCAGCATCCTCGGGCTTCACCTTCATTATCTTGAGCTCTGCTGAGTACTGGTCCCGCTTGATTTTGTACTTCTCCGAGGGCTCAATGAGCACCTGGCCCTTGAACCACTTCACGTGCTTTGGGGAAGGCCTGAAGTCGCAGGACAGGATGACCGAGTGCCGCTCCAGGACGGTCTTGTCCTCCAGCTTCCTGGTGATCTGGATGTGGTAATCTGCAAAGCAGGGGTGGGGAAGAAGAATGGACAGAAGAATAGATCAATCTAAAGAAGAGGAAGGTTTTAATCTGTATTTCATGCCCATTAATTTCATATATGACTTTCGCAACTGTTTCGTGAACTGCTCAGGTCCTGCTGCAAATGTCTCTAACAGAGCTCATGTGCTTTGAAGCTACAACAGCACAATGATCTACAAGGAAAGCTGATTTCTGCAAGATAATACTGTATATTAACCACCAAATTTATGGTCCACTTCTGGCTCAGTGCTTGCTGAATTGCTCTCTGATTGAGGTTTTCATTCAAGTAAGAGCAAATGAAAGACAAAACAAGGACTTCAGGATGTGATTGAAGAGATTTACCATGGTGACAGCAGAAGATAAAAAGCCTTGAGGCTTTGTCCTACATCGAGTCAATGACAAAATGAATTAAGTAAATGAGCTATCAAACTTGTCTAGTTCAAAAATGGGACAAAATAAACTCTCCTGGCAAATTTAATCTGTTTTGTCCTCCTTGGTAAAGTCAAGAGAATAAAAATAAACCAGAAACCAGTTTTAGCTTGATAGATTTGAATACCAGGGACACCAAAGTCATTTATTCAGATCCCTTCCTAAGACATTTCTGGCTCAGTTGGTGCATCCAGCATTGTTCTCAACAACTTCCAGTTGGGAACTGAACAGATCTTCCAGGTACACACGCCTTTCCAAGAACCCAGCCCAGAACAGAGAATATTTGTGACAAATTACTTTCCAGGTACTGTAAGAGGGAAGATCTCTGTTCCGATTCACAGGATAGATATTAAAAAATCACATTACCTCTGACCAGCAGGTTCGCTGTGGATTTGGATTTGCCAATGGAGAACTGGATGGTGCCTGTCATATCAACGCTTGTTTTTATTATTGTCAGCCTGTGGATGGTGCCTTCCTGCTGCATGATGATGTTTCTGCCAGCCTGCAAGGCTGCTCCCTTCAGGAACCACTTGGCAGGTTTCACAGATGGAATGGATGTCTCACATTCAAAATTGGCTTCTTCAGGCTCAGTCACGTCCTCATCACACAACTCCCTTACAATATTAATGGCTTGCTCTGGATGGAACAAGAGAGCAGGGATTTAGGAGTCTTGAAAGCTTTTCCATTACCACCCTGAACACTCATGACATCTTTTCTGCACTTATGAACTCAAAAGGCTTTAAAACATCTTTTGATTCTGTATAAAAGCAAACACATATTGCTGGTCACAGGCCAGAAAGTGAACCTGTATCTCTCGATTCTTAGTCCTAATTCTAAAGTCACCTTCCTATCCTGATATCAAACATGTAGTGCTATAAAATGGAAAATGAGGTTCCTTGGAATGTAGATGTTGATAAAAGGAGCTGAAACATTTATCTGAACAACAGATTTTATCCAATACATTTGACAAACATCTCTGGAATGGGAATTTCCTCATTTTCTTTAGGAGAATATACCATATATTCATTTTTCAGCATGTCCCTGTGTGTGAAAGGATTCAACAGCAATGGACTTCAGAATAAGTAACATTACATAAAAATCCTTTTTAATCAGTATTGTGTTTCCAAAGTAAAACAACAAGCAAGTCAGCCCACCCTTTCCAAAGTAAACAACACGCGAGTCAGCCCATCCTCCTCCCAGTGCATTCTAGGGGTGAAAAAAATGTGTTTTCTACCTTCAACAAAGAAATTAGCACTGGTTTTGTCATCGAAGGCATCACAGGTGTACGTGTCCTCATCCTCGTAGTCGGCGTCGTTGATGACGAGTTTCCGGTAGACGCCCTCGCTGACGATTTCGTATTTGTCACCGGGGTGAATTTCCACGTCCTTCTTGAACCACCGCACCTTGGCGTTGGCTCGGGACACCTGGCACTCCAGGACCCCCCGGTGCTTCCACAGGGCGATCTTATCCCGCAAAGGCTTCACGATTTTTACGGGCAGCTCTACGAGAGCAAAGAAAACGGGGTAACCAGTACGGTCTCCATAAAATTCATTAGCAATATTTCTTTTAGGTTCAGTAATTTGGATGATGATGGAAAGTCCCGCTGTGCTGAGCACTCAATTAACAAGTTTGATTACTAAGAGTTGATTAAAGGGAAACTTTTCCTCCTTATTTTACCACTGGAGTGGTTGAACTGCAGAAGTTACAGGTGGTTTTTTCTCAACACCCCACAGCAGTGCTATTGCAAAACCAGGAACTGATCTCCAGTTTCCTGAGCTCCTCAGCAGTGCATTAATTCAGATGTCTTTTCTCTCCTTCTATCACACTGTTTTAGTTAAACACACCCAAAAATGCTGGGTTTTGTTATAACACACACCAGAACGTGAAAATGCAAGAAAAAGTCAAGCTACAGCTTTTTGTCCCTCAAATTTAACACACGACTTTAAATGTCCAAAGGTGCAAATCCAACCTTCTGAGAAAATTTAACTGGAATTAAGCTGAAATAAACTCCCAGCTGAGGTTTACCAGGCAGTAAAGTAGGCAGCTTTTCTTTCCCTGAACACTGTAGGACTTTTTTTAACCTTCACATGCAAAGCGAGGGAAGTGAACTGGTTTGTAACGTGAGAGAGGAGAAGCAGTGCTGGCACAAACAGCAGAATTACCTTTGACAGTCAGCTGAGCACGAGATTCTGCCTTTTCTGCCACAAATTTGATCTCAGCCGCATCCTCGACCTGGACACGTGCGTAAGTCAGGGAATAGGTCTTTCCTGGGGACAGACACACAGACACAGCTCAGCTATCCCAGAGCAAAACCCTATTTTCTAGTCTCCCATGCCAGCCCCTCCTTCAGCCCATCCCCATTCCAGACCAAAATCCCCCTTTTTTCCTCCTACCATCCTGCCGCATTTTGATGTTGTCGGAAGTCTTCAGCTTGTTGTCGTTTTTGTACCACTGGGTTTCGACCTCGTCGTGTGAGATCTCACAGGTGAAAGATGCACTCTCAAATTCGTTCACTTCCACATCTTCCAGTGGTTTTACAATCTTGATATCTCGGGCTGTGAGAACATAAAGACAAATATTTATTTGGGGGTTTCTCCATAATGAGTATGGTGTGTTTACTTTCTGTATAATTACATGGAAAAAAATGGGATTGTGTTTTATTCTAGACCAGCCTTTCTTCCTGGGTGGTTTCTGTCTTCAACGCAGTGAATACTTTTTATGGCTGAAGATTATTGTAAGAGGATTTTATGGATGCTGGAACTTAATACAGGTTTTAATGAAAGAAATACATATATTAATGAAAGCAAATTTGCCAAGAAAAACTAAAGTCTACAACCTTAGGTCATTAAAAACTTGCTTCATTCATGCTTCTGTGCACGCTCTCCTCTGTTTTACATAGGAGATATCTTTTTTCAGAGTCTCCTGAGCTGAGTATAATCCTCTTAACTCTGCACCTTGCACTCCTTTTGCCAGAACTGATCTATCTGTGCTACTGCAGCCCTTTCTTTTTGAAAGAGAAGGCTTTGAAACACCTTGGATCAGCCTCAGGAGCAGAGCTGAAATGCAAACAACAACCCATCCCAATCCCAAAACCAGGGAGAAAAGGGGGAGTCCCACAGAGCAATGGGGCAGATGTTCATGAAGATGCTGCTGAACCAGAGTGGCCACATGAGGACAGCATCCAGTAAGCAATGAGAAAGATGCTCTGTCTTTCACTAAGAAAGAGCTGATCTGTTTTTCAGATGCCCCTTTAGAAAATAGCATCTCCCAGGGCACAGCAGAGCTGTCCATTGAGTAACTTGCCTTTATTTCAGAGCTTATCTCAGGTGCTTCAGAGCCTGGTGACAAAACACACCTGGTACTTCCTCAGTTGCTCAGTGCAACGCTCAGATGGAAAAACTGCCTTGAGCATAAAGGAGAGGTGCAGGCAGAAATAATGACCCTTTCCTTAGCATTTACAGCCTAAAAATGAGGTCATCTCTTCAGCTCATACCCAAGGCTTGTCCAGTCCCTATTCATGCAAAGGGATTGCCAAATTCATTGTCACCCCCTGTGACAATGGTGCCACAGCCCACATCAGCACCAGCCACTGAATCCCTGCTTTTGGCCAGGATGTCCAGTATTTCCTGATGTGCCAATCCAGAGACATCATTCAGATTCCAGAGAACAGAAATCACTTATGAGAAATGGAAAACTGAGTTAGGACGTCTTCCAAAAATACTGCAAGGATAAAGCAGGCACAGGACAGCTTTGCCAGCATTTTCTCACCAGGAAGAGAAACATAACTAAAATGAGTAATTGTGAAAAATAAACACTCCACAAAGAATTTCTTTCTGTGTAGCCAAAAATGCTGCAGTAAACGTATTGTCCTACTTCAGCCAAACATACCTTGAACCTTTAGAGTAGCTGATGTCTTGTCTTCAGCTATTTGACATGTATAGGTTCCCTGGTCTTCATATTCACACTTGTGAACAATGAGGCTTCTCTTATTTCCTTGGGAGATAATCCCAATGTTTTTACTTTGCCGGATCTCCTTCCCATCCTAGAAGGGGAAAAAGTCAAAGCAGATCACCCTCGACTCCTGTACATCTGCAGTGAGCAAAACAGTCATTCAGATCCGTGCTTATTTCATCCTTCTGGTTGGACTGAATGGAAAACTGTGTTTAAAGGAACCTGTGTTAAATGTTCATCACAGGGCAGAGATTTCAGGAAGTTGGAATGGCTGAAGAACACACAGAAATTTGGATGATCTCAAACACCTTTTTTGAAGGCTTAAAACACCATGCAGGGTTGGCAGTGAGTCCCTTCAGACATAAATGGTTTTAAACTAAAAGATGGTCAAATTTAGACAAGAAATAAGGAAAAGGTTTTTCACAATGAGGATGGCAAAACACTGGCACAGGCAGCCCAAAGGGGTGGTGGATGGCCCATCCCTGGAAACATTCAAGAGCAGGTTGAACGGGGCTCTGAGCACCTGATCTGGTTGCAGGCATCCCTGCTCGTGGCAGGAGGCTGGAAATGAGATGGCCCTTCCAGCCCAAATTCCACCTTGAAGAATTGCTGCTACCCTAGATTAAGGAAAATATCAGCTGAGCCCCAAGGGAGGTACATGAAATGCCAGAGCTGATCCCCAGAATGTCTGTCTAGGGAAAGAGAATGGGATTGTCACTGACAAAGGAAATTGAGGATTCCCTTTATACCACATTTCCCAAAAAGGCTGTAAATACTGCTTGGGGTGGAGTGAAGCACAAGATTGCAAATCTGTAATAGCAGTGCTCACATTCGGTGCAAGAACAGAAAAGTTTAGCTTTCAATGCAATATACAAATACAGTAAATAAAAACCTAAGAGTGCTAAACTGGGAGAGGAAATGAACATAAGGACAAGAGAGCAATGCTAAGAGCTTTACTGCAAAGGCTCAGGCTCATATTCCCTGGGAGTAGAGTTAAAGGCTCCCATTCCCTTCCAGAGAAGTCAGAAATGAAAATATCACAATCCATTAAATGCTGTACCTTGAACCACTTCACATTGGCATTGGGTTTGGACAGCTCACACTCGAACGTGGCCTTGAGCTTCTGAGTTACACTGACGTCTGCCAAAGGTTTGCTGATCCTCACAGGCAATTCTGGGAAGGAAAGAGAAAGTCCAGTGGATGGGGAATGGGGTCACACAAGCCCTGATGGATAGGCAGAGCCAGACTTTCATGATAAATAAAATTTCCATTGGTTTGGGCACTTTATCATTCCCTCCCACTTTATCATTGCTCTGTGGCCAGTGATGCCACAATGATCCTGTTGGCACTAGAAGGAAATATTACTGTGCTTTACATTCCTTGCAGTGACCAGGAAAATTTGTTGCCCTCTGAAGTCTGCTCTCCAGGTCAGGAGAGGACAATTGCATCCACCCCAAGCAGGGCTGGAGTTTTCTGTGCCCGTGTACCTGTCACAGTGAGCCTCCCTGATGAGTTAATGCCCTCTGCTTTGAAGGAGATGAGTCCTGCATCTTCCAGAGCCACCGAGGACAGAGTCAGGGAGTGTTTCTTGCCCAGGACACCGAAGCTGACGTTGGGTGCAGGTTTCAGACGAACACCATCCTTCTGCCAGGTCCCCTCCACGTCCTCGTGTGACACCTCCACCTCGAAGGTGACAGTCCCTTTCTCAGCCACCTCCAGGGGCTGAAGGCCTTTCACCAGCTTGATCTGCCTCACTGGAAAACAGCACAGAAAAGTTGTGAGATCTCACACCGGCAGCTGTGAAATATCCTGAGGACTTCCAAAAGGGATTATTTCCCTACTGCTCATGCACCTGCCAATTAGTTTGTGTTTGACAATTAAACAGCCACTTTTACAGGAAATAAAACCTGTCCATGACCACAACACTAACATAGCTGCTATTTTTTAAATGGATGCTTTCATGAGACAAACAGTCAACCAAATATCACAGAAAACATCACTGGCCCCTTTTCTATCAAGGTCTATCCGTTTTTAGAAGAAAAGAGACAAATAAATCCATGGCAATACTGTGCAGTTCTTCAACTAGGATAAAACAAGGATGGGAGGAAAAAGCTATAGTAAAAAGAAAAAAAAAAAATCTATGACTGGTGCTAAAAGTGCTGACACCCCACAGGTTGGTGGCCAAAGCATCCATAGTTTGGGTCTGGTAAAATGGATTTAGTGTTTAAACTTGTATCACCACTAAAAGTAATTAAGTTGCCAATTAAAAAAAAAAAAAAAACAAAACCACAATGAAGGCGCCAAGACCTCTCCAGACAACCTATTCAGTCATCTGACCATTAAAAAGCTTTTTTAGAATATAACCTGGATTTTTCTCACTGCACCTGAAGTCCATTATTTCCTGGCATCATGGAAATTGTTGCCGTTCACTTTGTAAGACATCAAACACCAAAATACTGTTTTCAAGCCCTTCCTCGCCTATTATTTAGGACCAGCCCAGCACCAGTTGGTGGCTGCCAAAAAAAAGACTTTATGGACAAAATTAGAAAGTCCTTGAGTGCTTAAATCCTGTCTTCAACTATCCTGTGACAATTATGACAAAAACATGTAGGAAAAGGACAGAAGTACAGAGTTATGGATGAGGCACCATTGGTTTACCCAAGAGGGAAACACCCTCAGAGAAAAGATTTGCTTTTGTAGTTTTTTTAGACCCTGACTGAATATAGAGAGACATTCTGAACGAGGTGGTTTGCAGAGAAAAATCAGGGCAATGGAAAGCTGAAGAGCAATTTTTTTGTTAAAAAAGTCATACCAAGGAAAAACGCAGAGCAAATCAGGGAGTGAGAAAGAGAGGAAAGAGAAGAATCTTTCAAGCAGCTTAATGGTCAAAGCTGGTGGGATGAGATGGAGGCAGCAGGAACCAGTCAGACATTCTCTGTTCATGGCTTAGCTTTCGCCTCCTCTCGGTCATTTGACTGGTGGCCAACCCCACGGCTTTGTCTCTGTGTCCCCATGGTAATACAGAGACCAGAATCCACCTCCAAACCCTGCCTGGGGTATTTATAGAACTGAAGATCACTGAACTGATCACTGAACTCACTTTCCACATTGATCTTGGCTTGGGTCTTGTCGTCAGGGCTCTCGCAGCAGTAGAAGCCCCGGTCTGCGAAGGAGATGTCCTTGACCACCAAGGTGTGCTTTGTTCCCTCAGCTTTGATCTCTATTTTGTCACTGGGTTTCAGCACGATGCTGTTCCTCATCCACTTCACCTCTGCAGGCTTGGTCAGCTCTACCTCCAAGGTCACTGTCTCCCTCTCTTCAACTGTTTTGGGCTCCAGCTTCTTCTTGAAAGAGATTGAGGCCTCTGCAAGAGAGGAAGTATTAGCAGGAATGTAGAAGATCCAGAAAACAGACTTTGAAAGAAAATTAAACCAGTGGCTCATGTACCTCCAAACCCAAAGTGTTCTGGGCACTCCTATTTAATGATGCAGAAGCAGAAATTCCCTGCTGCTAACATTAATTAAAGGGAAACCCACATAAAACAACATCACCATAGAATGGCTTGGGTTGAAAAGGACCTTAATGACCATCTAATTCCAAGACCCTGCCGTGGGCAGGGCGGCATTTCCAGTCTGTCAAAGGGGCACTGCCACCTCTTACCTCGCACTCTGAGGTTGGCTGTGCTTTCCACGCCCTCAGCGTTGGCGGTGATTTCAGCTGCATCTTCCAGTGCCAGGTCAGTGATGGTGAGGCTGTGGTTGGTGTCCTTCTGAGAGATCACGTATTTCTTGCTGGCTTCAATCTTGGCACCATTCCTGAGCCAGATGACCACGGCATCGCTGGGGGAGACGGTGCACTTGAACACGGCCTCTTTTCCTTCCTCAGACACCATGCTGTTGAGACTTGTGACGAATTTCACCACTCTGGGAGCTGATGGATAGGAGTAAAACATTCAGGAGCATGTTCTTGAGGCATGGCATGAGCACCTTCAAACAGCCAAAAGCTTCTAAGACTTTACTGGAAGCAGCAATTTGATTATTTACAGTAGGTGATCACAATAGTGGATCATCATATTTCCCATGTCTCGGTAAGTTTTGTGTACAAAGAGAAGCAAAAAAGAGGGGGAAAATACTCCCATCTTTTATTTGGGAAAATTAATTCCAGCCTCAAATGCAACATGAGGGTCAATATTAAGAGACTTGAGCCAGGTCTCACAATCATGTTTTTCACAAATAGAGGTTCCCTTGACACTGAGACTGGAGTTCTGTATTTTGTTCTCAACACAGGAGTCACCCCAGACACATTAACAGATTCAGCTTTGCAGGGTTCTAACAGCTGAGGACAAAACCCAGGGATCCCTCCACAGTGTCACCACTAGAGACATACGTTTGGGGACGATGGTGATGCTGCTCTTGTCATCCCTGGACTCGCAGGAATATTCTCCCTCGTCCTCAGCTCGGATCCCCGTTATTGTCAGGGTTCGTTTGATTCCCTCCTCACGAATCTGGAAACGCTTGCTGGCCTTGATCTCCACACCATTCCTGCTCCATGTCACCTTCCCCTTGGCGTGGCTCAGCTCACAGCTCAGGGACACGCTGCCACCAATCTCAGCTTTCACAGCCTCCAGCTTCTTGGCAAACTTCACCGGGATTTCTGAGATCCAGGAGAAGGGAAAATTGTGAGGGAGGAGAAGAGAAGAAACCCATTCTAAGAACTGGGTCTGCCCAACTTTGGAAATAAATATATAAATAAATAAATATAATGGCCTTAAGTATTTGGGGCTCAAAATCTAACCAGAAATGTGGAAATTCAGGCAGATTTCTTTTGACATGGTATTTTCACATGCCTGTCATTCTGTAGGAGAGTACAGAAACAGGAGAGGAGGAAACACCAGAAGTACCCATCATAGGCTTTCATGTTCCAAACTGGCCAACAAAAGACAAAAACTGGGAATTTGGAAGCTGGAGAACTTTGCTGGCCTGTGGTGGGGCATCCAGAGAAGGTGCAACAAGCCTTGAGGCTGGACCAGTTTTCAGAAGAGTTTGGATTTCACCTCCATCCCCCCATGAGGGAAGCGCAGCTGCTGGGCTGGGCCATGACCTGGGCACTGCTCACCTTTCACCTGGACTCTGAACTCCTGCTTGTCATCCTTTGTCTGGCAGGTGTAGAGGGCAGAGTCTGTGCTCTCGGCCGCGTTCACCGTCAGCGTCCTGGACGCCCCCTCGCTTCTGATCACACATTTCTTGCTCGCCTTGATTTCTGTGCCATCCTTGAACCACCTCACTGCAGCCGTTTCAGGCGTCACCGAGGTTGTCAGAGTGATGCTTTCGTGCTCTTGAACAATGAGAGGCTCTTTCTGGACAACTTTCTTTTCAAATTTAGCCTCTGGTTCTAGAAAAGACAATAAACCAGGAAAATTAAGAACTTGATGCTCAGATCCTTCCAACGGCAGTTTTATATTGCTCTCTCTTCAGGTCTCACACCACCAGCTCATCTATAGCCTGTAATAATCCAGGGAATATGGCTCAATATTTGTGGCTGGTATAATCTTTTTCCTGAGCAGGAAGAAAATGGTGTCTCAGGCAACCCAGAGCTTCTGTTTAGAAAAGAAACAGAGGAAAGGAAATGCAAATATTTATATTTTATCTGCTGCCCATAAAAAGCTTGTTTCCCAGAAATAAAATTACCTATAGAATTCTTTCCCTTCCCCTTTTTAGGATCTTAGATAAAATTAAGAAGAGACATAAATAGGCTGAATTTATGGCCTGTCTTTTATTTGCTACACTGGCAGGAGGGTTAGAACTTGACCTTTAAGGTTCCTCCCAATCCAAACTATTTTGTGATTCCAGTCCCTTCTTCTTGGCCTCCTTTCTATCTGGTACAACCTTTTGCCACAAAACCAGGCATTTTTGGGGCACACACAAGCAGCAGATCAGGTTTTCTGAGTCACTTTTCTCCTTAGCTCCACTGCTGCTCTTCCAAACTTCCCACATCTACTTTCAGCTCCCCACCACTGGAAGAGGTTGGGTGATATGGTGTGTGAAAGAGACAAGCAAAAAAGCTATGTAGCATTTCCAGACCCCAAAAAAAGTCCAGATTTCCCACCTCTACACTTCTAGATTAAGAATTAATGTGTCATTTAGTTCACTCGTGCTGCTCCAGGGGAGACAGTGGCTGTGCCAAGGCTGCTCTGTCAGGAATATCCAGTTTTCCCCTAAGCCACAGGAACTGGTTCTTCACACCACAAAGCGAGCACTCACCAGTTGGTTCCAGTTTGAAGGTCATCTTCTGGCCTGCAGCCTCACAGATATATTCCCCAGCATCCCTCTTCTCCAGCTGCTCTACCACCAGGCGCCGGGATTTGCCTGAGGACTCAATTTTGAATTTCCGAGAGGGCACGAGCAGTTTTCCATCCTTGTACCACTTCATTTCAGTTGCATCCTGTGCTACCTCACACATGAGGGTGGCACTTTCTGTCAGGACAGCCCTCACCTCCTTCTGGACCTTTTCCTGGTTTATAAATGCAGGTTTGGGCTCTGAGCACAGAAAAAGAAGAAAATAATTGTTGACGGGTTAAAACTAGATTAATCTTACAGATTTCTGGGGACAGGTTTGGAAAGTATTTAGGTCGTCACTTGCCAAAACCAATTGCCATCACTGAGCAGTGTCTACCCTTCTGTGGGATGGATTTGCCACTTGGAAAATTAAGAACTAAGAGCCTAGGAATGGAAAGGACCAAGAGGAGCCTTGACATCAACGCTACAGTTGCAAGTCACCAGGTAAAAATATATTTCATTCAAACTTTCCCAAAGAACATCTGTCCTGCATATCACTGTAAGGTCTCAAATTCCTTTTACTTAAGATCTCAGACACAATAAAGCAATTTCTTGGAATACTTCACAGCAAAGGGGCATTTAGCACCTGTCAGGAATAGTAAGACATCTCAAAAAACTGAGATCCCAATCACACAACAGCCCAAATTCAGAAAAGGTGCTGTTTACACCCCATCTTGAGATGTGCTGCTGCTAATACGGCAAATGACAAAACAAATTCCAGCCTCTAAGTCTTCCAAAATGGGATTGCAAGACTCAGAAGGAAGGGATTCTGTAATGGCTCTTTCCTTTCAAGAAATTCAATATACAAGAATCACCCTTTGGGATCACAGGAATGGAACAGATTTGAACATTAATTATCTCTATTATATTTGTAACTGCAACTGTTAGACCGGCTAAGAATGAGACAGAACTTGTACCATGCTAAAGCCAAATATTCCCATTTCTACAAATCCAGGCAACCAAGTACAGAAAATCAGGTGAACCCTGCGGGCTGCAACAAAACCCAGACTACGGCAACTGAGTCACGGCAGAATAATTATTTCAATTATTGCTTGATTGCCCTCTACTGAATTCTGACAAAGAATCTTCTCCCACCCGTGACATCAATCCTGAAGGTGAGTTTTTGGCCAGCAGCCTCGCAGCTGTACTCCCCTGCATCTTTCTTCTCCACCTGCCCCACCACCAGGCGACGCGATTTGCCCTCGGACTCCACCCTGAACTTCCTGCTGGAGGTGATGAGTTTCCCATCCTTGTACCACTTCACCTCCGTTTTCTCCTGGGCCACCTCGCAGCTCAGCGTGGTGTTTTCTGACAGAGCAGCCTTCACCTCTTTCTGCACCTTCTCCTTGTTTGTAAACACAACTTCTGGCTCTGGAAAGAGAGAGAAATCCAGACTTTCTCCAAAATATGATGTTGCTCAATCCCCTTATCGTGGCTTACAGGTAACACTGGAAAAAACCCCTCTGACATGACAGTCCACACCTAAGTCTATCAGAACAACATGCAAACGACCTTGTGGTGGTTTTTTGCCTGTTTTGTGTTGTTTTACAGCAGTAATCTCCCTATGGTTCATAAGAACATTGTCTGGCAGGACCCAGTCAAGGCAGGACATGTTTTGGTTGAAGTTAATTGCAAACCATCAAATTTTAAGAGGAAGGAGCTGTTCCATGCTGCATTATAGTTCCATAAAATTGATTTCTTTGCTTCTCAGCAGTTGCTTCTGCTGCTTTTTAGATCATTTTGTTAAATGAGAAAGGCGCTAGACCAGCAATGACATGTCCAAGACCCTGTTATTTGTTCTCAGAGCAGCCATGGGAAAAGCTCAGCTCATCTTGCATCCAAACGGTGAAATCCTGTTGTTCTCCAGGAGACACATCAGTCACACCACTTGGAATTGGATTGGGAAGCTGTGAGGGAGCTGGGAAGCTGAATCTATGTTATCTCTCTATGGCCCCAGCAGGGAAATACAACTGGAATGAGTCTCCATGACACCTTCCTTCTTTCCTTACTTGCCATTTTCTTGACACCTTAAAAACCTTAACACATATCAAGCCCTACTTCCATGACTTCCTTCAGGCTGAAACGAGCACTTCCAAGGGAAGGAAAAGGAGTGTGGACATTGGGCAGGCTCTCCACCACGACCCTGCACTGAGAACAAGCTACGGTGCAGATTTGTTCTTGTTGCACCAAGACGGAAAGAAGGAGATGCACAATCAGTACCTTCTTTTTTACAGCCCTTTCCCTCCAGTGATGAGTAGCTCCCAAATTTTTTCAGGGATTCAGCTCCCATTTTAAGGATTTTAAATGTTTTACAAAGAATATATGAAAAAAGTTGGTCTTGTGTTTGTACCCATCCTAGGCCATGCCAATGATGTACTCCAAAAATTTGAAGCGTAACACAAAGACGACTTATAAAATAATGTTAATTTTTCTAAAGATTCTAGAAATAAGACTGATGGGACAAAAAATCTTCTCCTACCTGTGACATTGATCCTGAAGGTGAGTTTCTGGCCAGCAGCCTCGCAGTTGTACTCCCCTGCATCTTTCTTCTCCACCTGCCCCACCACCAGGCGACGCGATTTGCCCTCGGACTCCACCTTGAACTTCCTGCTGGAGGTGATGAGTTTCCCATCCTTGTACCACTTCACCTCCGTTTTCTCCTGGGCCACCTCACAGCTCAGCGTGGCATTTTCTAACAGAGCAGCCTTCACCTCTTTCTGCACTGTTTCCTTTTTGATGAAAGCATCTTCTGCCTCTGCAATTGAGGGTACGAGGGCAGATTTTGAAAATTCACAGATCCCTTCCCAAATGCACACATCACCTTTTCAACTGTGGTGCTGAAATTAATTTCCCATTCAGGCTCCCTGCAGCCACCACCTACTGAATTTTTAACGTTTGAATAACATCAAGTGCCAGTGACAGAGTCATTCTCTGGTAGTCCAAGACACAGCCTCGAAATTGCTTTCATTTCTACCTCTACCTTTCTTCAAAATCTGAAGAAAGTAACATATCCCAAAATCCAGCGGCACTAAGGTGGATGAGGTCTTTCAGAATTAGGTTTGCTGTAAGAAGACAAGCATGAAATTGCCCAACCAACTCAAGAGTTGCAGTATACTTTGCCAACAAAACAAAGACAGTGTTGGGAAATAAACTTTGTGAGCCAATTCTGTGTCTGTATCTTTATTTCCCAACATTCTCAGGATGTGTCATCAATTATTATCAAGTCATCATCAAATTATTTTTTTCTAACGAATGAAAATTAGCCAGCCCACATTGTATTTGCACCATGCCATGGTCAATAATAAATCTAATAAATGAGCTTGTCAATTTGCTTTAAATTTATCAGGATCCAACTGAAGGATGTCAAGATTAAAAGCTGCCTTTAATATCGAGGTGAAAAGAGCTGGTTTCCTCATTCCCTGCTTCTGAGAACAGTTCTGGCATTTCCATCCAGTTGACAGAGGCCATAATATAAAGTTTTCCTCTGTAACAAACTATATTTCAGAAAGGAGCTTTCACAAGAGAATGCCTGTGCTCAGATTTCCTGCACCCTTTAATTTCTCCAGCAGTTACTGCATTCTCAGGTTGCTATCAGTGCATCTTCCCAAGATTCCCAGGGGAATACTCCAGTGATCTACAGCCTGACCTGAGTTTGGGCTACAGAAATCCACTGCATGCTTCGTTTCCAAAAAACCAAGACAGATCTAACAGCATGAACACAATTTCTTGAATAAACCAACACCACTTAAATGCTGGCTCAGTCACAGCCTGTTCAGATAGAGTTTGACAAGCCGTATAACTTTCCTCTCCTCCAATTTTTCAGGACGAAAACCAGGGATTTCAGTTTTTCAGGGTGTAAAACAGGGATGCAGCACATTCTCCCACCTGTGACATCGATCCTGAAGGTGAGTTTCTGGCCAGCAGCCTCGCAGCTGTACTCCCCTGCATCTTTCTTCTCCACCTGCCCCACCACCAGGCGACGCGATTTGCCCTCGGACTCCACCTTGAACTTCCTGCTGGAGGTGATGAGTTTCCCATCCTTGTACCACTTCACCTCCGTTTTCTCCTGGGCCACCTCGCAGCTCAGCGTGGCATTTTCTGACAGGGCAGCCTTCACCTCTTTCTGCACCTTCTCCTTGTGGACAAAGGCGTCTTCTGCCTCTGAAACAGGGAAACATAATGGGGAAAATAAATAAGATATAAATATCTTGTGTCAAGAAGTTCTTACTTGTATGAGGTGTAGATGCTCTGCAGGATCTTGGACTTGGCAGTGCTGGTTTCACCTTTGGCCATGATGATCTTAAAGGTCTTTTCCATCATAAATAATTCAATATTAAACTCTTGTAAGTAACACAGCTTTGCAGTTCTATTTATCACATAAATAAAGCAATATACCCTCAAAATACAGTCTGTGTAATTATCATCCCTCTCTGATGATGACTTGTCCTCATGAAGAGCTCAACCATCCCATTTGCAAATTTCTTACAATGAATATAAAGATGAAATTCTCTCGTGTCTTTATGATATTTCTACTCCCCACATTTGGAATGAGCAACTCAATGCTGAGTTGCCACCTCCACTGTCACATTATTTAGAGAATTTTACCAGGTATTTTAGATCAAAATTGGGTGTTGCTCAGAAAATACCTTGCAACCCAATCCCAGAGAGAGGACAAAGACACAGTTCTCAATATGGAAAAGTACTTGATGAACATTACACATAAAACTAGCATACAAAATTTGAAGTGCATTTTTATTTCCTAAAAAATCTGTGATTTTCCAGAAAACTGGCCTCCTGACAGGAGGGTGCAGCCATGGGGAAGTCAGGCTCTGCTCCAGAGAACAAGAGACAGGATGAGAGAAAACAGCCTCAAGCTGGGCCAAGGGAGGCTCAGGTTGGACACCAGGAGGAATTTCTCCATGGAAAGGGTGTTCAGGCACTGGAAGGAGCTGCCCAGGGAGGTTTGGAGTCAGCATCCCTGCAGGTGTCCAAGGAACACCTGGATGTGGCACTCAGTGCTCTGGGCTGGGGACAAGGCTGGGCACAGCTGGGACTCGATGGGCTGGGAGGGCTTTTTCCACCTCAGTGATTCTGTGACCTGGGAGGCTCTCGGGGATGCTGAGCCACTTCCATCCCCTGTGCTACTGCCTTCCTCTCCCCAGGCACTCCCTGCAGCCTCCTGGGGCCATCCTTGACTCCCCCTGGATGGCTTCCTCCTGTCTCCAGCATGCCTGTGCTCCAAGCAGCAGCAGCTGCCTGGGAGGGTGAGGAGCAGGGGTAAGCTCAGGTCGAGTTCCCCCACTGCTGACAGTGGCACCACGTGTGGTCCTGGGCCACTTCCCAGCCTTGCTATGAATGTTGCACACTCCACAGAAAGAGAGGTGTCCTGCAGGGAGCAACACAGAGCAGGAATCCCACTTAGGGGCTCTGAATTTGAGCTGCTCTGTTTGTGTTGGCTGTAGAAGGGGTGTGAGGAGATGTTGTCGTCATTTAGAAGGCACTGGTCTATGCTGGGGGATGCAAAGCTCCTCAAAGGGAATGTCAGCAGCATTTTGACATCTGAAAGGGCTCGAGCACACACCAAGCTTTGCATTCAAAACTGATTGCAAAAATATTAATATTTCAACTCCCATCTACAACTTTGAGTGTGGATATGCAGAGTGTATTCGATAGGTTATGAAACAAGTCTGTGTTGATCAGGGCTGTATTTAAAATGTCAGGTTAGCAGAGCAGGAGTATTCCAGACTCATCTCACTCATCCTTTACATTCTTGACCTTTCATATAAACCATTTTTGTACTGATAGGAAGTGTGGCTAAAACTTTTAATCAGCTTCCAAAGTGATTGACACCAGTTGATAATTTCTCTTAGAAACTTATTTTAAATTTTAACAGGTATTCGCTTCAGATGACACTTCCAACCTTAAATGAAACTGGTTAGTGAAGATTCAGTGGAAATGAGGAAAAAATATTTTCAGAACATGAAACTTTCATTGATTTAAAATATGGATTCCACTGCATACCCTGAATCCTGAAATACTGATATTTCAGAATAGGGTCTTTTTCTACACGTCCAACTCAGTCCCAAGGTGTGCAACAGCTGATTCTTTTTATATTAACCCAAAAACTACAGTGGCATCCCAAAACCCAACATGTTGTATTCTCTGGGGGAATGGTTTCTTCCCCCCAGAACCCCTGGATCTGTAACCACATAGTCTGACCCTTCCTTCCTATCTTGACCCCATTCGCTGGGTCCAGTTATCTTTCCCTGAGCAGAAGACTGTATAATAACCCTCTTCTTCCTGACTCGCTCTCTTTCCTGGACACCTTCAAGATTAAACCCTTGGAAACCCCTGGAGAAGGGCCTCTTTTGAATTCTTTTACCCTGTCTCTGTAATACCCTTCCAAAGGCCTCAAGGAACTGGGCTAGCCGGTGCCCCGGGGGCGGGCAGGAGGGGTGTTCATTACCAACACTGAGCACCTAACCTCCAACCTGTCCTTAAACAGGGAAGGCTTTGTGCTACCAGTGGAGCCCTGGAGCACAGGAACCCTGAAAAGCTTTCCAAGTGCAATGGCACTGGGATAAATTAAGACCCAGAAATCCTCTGCACTTCGGAATAAACTAGTAAGAGGAGGATTCCTGCTGCAGAAGAGCCAACCACTCCGAGTACTCATAATCCCTGCTGCCTTTCACACTGGATCATTTTCCAGCCAGTGCTGCACTTGCATGTCGGGTTACAGCTGTTCCCGTGAGAAATACAGCAACGGTAGCTAAGGCAGGCTGATGGCACAGGGCAAGGGGTCACATTACCCTGTGCCACCATGAGGTCACCTCGCTGGAAAGAGCTGGAAACCTTTGCTTTCTGAGGCAGACAGCTCCCTCAGAGAGAGAAGTTCGTCTGCAAGACACTAAATTTCTGTTTTCTGACTGCACCTCTGCAGTAACGTATGAACCAGCGTCAGCAGCCAACAATGAGTTTGGTTTATGTCAATTTTGCCTGGAGAAGCTGTGGCTGCCTCATGCCTGGAAGTGTTCCAGGCCAGGTTGGATGGGGCTTGGAGCAACCTGGAATGGTGGGAGGTGTCCCTGCTCATGGCAGGGGGTGGGAACAAGGTGATCTTCAAGGTCCCTTCCAACTCAAATTACTCTGTGTTTTTATGATGGTCTATCAATGTCCATATTGAATTTTCTCTGGAAGACGCATCTCAAATTTATCCTTCCTTCCTTCCCCATCCTCCACTGAAACTGGCAGCTCCTTCAGCCAAAGAATGAGCTACACAAAGAATGAAAAAGAGTCAAAATGCCCCAGCTCACAGCCTGGGTACCCCACACAGAGTGGAGTCAATAGATTCCCAGTTGTTCCCTACACTGCTGATAAAATGCCCAACCTCTGTTTGGTGCTATAAGAAAACAGAGGTGAAAGCTGCCTGTTCTGATCACCTCTGCATGTGAGACAAGAATTTTACTATCAAAAAAGGGGAATTTGGCCATAAAGACAGTGGAGTACTATAAATATTAAAACAAACAAAGGCTTTCTTAACATCAAATTCAGAAATGATCACTCAGAATGTAAGTGGTGTCCACGGCTGCCTGGGGCCTGAGATAAAACTCACCAGATATCTCATAAAATATACTGAGACCAAAGAAATCACAGAATCCTTTAGGCTGGAAAAAACTTGTAAGATCATTCAGTCCAACTGCTCCCCCAGCACTGCCAGGTCCCCAAGGGCCACATTCACACAGCTTTTAAATCCTTCCAGGGATGGGCACTCCACCACTTCCCTGGGCAGCCTGTTCCAATGCCTGACAACCTTTTTAGTTCAGTATTTTTTTCCTAATATTAAACCTAAACCTCTGGTGGAACTTGAGACCAGGTTGTCCTACCACTGGCAAGATAAGAGGAAGGAAAACAGTGATTTTCATGGAAGAACACCCGTAACAGGAGGAGGAAAACCAGTACTGGTGATCAAACTGGAAGAGATTTGGGAACACAGTGCCCAAAAAAAAGAGAAATCTTGTTCACTCATATCTCAGCTGAAGGAGATATAGAGGGAGGTGAGGAATTTTTGATTCATACTGATTGATCAAAATGTATTGATTTACATTTTGATTTGTATTGATGGATAAATGATCTTTTTCCTCTGTGTTTCAAATTGACAATCAATACCATCCTAGGAGTTAACAATGTAAGCTTTCCTAAACTGTATGGACTACTTTTAATGTTTTCTACTGGTACACTGACTAAGAAGTAGAGAATGGATTTTCTGCAGTAGTAGTAGATAAACACTAAATATCTAAACCGGAAACATTGAAGTGACCTAAACATTTGTTCTAGGCTGGGCACCTAGTAAATCTGCACAACTGAAAACCAGCAAAGCAAAAAGGTAAAAGCATAAATCAGGGTATGAACAGGTCAGCTCCAGATCTGCCAAGTCCTACACAATCTCACTGAAACAGCAGCTCAGACCAGCATCAGAAAGTATTTTAACATCATTTCTAATACTGCCTCAGAGAAAACAGGGGAAAACACCCAGATCCAAAGAAGAGCCAATGAAATGCAACCCAAGATCTGTCTCCCACCTGTGACATCAATCCTGAAGGTGAGTTTTTGGCCAGCAGCCTCGCAGCTGTACTCCCCTGCATCTTTCTTCTCCACCTGCCCCACCACCAGGCGACGCGATTTGCCCTCGGACTCCACCTTGAACTTCCTGCTGGAGGTGATGAGTTTCCCATCCTTGTACCACTTCACCTCCGTTTTCTCCTGGGCCACCTCGCAGCTCAGCGTGGCATTTTCTGACAGGGCAGCCTTCACCTGTTTCTTCAGTTTGTCCTTGTTGATAAACGCATCCTCTGCTTCTGTGGAGTGGGAGAAGTAATTTTAAAATCACACATGAGTTGATGCTGGCCAAAGTGATCAAACCCAAGTAAAAAACACAAAACTTCCACATCTCTGGTATTTTTTAATGCTCCGGCAGGATGTGGGCCTTTGTCGTGCCTGGGGACAACACATCAGCCATTTCTCAGAAAAATGATCCCATGCCTGAGGATTCCAGCTTTTTCCCATCTCCACAAGAAATCCATTGCTTTGTTCCATAATGTAATGGATCAATAAATACCAAATCTCATTTTCCACTGGGACCCCTATGGAAGCCTTGCTCCTTCTAGGACACCTGTTTTCCTGCTTCTTCTCGACTTCTTTCTCCCTCATATCTGGGAGACAACCTTACCTTTGTCCCTATAAATGACAATGGAATGGAAACTTGTCTATCTTTCCACCAGTGGGAAATCAGAAAACACCAAGGGGCACTGAGGGGGATTCATCCCATGGATGAAGACGTCCAGCTGTCAGCATCAACGTGACAGTGGATGGGTGGTTGATCTCCATCACTACTCAATGAAATTTCAGGCTGCACAGACCAAAGTGTGGTACATTTTGCAGTGTTAAGGGACCTTTCTATGGTGAGAATGAACAATCTCCCACCTGTGACGTCAATCTTGAAGGTGAGTTTTTGGCCAGCAGCCTCGCAGCTGTACTCCCCTGCATCTTTCTTCTCCACCTGCCCCACCACCAGGCGACGCGATTTGCCCTCGGACTCCACCTTGAACTTCCTGCTGGAGGTGATGAGTTTCCCATCCTTGTACCACTTCACCTCCGTTTTCTCCTGGGCCACCTCGCAGCTCAGCGTGGCATTTTCTGACAGGGCAGCCTTCACCTCTTTCTGCACCTTCTCCTTGTTTGTAAACACAGCCTCTGTCTCTGTAAGGAAACCCCAACAGTCACACACAGCTTTTTGCAGTCGCTGTCTCTGTTGTTTAAGCAAGCTCCTCTAATTTCACTGTACTCGCCCCAACAGGTAATATCATGGTGGGCCATTAGTGCAAGAAAGCACCTTCATCTCTGTCTTGCTAAGAGGTGAATAGGAATGGGAATTTGATAGGAATTCTGGGGTAATGTTAAAAACTCACAGTTTTAGGACAGATTTAAATGTAGGATTTGGAGCACCAACTTGCATTGCCTGAACCCTCCTCCCTCTTCTCTCTTTTTCTCTCCCTGTGTCCCTCCAAGATTCCAGTGAAACAGAAGGGAACAGCACCTGTATCCTCATGTCCAGGAACCATTGTTCTTTTTCTGCTTATTTGGGACAATTCCATTGTTCTCCATGGAACCATGGAATGGTTTGTTGGAAGAGACCTTAAAGATGATCACAATCCAACCCACCTGCCATGGACACCTTCCACTAGACCACGTTGCTCCAAGCCCCATCCAATGTTTAAAGGATGGGATCTAATCAGAGCTCTTCAAACACCTTCCTCTTCCTCTTTATCCATCCCTCTGCTATGGCATCACACTATTTTCTCTTGAGAGTTTTGCTGCGGACACACCAGCTAATTGTGAGAAGCGAAGGAATTTCCATCCTTTCCTATGATTTTTTTCTGTAGTCACAGCCAGTCATGGATGCAGAACCACGTGTATAAAATATCGTTATGAAAGCTGCCAAAAAACACTGAGTATGATAGTTGAGATCTTTCATAATGAATACCCCTCCTGCCCGCCCCTGGGGCACTGGCTAGCCCAGTTCCTTGAGGGCTTTGGAAGGGTATTACAGGGACAGGGTAAAAGAATTCAAAAGAGGCCCTTCTCCAGGGGTTTCCAAGGGTTTAATCTTGAAGGTGTCCAGGAAAGAGAGAGTCAGGAAGAAGAGGGTTATTATATAGTCTTCTGCTCAGGGAAAGATAACTGGACCCTAGCCTATGGGGTCAAGATAGGAAGGAAGGGTCAGACTATGTGGTTACAGATCCAGGGGTTCTGGGGGGAAGAAACCATTCGCCCAGAGAACACAACACTTTCACCCAAGGGAAAATGTGAGAGGATGCTCCGGACAAAGACACCACTCGGAATGGAATTCTCCTTTACCTTTGGAACCCCTGACATTTTCTCACCTCTGACTTTGACTTGGAATGTTGTTCTGTCGTCCTTCGTTTCACAGGTGTAGCTGCCTTGGTCTTGCTGTGTCACCTTCCTGACGATGAGCTTGCGTTGTGTCCCCTGGCTGACGATTGTTGTCCTCTGGTCCTGCTTCACCTCAGCCTGATCCTTCCTCCACACCACGGCCCCGCCCGCAGCCGACACCTCACACACCAGCTCCAGGCTCTCAGAAGGACTGACTGATACTTCTGGAGTCGTTTTGGGCTTGTTGACAAAAGTAACAGCTTCATCTGGAGTGGAAAAGAGGAAGCAGTTTATGCCTTGGTGCAGGTTTATCTGCACAAAGTTAGCATACAGTGATTATTGATTGTTATTCCATTATCACACACAGTTGATGCCTCTCTGACAGATGGTGCAAACCCCTCTGATCTTCAGTTAATTGCTCTCAATTACAGTGAAATCCCCTTCATCTGCCCTACATCCTCCTGGAGCTTTCAAACCAAACTGAGACACCCTCAAGTTGCTCACACTTCATTTACAACCCCTTGATTCCGATATCAAGCAAGCTCTGGGGGATATGTGTTGACGTCTGAGGGTAGAAACAGCTTTGAAAATACCTGGGGAGTCTCAGAAAATCTAGTTAGAGGTGATGAGGAGCCTTTTTTAAATGTTTCTGAGCCCGTTCCTGCAGCTCGTTGTTCATAGTACCAATCCTACTGGACTAATTCTTCTCCAGGCCAGGGCACATATGGGATAATCTCCTTGATAAAATATTCTCCAACTTCAAGTTAGGAAAAAGCTTGAGCAACCTGGTCTAGTTGAAGACATCCCTGCCCATGGCAGGGGGTTGAAAGGAGATGGTTTTTAAGGCCCTTTCCAACCCAAACCATTCCATATTTCTATGAATGTAGGAGTCAATAATCTCATATCTTTTGGTTGAAACTGATCTTCCCAGCAACGAACTTGGTACAGCTCACACAGCTCAGCTGAGGTTCCTGCATGGAGAGCTCAGCTCAAGCCCTGCTGGCAGCACAGATATGGGCTGTGCAAACACAGGCAGCAACAACACAACTTTTCTATCAATTAAGACTCTTTGAAAGTACCTTTGTAAAGGTAAAAATCAAAGACTGCCTGTCTTTGAAGGCAATCAAGTGAAGACAGAGACCTTGGTGTAAAATGTGAGCAAACCTCCTCAACACAGCCTGTCCCTAAGCTAAGGAGCAATATTTGATGGGCATGTCAGGTATTTCAGAGCCTTTGTTCCACCAGGGCAGCCCTGGCCTGACGAGCAGGCTGAGGGCTCTCACTTGGAGCCAGCCTCAGCCCAGTATTGCATTTCCTTCAGCAGCAGCTGTTGCTTTCCATCACTGAGTACCCCAAGGACAACTTCCATGCCAGGCATGTTTTTAATTAAAATTTGCATTCATTAAGACTGACGTATTCTTCAACAACT
Source organism: Irena cyanogastra (assembly GCA_013397155.1). NCBI lineage: Eukaryota > Metazoa > Chordata > Aves > Passeriformes > Irenidae > Irena > Irena cyanogastra. The sequence continues at coordinate 13,749 of VWZV01012730.1, read as the reverse complement.
AGCTGACCAAAGGAGGATGGTCCCTCCAGAATCCTGCTGTCCAGGGTTATTGGGGTATCAGCCTCAAGGCAGATTGATTCCCTGCCCTGAGACCACACCCTGAGTGTGCAGGGCAGCTTCTCAGCACTCTGGAAAGTGTTTATGGTGGCACATGAAACAAGGAGGAAGCTGCCCTGGCTAAGGCATTGTCACCAGGTTGTAACTCAATCCTTCCTCATGAAAAAGTTTGTGGGGATAGAACACAACGTAATGGCTTCAAACTGCCAGAGGGCAGGGCTAGATGGGGTATTAAGAATAAATTCTTCCCTGTGAGGGTGGGAGACCCTGGCACAGGGTGCCCAGAGAAGCTGTGGCTGCCCCTGGATCCCTGGAAGTGTCCAAGGCCAGGCTGGACAGGGCTTGGAGCACCTGGGACTCCAGAGTGACACAGTGAAAAGTGTCCCTGCCCATGGCAGGGGGTGGCACTGGCTGAGCTTTAAGCTCCCAAACCAAACCTTTCTGTGATTCTAGGATTTATCAGACCCCAGATTTTTTTCTTGGCCTCAGTTACAGGTGAGATTCACCCAACCTGGCACGGCCAGCAAAAAGTTCATTCCAAGCTCAGGCAATCCTCTGTGCCTGATGCCCAGACAAAGGCACAACCAGAACACTTCTAAAAGCCATCTTTGACAGCTCTAATCAGACAGCATAAATCAAATGGCACCAATTGCCTTTTGAGGGGTCAGTTTGGGCAGAGCCTGGTTGGCTCTTTCAGACCAGTTTTTCAATGGGTAACGTCAGGGACTGGGAATTACACTCCAAGAGAAATTACATAATGTTGGATTCTCAGAAAAGAACTGGAGGTGAGATGCAGAGTGAGCACCTGAGCAAACACCAGCTGGAAGCCCTCCCTCCAACTCACTAAATCCTGCAGCAATCCCTCAAGACAAGTACTGTCCTAAATTAATCAGCTTTGCTGAATCTTTCGTTAGCTCATGGACAGCACCACAGTATCCTGGATATTCTGTTACAGGTCACAAGCACTCAGTTGTGGCTTCTCTTGAATTGGTTTGTACTGCAGACATGCCACAAGACTCTTTCAGGAGAGTTTCAATCTTAAATTTAGGACCAGGTTAAAAATTATGCTCCAGCGACAAGCCAGAAAACCCCATTTAGAAGAAAAGTTCCCACAAACATGCAACTCGAATCAGTTGAATTTCACAGATATTGAATTTCACAGATGAATTCTTGTGTCATTTTATACTCTGGCTCCATCCTGGGCTGGAATGCAGTGGTGACAAGCATTTCTCTTCTAGGCCTGGCCTGACAACCACGTGCTTTGTGTGATGGGCACGTGGCAGGGACTAATGGAGTCACTTAGGGTACTACAGGGAGTGATCCCTGAGATCACAGCGCCCTTTGGGAGCAGCAGGAGACGCTTAACTCCCAAAATCAGGAATTAAACTTGTCAAAGGAGGGCACATGGCTTTCACAGCAAGGCTTGGAACCCCTGACCGAGGTGGTCCCAGGACGATGCACACGCTGAGCTAAAAGAACAGAGGCCAGATGTGGCTGCCAGCTGTTCAGCCAGCATCGTGTCTGGGCTGAGCTCCAGCCCTAGAAAAGGCTTAGCTGACTCAAACAAATCACAGCACCGTTACAATATCTGCCCACACTCTGGGTTTGCATCAGGATCACAACAAGGGTCAGAATCTCAGAGCAAGGCTCAGAACCTCTCAAAGGGTTGTGCAACCTCGGCCCAAAAATCTGTCAGTTTGTAAGGTAGGACAAGTCTAAAGAACAAAATCCTGCATTTCTCACACAGACTCTGATCCCATTACTGCAGCACAAACTTACCTGAGACTTTTAAATCGAAAGTAAGGGTGTCATCTCCAATTTTGCAGGTGTAAGTTCCTTCATCTTCCTTCGTCACAGCCGATGCCACAAGCTTGTGCAGTTTTCCTTTGTCTTCCATGGTGAATTTCTTGCTGGCTGTGATTTCCTTCCCATCTTTGTACCACTTCACCATGATGTTGGCCTCGGAGGTCTCAGACACAAACTCTGCCCGTTTCCCAGTGATGGCCTTGACAACTCCTCCAGTTTTCTCTTTGTTTATGAAGTTTGCAAGTGCTGAAACAAAACACGGACACAGCTCTGGTAAAGAACTCTGTGCACAGCAATAAAAACATACATTGACATCTACATTAGGTATTCATTTATCGTGAGACAAAATCTGTTTATTTAATTATGGATGTAATGGCTAGATTCCAAAGCAGAAGCAGACAAATTTCCAACCACATTCCTGATTATCCCATGTCCAAAAAGCAGAGCACATAGACAGCACAAGAGGCTGAGTCAAGGAGAAGAAGCCCCAGGAAACAGAGCTTTAAAATAATATTTTAAAGAGAGGTGAGGAAAGAAATAAACTGGAGGTAAGGCCAGGAAGGTTATTCAGTCATTATATTGTAACCACCTGGCAAATAAATTGACTTTAGAAGAGGCTAAAAATATAACCTGGATAAATTAAATTACATGAAATTAATAATCTATATGGATCTCTCATAGGACCAAAACTAAAAGAAATTTATTCCTGGAAATTAACTGGAGCATAGAAAATAAACAATAAATCTGGCATCAGATTAACATGGAGTGAAATAATGGAGTCATCAATTGCCTCAAAGCAAAAGATTCANAGGGGAAGGGGAAGGGGAAGGCACTGCTAAGACATTCCTTCCCCAGCATTACTGAAACTCAGCCCACAGGTTTGTAGGAGGAAGAAGAAGATGAGTTCATTCATTCACCTCTCCATTCCTCAGAAAACCAGAGTGAAAAACACAACCATAGCAGCCCAAAGGAGACGTCTCAGATGTCCCTTGTCACCACGGGAGGTCATGTGTCAGTGGGTGCCTGGCACGTGGGGCTCAGGGCAGTGCAGGGCCCTGGTGACAAATGGCCAGTGCATTTCTGGCTGCTTTGGGCAGGAGGCCCAGGCAGTGACACAGTGGCCATGGCTTGGCACAGTGGCCCCTTGGCAGCCACGTGATGCCCACGTGCCACTTACAGCTGACCTGCTCCTCAAATGATTCCCAGCTCCCCTGTGGCTGATAAAAGGTGGCAATAATGGGAGGAAAAATGTTGATACAGCATTTGTGAGGCTCATCCCACAAGGATGAGAGGTACCAAAGGTGATTCTCCAGGAATCAAGCTGTAAACAGCAGCTTGTCAACACAGATTTTAAAATAATAACATTGATCACTCATTTGATAGTCACACCACAGTGAAAAACACATGGAAACATCCTTCAAGTAATTCAATTAAATGTGGGTAGAACTGTCAGCATGAAAAATTATGCTAAAGAGGCAGAGCAAGAGAGAAAAAAAAAAGTCAAAATCAAGAGCAGGTGACAATTGTAGACAGAAATTCCTCTCTATATAGATTTAGTCACATTTTGATTTTTTTCAGCTCTCTCAAGTTTGCTCTTTGAAATACCCAAACAAGTTGTCAAATGGGAAAAAACCCCATGATATTCTCAGGCTTTGCTGTTTCTGCAGAGACCAAGGAGGGTGAGGTGCCAGCAGAACATGATGATGAAACACCTCAGACTTATTCCATGCAGAAACAGTGTGATCGTGGCTGGGAGGAAGGTGAGGGTGAGCTGTGGGACAAAACATGAAAATCAAATGGCTTTACAGAGTGAACTTGCCAGTTCAAAGAAAAATAGGTTCTGAAATCCCCCCAGAATTGTTGGAAATGATACAAAGTTTAAAATTTTTATATAACTTTAGTCAGAGGTCTTATTCCCCTGACTAAAGGTGAACGAATTGAAGTTTGTTTCAAAGACTGTATCACCTGATGGGCTTAACACCTCAACAGACTGGGGGTAGCACAGGAAAGATAAAAAAGATAATAACCATTAATGACCATCCACTCCAGACATCACCCCTGGCATGGTCAGAGACACCTGGCCTCTGAAAAGATCAATAAAAGTGTTGGAACCCTGGCTGCTGGGAATTCCAGACTTTCTGTGCTGCCAGGCACTGACCCCCAGGAGAACACTGCATTGACCTGAGGCCGTGGAGAAGCTTCCAAAATGGAATGACAGAACTGGGATTGTGGGTGTGGAGTTTGAACAGAAGTGTGTGATATCACAGGGTGGAAAACTCAGAGTTTAAGGGTTTAGAATACAGTAATAGATAAAAAGCAAGATGGAGGTTTTGGGGTGGAGGCTGCTCCTTCTTCTTCCCCTTCTCCCCATGGGTTTGGTTGGTTTTGTGTCATTGGATAAAAAAGTCCCCACTGTGGGCAAGGGTGGTTGGTTATTGGGTTAAAAGTGAAAATAATTGAAGTGTCATTTCTGAATTGGACAGCTTATCCTTAAAAGGCCTTGCAGAGAGAGATGGGGCTCCATTTTTAGTTTGTCAGAGTGAAGTGCTGCAGAGCTCAGGGTTTGTGAGATGTGCCATGGATAAGAACTGACAAACATCTGAGTCCATCAAGAAATACCATCTGTGCATTTAATCCTGACCTTATCAGAAAAGAAGTTAAGACTCCGCATAAGTGAATGAAGAATGAGAACCTGATTGGCATTGAAGGCAAAGGGATCAATAACCAATAGGAAACCAAATACTAAGAACTGGGTAATTTGGGACCAATGAACATTGAACCAATTAATTTCTCTGGGTTTTGACTGTATAAGTATGTGAAAAATCTAGTAAACATTACGTCTGATGGAATGATTTCCTCTGCACAACCCAGGCAATGTGTGGTTGAAATTATTTCTGTTGCACATCCTGGCCAGAAATAAAGTGATGCCTTGATTCTCTAACTCTGAAAGAATGTGTTGGAGAGTTTTTGTTTTTCCCTCAACTTTCAGTGACAGTCTGACAACAGGCTGGACTGGCCTGGAGTGAGACTTTGTGCTCTGAACCTCAGCAGACATCTGACCCATGTGAGGAACAGTCTGGGGATAGACTGGGGGTTTTAGGCAAAACCTGGTCCCTTTCAAGGCAGAGACAGCTTTGCTCTAGTTCATAAAATCTTGCACAGATGGGAAGGTTTTCAAGAACAAGGCTTAATACTCTTGGTTTCAGGGTAAAAGTGGAGACTGCCGTGAAAGGAAGAGCAGCCAAAAGAATAGGGCAGCTGTAAAACAGTGCTGGTTCAAGAAATATCAAAATAAACTCCCATTTTGCTGGTTTTTCTACATATCTGAACACCTTGCAAACAGGAAGGGGTTAAGCCATCCAGTGTGCCCTGGAAAAGTCTATTCTTATCCACCACTGTATTGGCAGAAAAGTACAAAAAATCCTCAAACAAATAATAAAAAATCCCACAATGCCAAGATGATCTTGTACAATCAGACCTGAAGTCTCTCTTCAGTGACTTGTCTGATGTCACACAGCAAGTGTGGGACAGACATGGGATCCTGTGTCACATCCTGCCCCTGGGCTGGATTTCCTCATCTCAGGAGAACTTTTCCCTGCCCACCACTCAAAATTACACCAAATTCCCTGGAATATCAAGATACCAATTGGAGTGAAAGCACAGCTCCTACCACCCAGCCAGTTGCTGTATGTGCTCCCCAGTCCTGCTGTGGGACCACATTACCAAGGCTGGATGTTGATGGGCAATTCCCAGACTCCCTCTGGAGTCTCCCTTTGTGTGCCTTGATGGCTGCACTGGTTTGGGGCAGGAACAGCACCAGTGCAGAGCAGCCCAGGCAGTCACTCACCCTTCACTGAGAGCTGGTAGACCATTTTATCCCCTTCACAGACACACTCATAGACTCCAGCGTCCTCCTCAGCAGCGCTGCGGATTTTCAGGATGCGCCTCTTCCCCACAGTTTGGAACTCGTGTTTTTCACTGGCCTTGAGCTCCTTCCCATCTTTCATCCACTTCACAGTGGCCTCTGTGTCTGAGAGCTCAGCCTGGAGTTTGGCTTCCTCTCGTAGCCGAGCAGAGACTTTTTCTACGTCTTTGGTCTTGTTGGTGAATCTCACTGCAGCTCCTGCCAGGACAAGAGGCTTTGTTATTCTGAGCTACATCATGGTAACTTAGCCCTGATACAGGTCTGCTGTGGACTGTGGGATCTCCAAAGGTATCAGATCCTGTTCCTGCCCTCACACTCTGTTGGAACCCTGGTTGTGAGAATTCCAGACTTTCTGTGCTGCCAGGCACTGACCCCCAGGAGAACACTGCATTGACCTGAGGCCGTGGAGAAGCTTCCAAAATGGAATGACAGAACTGGGATTGTGGGTGTGGAGTTTGAATAGAAGTGTGTGATATCACAGGATGGGAAACTCAGAGTTTAAGGGTTCAGAATACAGTAATAGATATAAAGCAAGATGGAGGTTTTAGGGCAGAGGCTGGTGCTTCTTCTCCACCTTCTTCTCCATGGGTTTGGTTGGTTTTGTGTCATTGGATAAAAAGTCCCCATTTCGGGCATGGGGGGTTGGTTACTGGGTTAAAAGTTAAAATAATTTCGGTGTCATTTCTGAATTGGACAGTTTATCCTTAAAAGGCATTGCAGAGAGAGAGACAGGGCTCCATTTTTAGTTTGTCAGAGTGAAGTGCTGCAGAGCTCAGGGTTTGTGAGACTGTAACAACACTCATATCAATACTGTGCATTCTTTCCCAGTTCAGAAAACTTGATCTATTTTTATTGCTAGAGTCATTAAGGAAAAAAAAAAAAACAACACTTTATTTTCTACTGATAAATAATACTCTAAACATGCTTCTGCAGAGATCTTCTCGCAAGCCAAGCACATCCTTCCAGAATAAAGGATTCATTATGAATTCATTATGCTTTGCCTTGCAGTGTGGTAGGTACAGATGTTACAGTCATTTCATAGAGGAAACCTTGATCTTAAATCAAGTTACAGCATATTAACTTGCGTATCCCACACATGGTGGACTAAAAAGCCTACAAGAAAAGCTTTGTTAGTAATGAATGATCTTTTACTTTTGAAAGATTATTGCAGTCAAAGAGACTGGTCAAACCTAGAGGTGAAATTACAGCTTTAAGGAGAATTAGTGGCAGATTTGGTGACAGAATCCATGGATAGATGGTTGTCAATGATATAAATTTGACAGAAATTTGTGAGCTGATGTGAAGCAATCTAGTTCAGATACCACCAGCTGGCCAGATCAACTCACTCTGAGCTGTCACGTGAGGTCATTACCAGGACACACATAAATCACATGACACAATTTCAGGTGCTTTCCACAGACCAAGGAAAGCCTCCAGGACCAGTTTGAATCCTCAAGTCCCAGCAACCACCCCGTGACTGAGAGAAGAACGGACAACAATGACAATAAATACCTCTCACTCTCATCTTGGTGCTGGTCTCAACGTCATTGGCAACAAATTTCACTTCTGCCCCATCATCTTTCTTGGTGACATTTTTTATGACCAGAGTGTGAGTGGTTTGAGTTCTGTTGATGATGTAGGTCTCGCTTTCCTGTAAGACTTTGCCATTCAGGTACCAAGTGCCAGGACACATCTTGGTCAGATCAACAGTGAACAGGGCATCCCCTCCAGGTGCAACTTCAGCTGTTGTCAGGGGGCTCTTCACAGCCAGGACAGGTTCTAGGGAAGAACAACACCCACCTCTGAGAACAACACACACCTCTGAGAACAACACTGTCATGCTGGAGGACACCACATCTTAGGAACCAAATTGTCAGGGTGAACAAGAGGTGAGAATAGATTAATGCAGCCTGATACAATTCTCATGCACTGAAGGAAATGCATGGTTGGTCTAAAGGATTTGTTTCCTTCAGCTGCAGGTAATTGACCTCTGGAGTCCTGTTTTTGCAGGTCTGGAAAACCAGGTGCATTTTACAGATTTTTTTTTTTAATCCCTAAAATGTATAAAGGCATAAGTCCACTACAATGGTGTTGTTTATTGAATAGCCAATATTATACTTAGATTTCAAAAGGAAGGACTTCTAGATATCCCTAAGAGTCAGTTCTAGATATTCTAGGACAATACAGGCACATTCAGGCAGCAAGGGACAAGGATGACACAATCACAAAACACAGTATGATCAAGGTCTGTGTGGATCTTCAACATCTGTACAGATATTTTCTAGTGCAGTAGTGCAAAGGAAGAAGAAATCCCATTGCACCCAATGATTCTGTAGGCACATTGGCACCCTAGAAACAAAGCAAAACCCCTGGATTTCTCCTAGAAACTCTTGGGTTAAAGAGAGACTGGCTAGAACTTGGTTTTCATGATGGTATGATCACCCATAAATATTCTCTAGGTGCAGGATCGATATCTCATGTTTATATATTTAAGATTGACCCATAAGGCCATCTCAATTTTTCTTTCCATTGCAGGTGCAGAAGGAGCATTTACAGCTTTAAGGCCCACAGCAGGGAGCTCTGCCTCTCCCACAGCCTGATGTGGGATATTGGAACATAAACACTCCCACATCTCTACCACAGAAACCCAACCACCACCACTGGGGTGGGTTTGGACTTTTTCCTTCCTCCCTTTGGTGAAGGTCAGTGGCTGGCATGAAGCAAGAGAACCAGCGGTGAAGGCAAAGAGGATTTGCTGGGCTATTGCTCCATCCTCGAAGCCGTGGGAGATGTTTGCAAAGCCCCCACGTGTCCGATCGCCCCGTTCTGTGCCGCTTTCGTGCTCACCGAGGTGCAAGCTGCCGGGGAACTCCAGGTAGGGGCTCTGCCCGTAGGAGTTGACTGCAGACACTCTGAACTGGTAGTCAGCCTCTTCTGCCAGGTTGCTGACCGTGAGCTCGGGGCTGGGCACGTGGGACTCGTGGCACCTGACCCAGGTGAAGCCGGTGAGTTTCTTGCGCTCCACGATGTATCCGTCGACTGGAATGGGCCGCTCCATCCTCGGAGGGGACCACGCCAGCGTCACTGAGGTTTCTGTTTTATTTTTCACCACAGGGTCAGCTGGGGGTTGGGTGGGAGGTTTTTTGGGAGCTGCACAAGGGAAAGAAGCAAAACAGAGCAGTGAGTTACATCAGAGGGGAAAGGCCAAAATAGCTTACACTGGATTAAATCTTGCTTAATAAACCTCCATAAAGCATTGATGTGAGATGGAAAAGCAAGAGAATGGATGGGAGATGCTTTGAGGCTGCTTTACACAAAGATCACAGAATCATTATTATCCCAGATCAAGTCCATACTCTGGTGTCCAATACTTGTATTGCACAGCTAAACATATGTGATTTCTACATAATATTAAAACTCAACACAATCAGAGAGTCTTCAACAGACATTTTGTAAGCTTAAATCTTCAGTGCTGATACAGACCCACACTTCTATCCTTCACAGGTCCTGGGCCAAAGCTGACTAACACTCAGCTTCTTATTTTCACCCAGAAGATGGGTGAAATCATCAGCAGAGGTTGTTCAAATCTTTTAAGAGTTATGGAGAGCCTGGCTTATTACACACGCTTGGATGTTCCCTGCAGCCTCTTTCATCTGGGTGTCTGTCCTGCTCCTGAATTTTATGCTGCCCCACTCAGAATCTGTAACTTTGTCTCCCAAGAGTGATATCATTTGGGATTTTTATTTTAGTAATTTATGCAGAACCAGCTTTTGGGACTGGGGAATTAACTTCAAGAGGAAATGATAGAGATGTGTCCCCACCATGAGAACCTACTATTGAGGAGACCTGGCTATTTTATGGTACCTGAGGCTACAAACATATTCCTGCAGGTATTTGCATAATGAATATTTATTTTCACCCTTTCATTCCTCTTGAACCCTTTAGAGAAGGCTCAAGTCCCATCAGGATTATTCGCAATGTGCTGCCACTTATATGGTCAAGAGGAATTATCTGACGTGCTCTAGTTACACCTCTACTGACATGGCACAGGATTAATTTCATTTAATTTTGGCTATCTGAAAGGTGTCTGGGTTAAGTCAGTCAACCAGACTCCAGCTGTGATCCCACGAACAGCACACTCAGGAACAATTAATCCAACTTAAAGAAGGTGTGGGAGATGGGTGAAACAAAACCTAGTGGACATATTCTTGAATATTGAATTCAATTTTTGAATTCCTGATTATAGATGGAGACTGTTGATGAGCCTGAACTAAAAACTGAGCTCTGGGACAACTGATCTCCTTTCTGCCTCAGTTTCCCCATCTTTAAAATGGGCCTGATAACGATGCAAGATGACAAATAATACACAAGCATTGGGTGTATATCATAAAAGATATTAGAACAGCCACCCCCAATCTCACCCAGATAATTGGAAAAGATGTGGGCATAGCACATAGGATTCTCCAAGCAGTAAATCTGATATGCACAAAGTGTAAAAATAGGAAATCTCGAGGTGATACGCTTTTCCTTCCTTACATAAATAGACACAGAAGTGGTTTGGGGTGCACAGTTACCAGCCTGTCAGTAGCTGCTGGTCACAGATAGATGTCAAAGGTCCCATTAGGGTAACATTAAGCTGAACACTAAGCCCTGGAATGAGATCCCTTGACCTTGCCATCAGAAATGGTAATGCAATGTTTTCTTCAGCAATACCTGTCTGTGGGAAGGCAGCTTCTTATAATTTCTATTTCATTAATCAATTATTTCATCATAATTTAAACAGCAGCATCTGAAATCAAACTGAACTTTATTGTTCCCATTGCACAGGTGCTTGTTTGGATGTTAGAGCTTTACAAACACCTTAGAAACTGTCACAAAGCCAAATGTGACACTTTCCTCTTTTTTTTCCTCATTTTAGGTCAATGGCTTCAGAACCCCTGAACCAAGTTTAGATGTCACAGCTGTTACATATCCGTTAAATAAAAGATTCCTTTTTGCACTGAGTGATTGCAGTGATGAGAGAAAAGAAGAATTAATCTTCCCAAATTGTGACTGGAGTAGATGATTTGTTCATATATGAACCAGAACTGCAACAGAGCCAGAAATCATACATACTTTCATCTTAAGTAAAGCAGATTTTGCCTGGGAAATGCAGTGACATCAAAATAAAATTAGTCAACTTCACCAAAATTTCATTTCAGGTCCAGTCTTGATGATGTTGCACCTGTTGCTACTGCTGTGTCAGGTATGACACGTTTGTGCCCTGCTCTTTCCCCAGCACTGCTTTTACCCAGAGAAACCTGGATGCTTCACCCCTGGAAGCGTTCAAGGCCAGGCTGGACAAGGCCCTGACAATCTTGGTCTGATGGAAAGTGTTCCTGCCCATGGCATGGGGTGGAATGAGGTGATCCCATCCAACTCAATCCATTCCATGACTCTATGGATACTCTCTCTGTTTGGATCCCTCCAAACATCTCGTAACACTCTCAGTCAGGCTTTTTGTGTCAGACATCAAACCTTCAGCTGGTTTTGGACACCGAAATTACCATGGTGGCACTCGAAACAGCAACAGCGCCAACAGGAAGACACAAGAGCAAGGCCAGACAAAAGAGGAGCTTACTGGTGACAGTGAACTGGGTGGAAGTCCTGCTCTCGTCGGCCAGGAAGGCGATCTCACCAGCATCTTCCACCCTGCACTCCCGGATGGTCATGGTGTGCTGCTTGCCGGAGCGCGTGACGGAGATTCGGTCGCTGGCTTTCACCTCCTCCCTGTTCTTCAGCCACCGCACGCGCTGGCAGTCGCTGTCCAGCTCCACGCAGAAGGTGGCCGTGTCGTTGATGAAGACAGCGGTTTTCCGTGGGAGCTTTTTAATGATGTTCCCTTCGAATAACAGCAAAATAATCGCAGTCAGCAAACGGCAGATGTTAAAAGCTCTGGCAACGCTGGACCGTCCAGACTGAAGCAGGACTGGCCCACGCCCAATCAAAACGTTATAGACACCATGCAGACACCTGAAAATAAACTCCAAGGCTCTGAGTCGCACAGAACAGATGACCCCAAGGACTCATTTTGTCCTTCAAAGAGAGAAAAGCAAATCTTTTTTGATTGCAGTCACTCAGGTTTCTTGTGTACCAAGCAGAGTCAGGTGCTGGGTAAAGACAAAATATACATGGCCTCGCAAGAGAACAGATTTGACAGCTTTCAATGCCCACATATGCTGGGAATTCAAATTAAAACATTGCTGAAGTAGGTCAGTCTTAAGCTAGACAGGTCTCTCCTCTGCTTTTAGGATTTCACCTCCATCAAAATAAGTCACTTAACCAACATGGCAGACACAGAAGTTACCTGAAATAATGAGAAAGACACTGAAAATCTCAGGTTTCTTCTCAGTATCAACACAGAAATTCACGTTGAATGAATTTATGTCCTTTCCAAGTGACTGTGATTATCACCATGTGCTAAGACAACCTCAAAGTTGTAAGATGTGACAATTCACAGAAAAGATTGGACAGACCCTAAAGAGACCACCCCAAATGACCAGTGGTGACTGGCTCCAGCTCCTGGAAGGTGAAAGAGGCTTTGCCCAGGCAGATCACCCAGGGCTGTTTAATGAACACCAATGCTGAACTCCCTCATAAAGTAACAGATCAGGCACAGATTTCACCACAAGATTCAAGACCTGATTCTCTGCTTATCCTCCTCCTTCACCTCTCTGCCCTCAGCACAGTGCTCATGCCACAGCTCTTTACCTCTGGCCAAGCTCTCACATTGTTCCAACCCCACCTTGCCCTCTCCAGTCCCCTCCTGGGGCAGGCACAAGGCTCCCCCAGGAAGGCTCTGCCTCCTTTCCCTCCAGAAAGCTCCACCTGGCTCAGTCACTCTCTTTTGGATGGCACATACCATTATAGCACAAACAAGTGAAAAAAGTACCAGCTGTCCTACTGGGACCAAACACACAGGAGTGGGCTGGTCCAGACTAACAGAAGGTGCAACAAAAAAAATGTCAGTCTGAACTCTCCCATGTCTCTGGACTAAATTTTCCCTTCTGCATTCACCTCTGTGCACTTCCAGCTCTTTACTGGTGGTACAAAAAGGAATTTGCACAAGGATGCACACCACCCAGCTGTCTTGAAGCAATTTATATATGAAGAACATCTGGTTTCACTGGGAGTATACTCGGGACCAAATGAGTCAGGACAAGATTATTCCTGTGCTTGTGGCAGTCTCCAGTGCCTGCAGCTCTGGGGTTTGTGTCTACTCACCAAGAGACACCCACACCATACCCAACTACACCTACTCCCACTTCAGTCTGACCCACCAGACTCAGGACACTTGAACGTGGCCATCCACACTTTGTCCCCTTTCCAGACTCCAGAGAACAGCTCCAGCTGCCAGGGACCTGGAGCGTGGCTGTGTTTTCCAATCTGAACCACGCTGGTGTTGACTGCAGCCTGCCCCACACACCTGGCCACAAACCAGAGCTGCTGAACTCCCCTTCCATCGAGGTCAGCACCACTCCCGGACAAGAGCCGCCACTCTGTTCACTGGACACCAGACAAGATGGGTGTGACAGTGCCAGGGGACACATCTGATGCTTGGGCTCATGTTAAGGTGATGCCTTAGGATTTAGCTTTTCTATTTTTCAGATCCTGTACTACTTTAGTGTGTAGCTCTAAAACTCCATAGCCTGTCAGCTGCTGCTCTCCTGTTTTATTCAGACAAAACAATTCCCCTCTAGGCCTAAAACTCAGAGACACTTTACTGTCTCAGGCCCTGAGAGATGCAAACAGCAGTGAATTGGGGGGAGAAAACTTGGTAAATTATGGGGGTTTTTGAAGGAGTTTTGAATGAGTTAGAGACAGGACCTCTGTGTTGTTTTTGATTATATGATTTATTTTCTTATCTTCTACATAGGCAGGGAGGGTGAGTTCGGATCCCATCTTTACTGCATGGTTCAGAA